>JAZGUH010000652.1:0-470894 GCA_037893225.1 Hippasteria phrygiana | reverse complement strand
TTTGTGGAGTCAAAAATTTGGTTCTACAAAATGGCGGACCGTTATTTGTCACGAAATTAAACAAAAACCACGCAATTTGAAGGGATAGTTATGTGAATCTTTATATTCTACTTTTAAAAAAGCTTCCCAACCATATCCATTTCAGTTTTATAGCCCAAATCGCAAAATCCAAAGCAATGTGTCCCTTTAACTGCTGGTCACGTTGAAAGTAAAACAAAAAAAATCGGGGTGCTTTTAAAGACTGGGGATTTTGATTGTCACGCAGATTTCTCTCAGCAATCGGCATTATCTTTAATCGCAATCTTTTTAATGGGCACTTCTTGAGTGGAGAAGGGAGACATTTAAGCAACTGCATCCCGGGTGACGTGCGTGTTTGGTGTGGGATTTGTTTAAGATGGGGGGAAAAAGGAGATTCATTTCGTCACACAAACGGTACAGGCCTAACTCTGACGACTGGAGGACGAACGGTGAGAACTTTGCATTATGATAAACTGTATTTGTTAGATCGGAAATTGCTTTTCGCGTGTGCTTGGTCTTTCTTGAGAAAAAACAACGGATTTGTCTGGGGCGCTGACACAATGCCTCAGCGCAAAGCATGGTTAGTAGGGCACCGGTACGGTAATCTGGAGGTCGTTGGTTCACGTCCTGCGCTCGTCAATTTTCTTTGTTAATGCTAAAAATATTAATAATTAGTAACTTTCACGGAATTGGAGATGTCGACTTCTCTAGTCGGCCGTGGTTTTGTCAGAAGATGGAATTTGTTTTTCCTATCTTCTGACTGATTACACGGTACCCGCTGCTGCATTAGGATTCGAATCGGCCAGCCGACCCCTGCAAGCTCGGTGGTCGAGTGGTTAAGACCGTCTGCACTATTTAGCAGGAAGTCGTGGGTTCGAATCCCGCCCGAGTATTAAGCCTGTGATTTTGTTTTCACACAGGCTCTCGGAAAGAACTGAGTATACAGTGCTTCATACATTACGTCGGGACAGGGCAAAAAAAGAGAAAACATCTCTGTTGTAATTTAACTTGTATATTCATTCTTTTTTGTGGTGTGCAGTTTCCCGAGCAGTGCGATTTGTCCTTGTGCTGCTCAGACAGGCTTGTATCGCTCTAGGGGCCCTCATCGTCTGGCTCTTCGGTCTCATCACCTATCTCAACCTCCTACCGGTCATTGCTCGTTTGCTGAAGCCCCGGCGTCAGTACAGGACGAAATACTACGAGTCTACTGATAGCGTGACTTACCTGTCTGGACTTCGGGATAGACTCGTGCAGTTTTTCAGCACAGGTATAACACAGATGCCTAGATACAAATATTATATGTTTGCGTAATAACTGAGCATCAGGCGTACTATTTCGAGTATATTTGACTACTATGGTGTACTATAAGGGTCACCGCTCTGACGAGATAAAAAAGGTATAATTAACGTGATAAGACACATGAAATGTCGCGGTAAGACACGTCATTGACGTGGTAAGAGTGTTTCTTGGCGCGGTAAGAGTGTTGATTGACGCCGTAAGAATGTTGATTGACGCGGTAAAAGAGACTTTAGTGGTGTAGTAAGCATGTTGCGGTAAGAGACGTTCTTGACGTGGCGACAAAGTGGGACTGACGAGGTAAGAAATACTTCAGTAACGTGGCAAGAGCGTTGTCGGACTGTCGCGGGGAGGAATTGCCACTACGGTGGCCGATAGACAACGTAATTTCAAAAATGTACATGTAAATCTTCAAAATCGGTCGTGTATTATTTTTTTGAATAGCACACTGACGAAATGCTCGTACTTTCGGCCAATGGTGTCATCATGGACGTGGCGTGAGGGGGGGGGGGGCAAGGGGGCCCTTATCCCCCTGGAAATTAAAAAAGCGGGGAAAAAAATAAATAAAAAGAAGACGAGGTGCGAAGTCAATTGAATGTGTATTTAAAACACTCGAAACCTGCCTGAAGAGACCTAAAATAATACAATATGCCTATCGCGGTATTGAACAAAGCGTCCAGCACCACCCTCCGCTTTCGATTTTTCCAAGGCCGGTGATTTGCTGCTTTCTGGTGAGTGCTTTGCCCCCTCTAGAAAAAGTCCAGGAGACGCCCATGGGTGTCAAATTAATATTTTAGAAAAGCAACAAATAATGTTATAAAAAAATAGCCAAGTATAAAAGGCTCACGCACCCGTGCGTAGTGCGAGCGGGGCGCTGTTCATGCGGTCCAAGACTTGTGCCTGACCACTTGCAATGCACGAAGTACCTTTTCCCAACGATTTCGTAATTGCTGGAAATATTAGAAAGTATTATCCACTACAGTATGAAAACAAATTTTGACCTCTAACCTAAACGCGCCTCTGCTAATTTCTAATTGAAATTACATACTCAGTTCCGAGTTTGAACCAAACCGGAAAAGGCTGGAAATCAGCTTTATAGAGGCGGAATGCCGTTTCCCAACAATTTTATACTGTCAAAATATTCACATTTTTCTTATTTAATTTAAAAGACCAACCCCTGACCTCCATCTCAAAGGCACCCTGAATGAAACAGTGCAGAAATAGTGAACTCAAACAGCTGTGTTTAGAGCCACCGGCTCTCAACAAGCCACACATGTATTAACAAAAAGAGATTAAACCATGTATTGATTTAAGGAAAATTTAATAAATCCCCAAAGCAGCTAACAGGTCACCCCAAGAGTAATATTAATAAGAATACATTTTCAAAGTGAACAAAGAAACTAGCATCCAGGAGCGGGATTCGAACCGGCGACCGCCGCAATACCGTACCGGCGCTCTATCAACTGAGCTATCTTGCCCTATGTTGGTGGGCTCCCATTGAAAATGTATTCAAATTTACCTAGTCAGTTTCCCTTGTGGATTGTTTGTCGAATAATACGAATAGATAAGAAATAAATATATCATTTTCTGAAACGGGTTTCAAAAAAGACATACGCGAACTAGCGCGCGCATTATGTAAGTTCTACGTGACCCCAGAACGGAGATTTTAACCACTTTGAGTTGAACTCCCTATACTTAAAACGATGTCTGAACGCTCGGTGCGTTTCAATTTTACGACCTGCCACCCGTGGTGTGCGACCGTTTTAACCTTTACTTGTGTTTGTTAAAACGCTGTCTGAACATAGCTTAAGACGGACACCGCGTTTGCACTCGATCCGCCAAGGGGATCGGGTCCTTGCCACCGGGAAGCTTATACCGCAAATCAACTGTGCCGCGTTTACACTCGATCCAAACTATTCTTCGATAGTAGCCGATCCTCCGGTTTATTCATCCACTTTAAAAGTGATTTTTGACTTTTCGGATTAACAATTCGTCTTTAATGACTTCTGGCTATAGCGCCCCCGAACAAAGACACTGACAATTTGGGAGATCGCCAACATATAGGGAAAAGTAGGTAAAATAGCTCAGTTGGTAGAGCGCCGGTACGGTACTTTTT
The DNA here is from genome assembly GCA_037893225.1 of Hippasteria phrygiana. Lineage (NCBI taxonomy): Eukaryota > Metazoa > Echinodermata > Asteroidea > Valvatida > Goniasteridae > Hippasteria > Hippasteria phrygiana. Next base: position 467,464 of record JAZGUH010000652.1, on the reverse strand, counting down.
ATAATAGATGTGTTGCTTTTCTAAAGTATTAATTTGACACCCATGGGCGTCGCCAGAATTTTTGTAGAGGGGGGAAAGCACTCACCAGAAAGCAGCAAAGAAAGAAATCACCGGCCGTGGAAAAATCGAAAGGGGGAGTGCTAGACATCACTCGACGCTTTGTTCAATACCGCGACACCTAGGCCTGTTGTAGCCGCATTTTAGGCACCTTTCAGCACGTTTCGAGTGTTTTAAATATATTCATTCAATTGAGTACGACATTAACTTGGCACCTCGTTTTCTTTTTAATGTCTTTTTTGTTTATGTTTTTGGCTTTTTTACGGATTTCCAGTTGGGATAAGGGCCCCCTTGGGATAAGGGCCCCCCCCCCCCCCTCCCTCGCCACGTGCATGTTGACACCACTGGCCGAAAGTACGAGCATTTCGTCAGTGTGCTATTTAAAAAAAAATACACGGCCCCTTTCCGCGACAGTCCGACTACACTCTTACCACGTTACTGAAGCTTATCTTACCTCTTCAGTCCCACTTTGTCGCCACGTCAAGTACGTCTCTTACCGCGTCAATCAACATTCCTACCGCGTCAATCAACACTCTTTCTGCGCCAATAAACACTCTATCTGTCAGGCCCGTTACAGAACCTGGAATTTGAATTCTCAATTATATATAGAAACTGAAAAATCAATGCCACACTCTTGCAGTATTTTGCGGACTGGATTTTGCAAGAATGTTAAAATTTGAATGATGCCACTGACGTCACTCGGACTAACACTGTACGTCATGATCTATTTTAAACCGCAGTAGCTGCCTGACATAAGATTCCACGTTAATTATACCTTTTTTATCTCGTCAGAGCGGTGGCCCTTATAGTACATCATATACAACAACTGAAGTTGTATGGAGACTCGGACAAATATATTGGAATTAGTGGATCTGTAATTGCTCATTAAATTTGTCCTCTTTTTTAGATACGGTTTTGTCAGCTGGGTTGTCAGAATATACAACACCCGTTCATTGCATTTTATTCATTTAAATTTTATTGACAATTCTGCAATACATTTGCAAGCAGATTAATCATTGCAAGCAGATTAATCATTTCAAGCAGAAAGTCGCACTAAAATTATCAATTTTGTACCGTTATGTAGGCCTATAGCGTATGCTCACCAAACTTAAAGAGGAAAGAAAACCAATTTGCATTTTTCTACTTTAGTGGCTTTTCTGAGAGCTTATGCCTCCCCAAACCTAACAAAGTAGGTTTGAAGAGTTTATGCATGGATTTGGCAATTTTAGAGAAGTTTTACTTTGGAGTCTCTTTCGCTCAGAATCAGAAAAGCTCGGGGTCAACCGCGTGTTTACAATCCAATCGTGTGACGTAGCTGCGTAGGGATAGGTGACGTCACTATGCGAGTGCCCATTGTGTTTGCGTGCGTGCATGTGTACTATGTGTTGGTTTTGTCCTATTTTTAATGTTCCTGGCGGTGCATTTTTGCATGAACGTTGCACTGATGAGTTTTTTATTATGTTTTTGATGGGGTCTTTGTGGAGCAGGAAGCTTACTCGTGTCTTATTCATCCATATTTTGACACTGAAATTTGGGTTTGGAATTTGTGTGGATGGAGAGATCATACCGTACCCTGTGGAGACATGAAAACAATAGAGACAAAGGGACTCCGCTAGGCAATTCTATGGGTTAGGTTGTCTCCACAAGGAATTTTGTGTACAAAGTCTATGGGGGTTTGCCTAAGTACAGGGACAAAGGGGAGAACAATGCCATGTCTCCACAGGGATGCAAAAACGCAAAAATGTGGATGGATTTGTGTGTGCGCCGCGAACATAGTCTGGTAACTGCATTGTATCTGTCTCAATGAAATGAATAAAAAAATTAGCTGGCCTGACGTTTCCAACTTAAGCAAGTTCTTTCTCAAAGGCATTTGCCTTTGAGAAAGAACTTGCTTAAAGAGGAACTAAAACGCCAATGTTTTTTTTGACTTTTTGGACTTTTCCGATAGTTTAAATACTCTTTCAACTGATGGAGATTAGTTTGCAGACGAGAGGAATTTTGTTATTTAATAAAGAAGGGTTGTTATTCTGAACCATTTATCCTGTTTCGCGAAAGCTCATTATGTATGTTAAATGTATGTACGTGACCCCGTGACGTACACGTGTAGAGTCGGTTGATGCTACAGCCAAACACTATGCATGTACGTACGTGGAGTTGATGCTGCTGAAGAGTTTTTGTCGACCTAACTCCTCCGTTTTCCCGTCTATTTTGTCTAATTTTGATATTATTTCAGTATGAGCATGGTTCTGAGATAATCATTATGCCTCGATCGTGTGTAGTTGGGGGTTGCACGAGGAACAGCGACAAAAACCCTGACCTAGCCTTACTGCGATTCCCAGTGCTGAATGGAGCTCAAAGGCGACAGTGGGTCCGCTTTGTAGACAATAGCCTACAATATCTGATTTTGGGCTGTCGAAATGGTCGAAAATATGTGCAGAACATTTCGCCAAAGACTGTATAGATGATAGTGTTAGTATGAAAACTCAGCTCGGTTTGAAGGCACAATTCCGTTTGAAGGCTGGAGCCATTCCAACTCTAAAGGCACCGAGCATTCCAATCGTGTCCCGGACTCACGCGCACCACCGCGAGGACGTTCTCTGCGGTTGCCGTCTCGAGCAGCCAGAGCCCCGGCCGTCTCCCTGTCCACGCTCGCTTGACTCAACATGCATTGTACGCGCACGGTACCGCATGCGCTGCATGCATGCGATTGAGTCTGGTACCTTATAACAGAAATTGTGTGTATAGTTCTGAGAAGGTGCGGGTCCTTATGAGGGCTGCATATAGTCAGGGAGCTTATGTCATGAAATAAAGTCCCGTGGGCACCGAATGATTAGAACATGCCACCTAGCTAGATACCTTAATTAGACCCTAAGGAACAAGAAAAATAATGTTGGCAAAATCTAAAGTGCTGCAGATGGCGGCCATCTTGGATTTCAAAATGGCCGCCATTTGGAAACCCTTTTTGACTATCACTCAACTTGTGAATGTCATATTAAATCAATTTTGGTGGCTTTATACCCCAAATTGTTTATGTCAAAGGTTGAAAATTGATGCTTTCAGTTTCAGTGGTAAGCTAATGAATGGCAGCCATGTTGTTTTTGTGTTTATTGGGAGGGGGCGTAATCATACATGCAGACTATGTGTTACGATTTTGAGTCAATGTGATGGAACTTTTTGTTTCAGGGCCTTGGTTAACCGATTGTTCATTTTGGTTGAACTTCTTGTTCTTTACACGATGAAGTGCTTTTTAAATTTTGAAAATAGCAAGAAAGAAAGAACCGGTGTGTGCAGGCAAAATTCAAGGAATGATCAGTTTATCTTATTTTTTTGATCATCTCAGGAAATAGCCGCAGTGAGTCAAAGTTCGTTTAGGGTTAGGGAGGGTGGGGGTTGTTAAAGGCATCAACAAAATCTCTCTTTCCATTCTTTTTCTGTTTCTGGGAAAGGTTGGAGGAAGAAAGATTCTGTTGAGCAAGGTCTCATTATCGGTTTTTACGTAAGTGACTGGGTCTTGCAGAAATTGTTTTTGTATATATTTACGAATAGGTTGGTGGGTATGCCAGCCGTGTGGGTGTGTGACTGACCCACCCAAAGCGTAATTTCTTTCTTTTTTTAAAAGTGGAATACGCTTCGAGGGAGTCAGTTTTAGCCACTATTTCTGCAAGATGACAGTCCTGGTATGTGCTGGCTACGTTAGAAGAATGATCAGTGGATTCTTTGATGGATCATTCCAAGAAGTAGCCGCAGCGAGTCCGAACTTATCTGGGGGAGGGGGGGGGGGGGGGGAAACGATTTGTAAAGGCATCAACAAAATCTCTCTTTCCATTCTTTTTTTATTTGTGGGAAAGGTTGGATGAAGAAAGATTCTGTTGAGCAAGGTCTCATTATCGGTTTTTACGTAAGTGACTGGTCTTGTAGAAATTGTTTTTGTATATTTACGAATAGGTTGGTGGGTATGCCAGCCGTGTGGATGTGTGACTGACCCACCCAAAGCGTAATTTCTTTCTTTCTTTAAAGTGGAATACGCTTCGAGGGAGTCAGTTTTAGCCACTATTTCTGCAAGATGACAGTCCTGGTATGTGCTGGCTACGTTAGAAGAATAATCAGTGGATTATTTGATGGATCATTCCAAGAAGTAGCCGCAGCGAGTCCGAACTTATCTGGGGGAGGAGGGGGGGGGGGGGGGGGGGGGAGATTTGTAAAGGCATCAACAAAATCTCTCTTTCCATTCTGTTTCTATTTGTGGGAAAGGTTGGATGAAGAAAGATTCTGTTGAGCAAGGTCTCATTATCGGTTTTTACGTAAGTGACTGGTCTTGCAGAAATTGTTTTTGTATATTTACGAATAGGTTGGTTGGTATGCCAGCCGTGTGGATGTGTGACTGACCCACCCAAAGCGTAATTTCTTTCTTATAAAAAAAATGGAATACGCTTTGAGGGAGTCAGTCTTAGCCACTATTTCTGCAAGATGAGTAAAAATATGTCACATGTTGTTACGCACAAACATGTCCTAGCGTGGCCAAGACCAGAGACGAGTTTTTGAAACTCCCGCTCTCTGGGAAAGACATAAATAATTGGCCCCCCGGACGTTTGGTGTATTGACAGTGCCACAAAACTAACCCGCTGACTGACACTCTGCAGAAACAGTGGCCATAAACCGACTCCCAAGAAGCGTGCTCCACAGATAAGAAATGATTAATAACCACGCTCTGGGTGAGTCGATTGTACAGCCACACGGCTGGCATACCAACCAGCGGAATTACATAGATACACAAAAACAGTTTCTGTAGACCAGTCACCAATATACAATTATTAAATAGGAGAGCACCACCAACAGAGTCGTTCATCCTCCAACTTCACCAATGTTTTATGGTGGTTGTTTTAGAAAAAACAAGGAAGAATGAGGATCGGCTTTGTTGATGATGACTTTACAAACCTTTCCCTCCCCCCCCCCCCCCCCCCCCCCCCCCCTCCCCCAGATAAGTTCGGACTCGCTGCGGCTACTTCTTAGAATGATCCATCAAAGAATCAACTTATTGTTCTTCTAACATAGCCAGCACATACCGGGACTGTCATCTTGCAGAAATAGTGGACTAAAACTGACTCCCTCGAAGCATATTCCACTTTAAAAACGAAAGAAATTGCGCTTTGGGTGGGTCAGTCACACACCCACACGGCTGGCATACCCACCAACCTATTCGTATAAATATATACAAAAACAATTTCTGCAAGACCAGTCACTTACGTAAAAACCGATAATGAGACCTTGCTCAACAGAATCTTTCTTCCTCCAACCTTTCCCACAAATATAAAAAGAATGGAAAGAGAGATTTTGTTGATGCCTTTAACAACCCCCACCCTCCCTAACCCCTAAACGAACTTTGACTCACTGCGGCTATTCCCCGAGATGATAAAAAAAAATAAGATAAACTGATCACTCTTTGAATTTTGCCTGCACACACCGGTTCATTCTTTCTTGCTATTCTCAAAATTTAAAAAGCACTTCATCTTGTAAAGAGCAAAAAGTTCAACCAAAATGAACAATCGGTTAACCAAGGCCCTGAAACAAAAGTTCTATCACATTGACTCAAAATCGTAACACATAGTCTGCATGTATGATTACGCCCCCTCCCAATAAACACAAACCAAACATAAAATGCTCTGATCATCTCAGATCTATGTTTTACTGCTTCCTTGTCATGGGAAATGTAGGTTTTGCCAAAAAAATCAGCTTTGTACGATATTTCGAGCCAGAGTTATTGAGTTATTAAGCTTGAAATGGCGGCCATTTTGAAATCCAAGATGGCCGCCCTCTGCAACACTTTCGAAATTGCCAACATGATTTTTTGTGTTCTCTAGTACCTAAAGAACATGATTAGATAGATAGGATCTTCTAATCATTTAGTGCCCACGGGACGACATAAGCCCCCTGACTAATAAGCAAAGTCGCCAGACTAGAGTATAGCATCAGCTCACACACAACTCACGGCGCAGGTCCCAATAAAAGCCGACTGCAAACAAAGGAAAGTATGACTCATAACTAGCTTTTCAGCAAGAACAAGCCTACAACCCCAATTCTAAATGTGTCTCACAAAGATGTCAACACTTTAAAATATGTTTATCGTAGTGTTACTCCTGAATCATGAGCAAAAAGCACAGCAAGTAATACTAGCCTTAGATAAAAAAATACGTACAGACTCTACGTAAAACATTGTCGTATAATACAGTCACGTCATATGTTTCTACACGTATACGTCAATACTCGAGCGATACGGCACGCAGTTGACCTCGGCCTTTTCTGAATCGAGTCAAAGTGGCTCAGAAAAAAAAAGGCTCAAAAACATTTTTTTTGATTTTTCAGAATCATGAAACTTGTTACATTAGATTTGGGGAGGCATAAACTATGAGCGGGTACAAGGGCCATGCTTTCCCTTCTCTGCTAATCTGCTAAGTGAGGGACCTATCTCAGGGTACAGAGCACATGGTCTCTTATCAATGGGCTACTGTCCTTGGGGGTCATGTTACCGGGGAAACTATTTGTACTAGACCAGGAGGGCACTACTGTGAGCCAAGGACACAAAAACAGAGGGACTAGACTTAAAAAATAAAAAGATACACTTTGCACAGGGAGAGCTACTCCTATAAGCTCCAATCAATAGAAAGTAAAAACAAACTTAATTTACCCTGCCACACTCACCACTGCTTAAAATCTTGTTGTCCTCAACAAGGCATACCAATGTGTTAAACAGAATTTAATTATACACCAGAGGATGTCTACTCATTGCCAGTCCCCAAAACGCTGTGGTGGCCTGGTCATCCTTCGCAGACGATATTTGGGGGTCTCCTCTTCTGATGAGGACGAGTTGTCATCTCTGGGGAATTCGCTGTCTTCTTGCGACCTGGTCCTCCCTCGGGGGTCAAGGCCAGCATCCCTACGGTCGTCTTCGTCAGTGGGACTGGACCATCTTGAGGTGCCGTCCTCTTGGCCGTCGTCCATCAAGTTGTTCTGGAGGGGTTGGGCAGTCGTGTCACCGAAGCCAACTGAACGGGGGAATACATCTGAACCCTCGTCACAAGGAGCAACTCCATCTGGTGCCTGTCCTGTGGTAGGGGCTTCATCTACTGAGTCTATGTCAAATGGGCACAGCATGATCAGATTCCTGTGGAGAGTCCTAGTAGGGCCTGAGCCTACATGTCGCACTACGTATACTGGGATGCCAGTCAGCTTCCTTACCACCACGTAAGGGATTGATTCCCATCGATCTTTGAGTTTGGATTTGCCACGCTGAGACTTGTTTGCAGCCAGGACCTTATCACCAGGGTGGAGAGCACCTTCACTTGCTTTCTGGTCATATGCCGCCTTTTGTTTCCCTCTGGACTTTTCTGCAGATGCTTGTGCTTCCCGGTAGACCTGACGCATGTGCTTCCTTAAACGGTGAACGTAGTGTTGATGGTCATGGTTTGATGGAGGCTCCGCTTGATCAGATGAAGATGGTGGGAAGAGGAGGTCAACGGGGAGCTTCGGCTTCCTCAGGAACATGAGGTAAAACGGTGAGTATCCGGTCGATTCATGTTGTGTGCAGTTATATGCATGAGTGAGTGCTGCAACGTGTGTTGCCCAGTTCACCTTCTGGTCTGGCCTCAATGTCCCCAACATGGATAGCAGGGTTCTGTTGAAACGCTCTACCATCCCATTCCCCTGGGGATGGTACGGGGTGGTCCTGGTCTTCTTTATGCCGAGTAGAGTGCAAAGCTCCTTGATTACCGTCGAGTCAAACGACTTGCCCTGGTCAGAATGTAGTCTCTCCAGGATGCCGTAGTTTACTATGTACTTATCCCAAAGGACTTTGGCGACAGTGGTGGCTCTCTCATCCTTGGTGGGGTATGCTTGGGAGTACCTGGTATAGTGATCAGTAATCACCAAGATGTGCTCGTATCCTCCCTTTGACCTCTCCAGACCAAGAAAGTCCATGCACACCAGCTCGGTTGGGCGTGTAGTACGGATGCTTTCAAGCCCTGCCTGTCGTTTCGTGTCTGGCGTCTTCCTTAGTGTGCACCGTCTGCATCGTTTGATGTATGCCTGTGTCTCAGAGTACAGGCCGGGCCAAAAGTATCGGTCCTGCACAAGGTGCAACGTCTTCTCCAAACCTAAATGGCCCATGCTGTCATGGAGGTGATTCAGAACCTGGTGTCGCATGCCCTTTGGAAGTACCATGAGGTTTTGGACCCTCCCACCAACTGCTTTACAGAAAAACAGCATTCCAGCGCGGACATGAAGCTGATCCCATCTCTTTATCAGCTGCCTGACTGGGAAGGGCTCTTTGGCGACTTGTCTCCTACTTGGTTTTGCTGCCCTCTGCTGCTTCATTTCAATGACTCTGCAGATCGCCAAGTCGTCTAGCTGAGCCTGCTTCAAACTGGAAGCGGAAGCGACATTTGTTCCCAATTTGGAACTGCATCCATCACCCAGACCGGTATCGGCATCTGTTGTCTGACTAGACTGGTCTTTAGTCACCCGCTTAGATGTAGTTGAAGGAGCCTCCACAACAGGGCAGGACATGGCATGCTCACTGGACCGGTGGTTGCTAACTTGTTTGAAACCCTTGTCGCCCTCAGTAGCATCAAGAATCCTGGTTACTTCCGACCTTGGAATCCTAGACAGGGAATCAGCATTGGCATTTGACTTAATTGCCTGGCCTGTAGACAATGTCGATGTCAAAGACGGCAAGATCGCTCACCCACCGTTGACCTGTTGCATCCAACTTTGCCTTGTCAAGCACATAAGTCAAGGGGTTATTATCTGTGACCGCCGTAACTCGATGCCCATACAGGTAATCCCTGAACTTGGTTGTGACGGCCCAATGCAGTGCCTTGAATTCCAACTTATGGACGGGATACCTGGCCTCAGCTGAAGTAAGGGTACGGCTTGCGTAAGCGATCACCCTTTCTTTTCCATCTTGCTCCTGAATCAGTACTGCTCCAAGTCCATCACGGGAAGCATCCGTCTGTACTCTGAATGGGAGCCCATAGTCGGCGTATGCCAGTATAGGGGCGGACATCAGTTTGGTAAGGAGTCTGGTGAATGCCTCTTGACAATCGTCTGTCCAGTTGAAGGGTGCGTCCTTGGTATTCCGTTTGCCTCCAATAAGGCCAAATAGAGGAGCTGCAATCTTGGCGTAGTTGTGAACGAAACGTCGGTAATACCCAGTAATACCCAGGAAGCTTCGCACGTCCTTCTTGCACTTCGGAACAGGCCAGCTCTCCACTGCTGAGATCTTGGCTGGATCTGTTGTGATGCCATCGGCTGACACCACATGGCCCAGATAATGCACACTGGTGTTAAACAGTTGACATTTGGCGGGCTTCAATTTGAGCCCATGCTCCCGTAATCTGGCAAACACCTTTCCCAAGCGATCCACATGTTCCTCAATGGAGCTGCTGAACACAATGATGTCATCCAGGTAGATTAGCAGGCTTTCAAAGGCCATGTCTCCGAACACCGTGGACATCAACCTCTGAAATGTGGCTGGCGCATTGACAAGTCCAAAGGGCATTCTTGTAAACTCAAATAGCCCCATCGGTGAGGTAAATGCTGTCTTGGGATGGTCCTTTGGCGCCATCTTCACTTGATGGTAACCCGAAGTGAGGTCCAAGCATGAAAAGTACTTGGCATTACCAAGAGCATCTAAAGACTCCTCTATCCTAGGCAATGGGTACGCATCACGGACTGTCTTCGAGTTAAGCTGACGGTAATCAACACACATCCTGATCGCTCCATCCTTCTTCTTTACAATGACAATAGGTGATGCATATGGACTCGTGCTCGGCTGTAACACACCTGATTTACGAAGATCTGCGATGTGTTCTCTGACTTCTTGGAATTGGCTGGCCGGGATCCGCCGGTATGGGAGTCGGACTGGTGTTGCATCCACTAGGGGAATTTCATGCTCCACTGTTTCAGTGAACCCAATATCTTGTGGACTTGTGGAGAAGACATCATTGTTTCTGTGGATGAGCTCCTCAACTTTCTTCCGGTCCTCCTGTGACATGCAGCCATAATCCACATCAATGCCAATGCCTTCTTGGTCCTCTACTGACAATTCACTACAGACAACAGACCCTCTGGCGTTAATATAGGAACCATCCTGTTGTTCAAGTCTGTGAACTTCTCGAACTGCAGTCAGGGTTGCCAGATGAGTGTGAGGCTTCATGGTGACGGCTTGTTGAGACAAATTAGAAACTCGAACAGGGACGACTCCTCTTCGGACTTCAGTGAGGCTTCTTCCTATCGCAAGACACCCCTCTGCATGCCGTTCTGTAGGTTCAACTAAAGCCTGAAAGATTCTACCTCGAACATGTTTAGGAGCCTTTGTCATCACGTCCATCGTCATGCCTGGCTGGATCATGAGATGTTTGTTGCTGACGTACCTCAAGGCACCTATTTCCCCATCCTTCTTTGCCAAGTCAGTGCCATCAGTATTGATGCACTGGAATGCCAAGTGCCAAGACACAGATTTCCTCTTCGCCCTGGTCATGAACCATCTGCCGTGCCTTGAATGCACTGAGTCTCGGACTGCCACCATCACGTTGGTCCCTAGAAGCAGTGGAATAGGTTGTCTGAACCTCGTCACTGGAACTACAAAAACCGGCACATCCGTCAGCGTTACACCAAGGGCAACAAGATCTAGCAGCACGTAACCCAAATGAGGAACACTCTGTCCCCCAGCTCCATCTATCACAATATCTGTTTTCCGCAGGGATTGTTGCTGCAGAACTGGATGCTTGGCTACATATTCATCGGTGATAGTCGTCACCTGGGAGCCTGTGTCTAACAGAACCATGCATGGTTTCCCTGAAACGGTTACTTCAGTGCTGCTCACTGGACCAACGAGTTGCTTTTCATTTACTGGTGATATGCCTGGCTGGAGTAAAAGTGAAGTGTCTTGAGGGCTCTCCTGTGTCATTAAACCCACTGATTGCCCAGCATCAGTAGGTTGGCCTAGTTTAACGGGTGTCCATGAGCTTGGGTTGCCTCGGGGTTACTGGCGCGTGGGCATTCTCGTGCAAAGTGACCAACTCCTCCACAGGAAAAGCAGCGGCCCTCCTGCCTTGCATTTGGGTTACGTCTCGGTGGATTCATCCTTCCTCCCTGGTGGTTAGGGTGTTGAACCCGCGGCCCGATGCAGTTCTCCAGCCGTTGCACCCTGAAATCAAGAGATTGCTGGCCCTGGAGAACACGGTCTAGTGTGGTCATCTGCTGGTGCATCAACATTGTCAACTCTTCCACGCGATCTGGCTTTGGTGGTGATTTGCTATCCCCTACTGGTGGGCTCGACTTTGGCCCCCCACTTTCAGTGCCAGGCTGTTGCAACTGCTTCTGTCCTGTCGTCTGCTGGAGCAGCTGATAGTGGAGTCTCCTCGCCTCCTTCGCCTGGCGCATCTCTTCACTGATAACCTTCAATTCTTGCCGCAGTGTCTTGAAGGTCATGCTGCGAGGCTGCATGGGGGCCAACCGCTGCCGCACACTGTCGTCATGCAGGCCTGTCATGAACTGGGTCGTCAGCAGTATGTCCCTGCTCTCCCCCAGCATTGCTTGTGTCGTTGCTTGACTTCCCTCGCCAAACTCATCAAGGAGTTCTGTGATTGCTGCTTCAGCCGTCACAATACCACCCCGGCTCTCCAAGTTTAGGACCACGTCTCGGGCTCGACCTCGTGTGTGACGAACTACCTCATGGAATTTGACCTGATCCGGCTGTGGCCCCTTTGCCTCCAGGAGGTATATATATCTCATATCCCGGGCCCATTCTTCCACCTTTAATCCGTGCTTGTCTGATAAGCCCGAAAAGTTGGGAACATCCTTCAGCTGGTGTGCTGTGTAGGTGAATGGTATGTTCTGCTTGACCTTTGTGATGGGGTCAAATCCGGCCATCTGGAGGGGGCTGGCTGCAGTCCCTTGGACATGGAAAGGGCTCTGGGGGGTGCAATGCTGTAGTGCTGGCTGGGGGTCCATCTTGTGCTGGATGTTGAAATCAGAGGGGGGTGAGTGTTGTGGTGTCATCAGGGGAGGCATCCTTGTGGTAGCCTGACTGCTGGGTCCATGTGAGGCTGAATAGTGTGCAGTCTCAGTCCACAAGGGTGAAAAGAGCGGACTCTGCTCTGGCACCAATGGTAGGGGCAGGCGAGGGCTCCCATCAAGGCCATAGTGTTGCATGTAAAGGTCGTTTGGACCATATGGTGGGGAAGTCATCATGAACCAGAGGCAGCTCTCCAACTTAAAGCACTGTGCTGGGTGTTCTCTTGGACTCAAAAAAATGCTTAGGAGACCAAAAAAACAATCTGTGTCCTAACCTTCAAAAATAAGTGGCTAATTTCCTTAGAAAAATCAATCCGTCCTGGCAAGGTCGCCAAAAATATAAAAAATGTAACCTGGGAAATCGGTCCTTAGTCTATTTACATACAAAAGAAGGTTTTCACTCCATTGGTTCAAGGAATTGGGTCGCAGACTATTTTTAGGGTAGGACACAAGAAATAAAAAATAAATACAAATAGCTTTTCTCAGTTCCAACTAATAAAAAAACAAATTTATTTGCTGCCACAAGAAAATAATACAGAATCAAAGTGCAATCCGGAAGTTTCCAAAATGATTAGAAATAAAACGTCTAAAGTGAATTGGACCTTAGGATAGATTCAAAGGAATTTAGATTAAAAAAACAAAAAGAAAACAATTGTCCAAGTCTTGCAAAAATAATGGGAAAGACACTAAATTGAGGTTTTACCCAGTCCACTAAAATGTTTAAGGAACAAGAAACGAAATAAGAACTAAAAAAACGAATAGAAAACAAGAGAACAACCCAACACAGCACCAAAAGCGAATTACCACCAAGGTACAGATAAAATCCAATAATTCAAAAGCAGACAAACTCCAGCAGGATGTACATGTAATTTTGAGCGGGTACAAGGGCCATGCTTTCCCTTCTCTGCTAATCTGCTAAGTGAGGGACCTATCTCAGGGTACAGAGCACATGGTCTCTTATCAATGGGCTACTGTCCTTGGGGGTCATGTTACCGGGGAAACTATTTGTACTAGACCAGGAGGGCACTACTGTGAGCCAAGGACACAAAAACAGAGGGACTAGACTTAAAAAACAAAAAGATACACTTTGCACAGGGAGAGCTACTCCTATAAGCTCCAATCAATAGAAAGTAAAAACAAACTTAATTTACCCTGCCACATATGCTCTGGTGGGATGGTTGGACAGACAGTTTACTCGGGTGTGTGCGGTTGGACAGTTTACTCGGGTGTATATGTTTCCATGCCCCGCGTGTATCACGGCTATGCAAGTCTGTTGGGAATGCTGTTTTTGTTAACACTGATGCGCATGCGTCTAATGAACGTCTAATCTGCATATTAGATCACGCCCCATTGCATTGCAAAATTCGCGGCAATTGTACGGTTCGTGGACCAGTGAAGTTTTAACGCGTATACCCGCCGTGGGCTGTACCACTTGGTACTTGTTCTATTATTTATTAACCCCCACCCCAACCCCCACCCCCGCTTTTCAAAAAAAATTTTTACGGGTGAGAAAAAGTGGGTGTTTTTTTTGCAGAAAACTTTGCAATTTTGTCCCCCCCCCCCCGAATCCAAAATCTGGATACGCAACTACTCACATTTAAAATTGCGCAGGAAAAACTTCATATTGCAGAAAATGTTCAACAGACTTTATTGACACACACCTATCAGAAGCAGCGTATGTCACATGACATTTTTGCTGGCGCCCAATATTTGGTAAGAGCGATATATCAGCGACATATTATGTACATTTCACAGCACGTTTACTCACATGAACTCCACTGCCTTGCTTATCATTTTTACGATGCACGTAGTAATAATTGTCTATACCCTACTAACAGAATCAGCCAACAGGAAACGTTTGTTGCGATGGGTCAAAGATCGAGCGCCGAGTCTCCATCACGTGACCGACCTGTCCAGTCATTGGTGTGACGGTACGGTTCTCTGCATCCTCATCGAAGCCGTCGTTCCGGGGACGTGCCCACGACATGATCTGCTTCGGAAGGAACATGCCGTCAACAACAGCAGGCTGGCCTTACGGCTTGTGCAACGGAACCTTGGAATTCGGGAGGTGAGACATTAACGTTTCCCCTGTGTCTCTGCCAGCGCCCCCTCCCCCATATTCACGCATTTGTACTCTACTGGTGTACTGTAATGTCACCAAACTCCATTCATTTTTTAGTTCTGCTGTGCGTGAAGCGCTGGAGTGCGCGAAGTGATATGTCGGCCTACCCGTTCACGTCGCCATTCTCGAATAAAAAAATGTACGTTTTAATTGTATCTATTTTTTCTAGCCGATGACGCCCGAGGAGATGTCCGATCCGAAGCGAATCGACGAGCACAAGATGATGCAGTATATCGTGAGCATCAAGAACGCCAGCTTTATCAGCGTGCAGGAACCCAAGACTCCCATCAAACTACCCGAAGGCGCCGCTCCCATCGAGCCCAGCGTCAGCAAGGAGTGCAGTGCCAGCGGCAGCGGCCTTGTGGTGGCCGTAGTCGACAAGCGAGCCAGGTTCACCATCACCACGCAGACGTACAAGTACAAGAACCTGTACGTTGAGATCACAGGGCCCAACAGGGAGAAGGTTCGTAGGAAGATCGTGACGACCAAGGTGAACAGAGGGTGCTTGATCAACGCGAGTTCCAGTCAGTCCAGCAAGGACGAACAACACCCTGAAGATGGCGGGCCACCTGAACCAATACCCCTGGACTATCAGGTCATAAAGCCGGGGTCATACCAGGTCAACTACATCCCGATGAGTCTTGGGATGTATCAAGTGGCGATCACGTGGGGCGGGGAACACATTAAGAACAGTCCGTTCAAGGTACGGTCCACCATGGCCAAGAACATAGAGCAGACCGCTGTGCGGGGCACGCCCAGCGTGGTCAAGGCGGTGTCGTTCCAGGACGAGCAGGATTCGGTGGTGGACCAGGACGGAGCCGGCGGCGAGCCACCCTCACCATCCGACACCGATAGCAACTCCACTAGATCCCGCCGCCAGTCCCTGGTCAGGCAGGCGCACATCTCCACGCTGCGCGACTCCTACGAGAGCACATATAGCACATCCCCCTTCAGCAGCATGTGCAGTAGCATGGTCAGCAGCATGGACCACAGCATCGACAACACGTCCGACGTGTTCCTACCCAACCACCACAGCGGTCCGCCCAGCGGCCACCCATACCAGTACCTGTCCCGCCACAGTTCCTCGGTGAGCACGGGTTCGTCTCGAAGCGGGTCCATACTTAGCAGAAGCAGCTCCATCATGTACAGCACTGACCGGCCACCTGCGGTGAAGACCAGAAGAAAAGTCATCCGCAGAATCATCAAAGGTGCCGGCGGGACAGAAGAGGTAACCTATCCCAACGTTCGCAGTTCCTCCATCCTGTCCTCCTCTCAGATGTCTAGCATGACGAGCACTCCTTCGATATCAACCTCTGTTAGCATCGATGAGCGGTCTCCTAAGTTCAGCACCTCCTCTTCCTCTTCCGCGGCTAGTGTCCCCTTCCCGCATGGGCACGGGGACAAGACTCCAGAAAAGTACGCCGATCAAATGTCAAAGATCCTTATCGGCAAGGCCCTCCGCGAAATCTCGAAGCAGGTGGCTACCAATCCGATTGCCATCCGACAAGCTAAAGATGAAAACGACCACAGAGGGACCCATTCCTGTACGGACAAAAAACCTGTTATCGGACAAAGTCCGAGCGATTCCGAGGGTAAGCCGCCCATTGCTACCGGTGGAAATATTTATTCCTCCCCGCGAGGTGCATCTTCCACACCAAGCAGCACCCCTGACGCTGAGACAAGGAATATGGCACCTGAGCATGCGGAACAATCTACAAAGCAAACAGACAACGCTGCCAATCTGGATCAGTATCTCCAGCACCGAAACGAATTTGTACGCGTCCTTGGGAAAGAGATCTCGTCGGGCGATCCGAAACTCCCGAAGGCGAGCTCGAACAAGGACAAATCGATCGGGACATCAAATGAAAATCCGCGCCAGGTATCCAGCCATGCTACAAGATCCCCTGACGCGTCAGGCCACATCCGAAGAACCCACAAGAAGAGAAAGGAGGACAAGGCGACTCAGTGTACGGCGCAGGACATCAAGACTGCCACCGGTTGGATCAGCAGGCGCACCGTGTACAGGAACGCTCAAGTGAACTGCAGGCAGAAGGACAGCAACGGCGACAGCGCCCTGGGAGAGAGTGAAGGCTCTGTGGTCAACTCATCCAGCGACCGAGACAACAACGCGCACGCCACAGCCAACAGGATCAGCCGCAGATCGGCTGACAAACCACCGACGCATGGGCCGGCCCAGTTACGGGGAGCAGATCTAGAGAGCAGCACACGACAAGCGGATCTAGACCAAGGTGGTAGAACTGCCGGTGCTCCGGTGCAGCCCAGGAGAGGACGTTCCGGAACCCAGAGCTCAAGCCAAGGTAGGCAATCGACGTTCGACAGTGGCTTTTCGGACGAGAACGGCCATGGTCAGGAGCACAGACGCAATGCGGATGAGATCAGGGGTCGGCGTGGAGGTTCTGCACTGAATGGAAAACCAGACACAGGAAATTGCTCCCCTGCTCTCAACACTCAACCTGTGTCAGTTCCAGACGAGCAGGGAAGAGGAACGGCATCAGCCTCAAATGTTGCAAACGACCAAACAATGAACGACGAACAACGAGTGCAAGAACAACCTCGCAACCAGGGCGTGCCCATAGAGATAGTACCAGCTACGCCCATCAACGCCCAGCCGGATGACCGTTTCAGAATGGAATCACCAGACTGCGTGGTGAGATTTTCGTCAGATAATGACACCGACAAGATGGATCTTGTTTCGGGGCAGTACCTGACGGTCGAGACCCCTTGTCTGGACAGCTCGACTGCTCCCACCCCAGGGGACTCCTCCGTTGGAAACATCTCCTCCCCCGATGACGACATCGCATCCACAGATTGCAAGTCAAACATCAGCAGCGACATGCCCGACGGGAAATCCCCTTCGCCTCTCTGTGACAACCTCGGGGACGGCGCCTCGGCGAGAGAGTCCCCTGGTGACGGCGAGAAACTGAATGAGTTATCACTGGACGCGATGCTGCAGACCCTTGAGAATGATCCTGACTACTCGACCAGGGAGTTTCTGCGCAAGTACCGGCCGATGATGGAGGACGAATTAGGAATACTCGTCCATCTGGGTACTGCCGAGCCAGAGGAAAACGAGGCGAGGTACCGCAAAGTGGAAGCAGACGTGCCCAGCTACCATGGAACGGGAACAGCATCAAAGGATGACAGTTTGGCAACACCCAGCCAGCCTATGCCTGAAAGATGCCACGCCTCTGGGGTTGGGCTGTACAACGGCATCGTCGGGGCAAAGAACAATTTTCAGGTACGTTTACCCAACAAAGCTCCAATATTTTTTGAGGATTTAAAACAACCACGTTATAAGACCAACTTTCCAGGAATGAAAGGTAACAATTCCGTCACTGATCGTTAATTTCAGTCTTGTTTCTAATTTCTTATATTTTGTTTCAAGGGGTAAAGTTTTTACCTCTGCACGGTCCCTATGGCAGTTTGATCCGGAACCTTTGCATTCAGATACCCATTGCTTGATGGCCTCTCGCGAAGCCCAGAGGCGGATCGGGGGGGGGGGGGGGGGGGTAGGCAGGTTGGGCCAGGTAGGCATGATGATCTATCGCGTGTCGAATGGGGTTGGTGAGAGTTGGAAATTAAGAAAAATATCTCCCCGCCCAAGCACACATTATAGACCGTGTGGAATATGACATCATATGGCAGCCAATTTACATATGCCTGTCCCACAATATGGCGGCCTATAGAGGAATTTCACATTAGCCCCTTCTGCGCACTTCCGGGTTGAAAGCGAGAATGTCTGTGCTGAACAAAACAACGCTTTTCAGCACATTCATTCATGCATGAATTAATCAGGCCATAAAAGGAAGCGCAGGCGCACGATCAGCATAAAGTTGTTTACTGTGACATTGAGATCCTCGTTTTCAAACGCGGAAGTGCGCAGATCGGCGCTAAACTCTTCGTTGTGGGATACCTCTATAGAGGAATCCCGAATTGACGAAAATAACACCGATCTGCGCACTTCCTGGTTTAAAAGTGAGGATCTCTATGCCACAGTAAACAACTTAGTATGCTGATCGTGGGCTGCGCTGCCTTTTATGGCGGATTCATTCATGCATGAATAAATGTGTTGAATAGCGCTGTTTTGTTCAGCACAGACATTCTCGCTTTCAACCCGGAAGTGCGCAGACGGGGCTAATGTGAAATTCCTCTATTGTTGTTGCGATGGCGGCGCAGTAATCGATTCGGTCCATAGATAGTCCAATCCCTGTAGATATTTTATTACATGTACTTAAATACACATGCAGTGTCGATGGGGAAAATATATTTAGGCCTACGCTCAATCTGCACTTCGGTAACCTCTGCGTATATAGGGCCTACGTTAAAAACCTCTTCATCAGGAAGTGGTTGGATTTGGTTAATGCACAAGCAAAATGCACCATCCAGGACAATAACCTTTAAGCGCGCGGGGAAAAAGATCAATCATCTTTTTTGTCAGCTCATTCGAAGAATATAAATAGCACGTAGTATGTTTTACACTCGTCCAAAGAATTCCATGTATTATCTCTATTCATTCTCTTTATCAAACAGTAATTAAACAAAACCATGATGTACTCTTTTCAAGTTTCACCCCGAAAAAAAAATGTTTTGTTAAATTGCTATTTTTCTAGCAATAACAAATTGTATTCACTTTTCAACGATACATCGAACAAAAAAAAAAATCCATGTTCAGTTATCGAATAATTTGTCGAATTATCTGCGTCCGATAATAATTCGGGCGTATCTTTTTAACCAAAAGGACTGGTTTGCAGACGCCCAAATATCGAAAAAAAAGTATTTTTTTAATACGGTGAAATAAAACACTTTAGGCGGGGAAAATTCAAATACGGACAATATATCTGTGGAAGAAAGAAGTCGTTTTAAAGGTAATATACAACATTTTGCAAACATAAAAAAAAAACTACCGAATTATTATGAAATACCTCACTTGCCTGTAAGTAAACAATAGTCTTAAGCATCCTGTGAATCGACATCTGCTGTACTGTCATTTCCAAGAAAAGTGGAATTTTTGTATGAATTTCCAGCGATTGTCGGCCTACAATCGTTGAAATAGACCAGTTCCTGGACGTGACAATTCCCTGACGTCTCTAAATTGCATCGTTTTGTCTGAAGTAGGATCAGAGAACCAGACTACAAGAACATCATTTGTTTCTCTGTTTTCTCAGCATTTATTCACACAAAACTTTAAACAGGTCACTGTTACCCCCAATTCCACTCATTTCTGAAAATTACAGAAAAAAATATAATGCTGTATACTACATTTAATGTAGAGAAAGCCTAAAAATAAATCAAAATCCTCCGTTTATCACTGCATGACAATAAGGGACGCGATTTTACCTATTATTCCGTCAGCGTATTGTGGTGACTGAGATTGATCCAACGCCATAAGTGTTTGGATATTGCTTGCAATAACTGTTAAATACGGAAAGTGCATTGTTTATGTGGATGGAAACTCTGCACATTCGCTTTAGGTGCGCATTTGGTACAGCGTTGCAGGGACTGTGCACCTATTATAGATCCGACTTGGAGCACACTGATGATTAAATTGGCTGAAAGCAAGGCGTTGCTATAGTTACGACATGTGAAGGACACATTGCCCAGGGAGATGCAGCTGTATCCATGGCGGCGACAATATTATCTCATTATTGCTCGTTCTAAGCAATAATTTTTCACAAATTCAACCTTGGCGTTTTGTGTCTCTGATATGCTTTAAAAAAATCTTGGCATCTTCAGTGTGTTTCCTAATGAAATTACGCACACGATATAAAATACATGAATAGACACGTTAGTATCCTGCACCACTAGTGATATAACTTCAATATTTGCCTTGTGTACCCGAAGCCATCATTACCCCTCTCCGGACAAGCTATAATATAAGTTTTTTTTAGTTCAGTCTAAAGTGTTTACGCAATCGTACCAGCGATAGGCCGTACTTGAATCAAATTATTGCGGAAAAATGCTACAATTACGGTGTTCATACAGGACTGGATATATTAGGGGAATTCTTCCACGTCCTGCTGAAAACTGCTGTGACCGTAGTTTTGGGCATGTATTACCCTGATTTGTTTTTAAAAATTGAATTGCTAATTTATGAACATTATAAGTTATGAGCTTTCCACAGCTATATTCACACAAAAATGGACCGGTACGTACGCGTAACGGATTAAATGAGTTTCAAAACTTATTAACAATACCGGTATAAAGGGAAGACCAAATAATTATAGTGCATAAGTGTATAGTATTTTTTTCCCTTCAGATATACTTTTATCTTGCATGGTCCGTCAGTAGGCAGAAATCAATTAAATTGAAATGTTTAGGCAGAGCACGAACGTGGCAGCTTTAATATATAGTAATAAGTCTAAATAGCATAGTTTAGGAAACTTCTAACCCCCCCCCCCCCCTAATATTTTTTTCCATTTGTATGCAAAAATGTGAAATGTACAGTGAAGATTTCCCACTGGATAGTTCTTGACATATCGTGATAGAATCGCCCTAAACCAAGCTTGTAAAATACTGCGGTCCAATTACGCAATTTGATGCATGCAGGACTTGCAAAACTTCAGAATAAAAAATAAAATACCGCGCAGAGTTCCATGGGCGTGGTTAGCACGCAATGTGACGGCGATTGGTCCAATCCACGAAGACACCGCCCCTTACGTAGCCGTGTGCGCCACACGTCCGTCACTTTTGCCAGGCAGTGTCGATTGAAGTCTTGGCTGTAATTGGTTAATACGTCAATGGGCGGAGCTTAATGGACCGGTCTATTAACGCAACGCCTGAAATGCGAAGTCTGTTACGTGTTATAATCACAACGAAACAGTGAAGTTGTAATTCTGAGTGATTGATCTTTGCATATCACAGTTCTAATTTTCAACGACCTCTTTCTTTGATTCTTTGCTTGTTTGTGTTTGTTTGTTTGTTTGTTGGGTGTTTGTTTGGGTGCTTGCTTGTTTGCTTACTTGCTTGCTTGCTTGCTTGTTTTGCTTGCTTTCTTGCTCGCTTGCTTGCTTGCTTACTCGCTTGCTTGCTTGCTCGCTTGCTTGCTCGCTTGGTTGTTTGTTGAGGGTTGGGGTCTGTTTGTTTGTTTGTTTGTTTGTCCTGCTGCAGGTCCGCACGCTATCTGCCGGAGACGGTTCTTTGAGTGTCACCATCCGCGGACCACGCCCTCACACGGTCAACGAGACCAATGTAGTCTACACAGGCGATGACCTTTATGAGGTCATCTATGACGTCAGCCTGGCCGGATTCTATGTTGTCTCTGTCAAGTGGGGGGACAAGCACGTCCCGGAAAGCCCTTTCATCGTCAAGGTTACTTTCTAGAAAATAAACTGGTGTTGGGGACAGTTGATGAAATAAATGAAATAATGTTTGTTTATTGATATTTTTTAAAGGGTAACATTTTGGGTTTATTTAAAGTGCACAGCCACAAGTTTCTATGGATAGATAAATGTATGTACCTGTATTCTTGACAAATCTAAAATTTGTATTAGTGTGTTGTTGTTTCTCTTATTTTTCTCCTAGATTTTTCTCCTATTATTTGATTTTAAAGCTTGGAAAGAACCAATTCAAAAGATCATAATTGTAGGGACCCCTGTCTCTTAATAACCAGAACGCAGTGGCTCTCTAGAGCAAAATCATGACTCAAAATTGCCGCTACGAACAAATGAATCAAGCAATCAAAAAGTTTCTTGTATGATTCTCGGATCAAAATGAAAAATTTGAAAGCGACAGAACAGAAAATGTTACCCAGCACAGGAAATCTAAAATTCGCCCATCCCTGCGAATTTGACAATTTCGGCCTTGGCCCTTCAATAACACATA
Organism: Hippasteria phrygiana; assembly: GCA_037893225.1. NCBI lineage: Eukaryota > Metazoa > Echinodermata > Asteroidea > Valvatida > Goniasteridae > Hippasteria > Hippasteria phrygiana. Next base: position 445,371 of record JAZGUH010000652.1, on the reverse strand, counting down.
ACCTTATACGCTTATGCATGTTGTGGCAAAATCGAATTATTGTGAATGCATATTATGAGTGTAATTTTTAAGTTGGAGCAGGCATCTGATAAAAATGGCATTTTTGACTTTTCATTTATTCATATATGAACAAAAAGGGAAATTGATAGTAAATATATATTTTTCAAGAATTATGTGAAGATAAAGTTTTCCTCAGAAAAACGAATCCTCAGAAAAACGAACAATTTGCAATGTGATTTCTGTACATAAGTAATATGAATATTTTTGTGTATGATAAAATTAACGCAAAAACAGAATCACAAAAACATTATTTTGTTATGGCCAAAGTCGTATTTTTAAAATAATGGCTAATCTCAGTATTGCAAGTAATGTAATGTAATATGTGTTTGTTTACTGTTAATCTAGTGGGTTTATGATTTTTATTCTTAAGATATTTGAGAATGTTTTTTCACATTTCAAACGCACATACATGTAGCACTCAATTAAAAAGTGTCATCGAAGGTAACCAGTGTCGTTGATTCGGAAGTATGTTTTGCATAACAATTCAGCAGTGTAACGACTTAGTGTCCGCAGTGCTATTCAGCCTCGATCTCCACAGCCGAGCTTTAAGTGTGTTTGTAATACCGGTGAAGCCTGTATTAAGATTAATTTTATAATTAATGTTAAACTCATGCAACTCCTGTATATTGTTGTTAGAAAATTTGATCAAACGTGATTAAAATGAATGTTTGGTGTCATTAAATGTCATGTCCATTATTATTTCCATGTGTGTTTTTATATAATAAAAACAAAACTCCGAACAAATCACAGTAGGTGCGATAAACTCACGAAACTGGGGGGGGGGGGGGGGGGGGGGGGGGCTGGGGGGGCTTAATTTCCAAGAGACAGAAATATGTTAGAAAAAATAATTGGGAGGGAAAAGGGGGAGTTCCAGTTTTAGTGACGGCGCTAAGTATTATGAAAACAAGACGCATATCGACATAATAATCGGTCATCCACCATGATCGATTAATTTTTTTAAAAATAAAACAAAACTGGACCTTTTGAGGAATGGGGTGTATTCACAACCCCGGGCACAGGCCTGCACATCCCAGGACCGTTTTGGGGAAGGGCCTAATTAATTAAGCCTCTTGAAAGTTGACAAAAAATGGCCCTCTCCGGCGGCGCGGGAGGCCGAGGCCCGATAATACGCGGACATTTATTCAATGAAGTTTGACAGGATCACCCGACAGGGGGCGCTATGCACCATACATATGTGCATGTTCCTTTCTCCGCTCCAGTTCGTTTGGGTTGGGTTTTGATCCATCGTACTGTCACTCAGTAAATAATCAAATAGAGGGTCAAAATGTCCAGGCCTAAAGTGATCTTGTTCGGTGACTCCATAACACAGGTAGGCCCCTAGCTTATTTTTATAAGGCAAGTTAGAAGTTGTGCATTGACAATGTTTTGGTGTACGCAGTGGCTATGCCTAGGCTAGGCCTAAAACGTATGGTTGTTCCTTCCTCCATCATTTTGTCCATGGTCCGATAGTAACTTGGACCCTCGCCTGTTTAAATTTTGGACATGATCTGGCGATAGTTTTTAGTAGGGTACAAGGCAGTTTGCCGCTATCGGCATCCCATTAACCCTAACCCTGCCAGACGCAGCACAGTGCGTATGTGCTGACAGCTCCACTTTGCTGGACTCTGTACACAAGTCAATGTAACAAAGTATGCAATCTGTTGCGTCTGGCAGGGTTCTAGCAAAGCATGCCCTGGAGGGTTTAGGGTTAATCTAATTTGTCTAAAGACCCAACAAAAATATCAGATTTCACCCTTACAATGGCCACCTGATATTACTAGATACGCCACCTGAGATACAAGTAGAGTTTGCAGGATTAAGATGGAGCATCCTTCCTCCATGGATGGAGGTTGGCCTACTGAGCCTGAGGCTCACTTGTTAAATTCCGATCTGAAAAGTGAAATTTTCCATTCAATTCCGAGGAGCACCGCAAGGCATCTCATCTTGTCGCTGTAAAGTTCAAATATCGCGGGAAAGATTTTACTTTAATACCCCCACCAAAATCGGTCAAGAACAGCAAAATCTTGGAAAATAACCAACCCTCCTTGATAACAACTGTCTAAACATGTGGCACAACCTGTTATTTCAAGATTTATTTAAGCAAAATCTGTAAAAAATGAGGAAGAAATCAACATGTATGTGCACACTTTGGAGTGACTATGGTGCCAACTGCCAAGAACTAACACAGAAAACACAAACTTTCTTCCCCTATATTGCACTAAAATGTCCCGACAAAATTCTCAAAATTAAAGGTTGTGCCAAGTGTATTTATACAATTATGAACACAAATGGACGGTTATTTTCCAAGATTTGCTGTTTCTAACCGATTTTGGTAGGGGGTATTACAGTAAATTCTTTCCGGCAGTTCAATTGCACATGCATTTTATCAACCATTTTGTTTACCATTGTTTACCCTGATATAGTTTTCATTCAGTGAAGGAGGGTGGGGTGCGGCATTAGCAGACTTACTACAAAGGTGAGAGACATGATCCACGGATCAGGGGAATCAGGTTGGCGCAGTGGTTACTGTCCCCGCCTTTCACCGCTGTGGCCCGGGTTCAATTCCTGCCCTGGTCCACATGTGGATTGGGTTTTCAGTCCCTACCTGATTCCGTGGGTTTTCCCCAGAATATTCTTCTGGGGTTTTCCTCCCACCTCTAAAACTGTAACTTCTTCTCATTGTCTTCTCTCTACAGGTTTCTTCAGGCTTTCGAGCTACAGTGCCCAGGGCGCTTTTGAGGAATCCTTGGTTTCATTACCAGAAAGAATTAATAATAATAATAATAATAATAATCATCATCCCACGGTAAGCTCACATTTAGGTCCAATGCTCATTGCTAAACCTGTGTCTGACGATAACCCCAAATTACTCAAATATTGACAGTTTTTTGTTTGAATTTAGATTGCCGCCATGACATATGTGTTGTTTCAGTTTGTTGACATATAGAAGGTAGTTCATTTGCTCACTGATATCACTAGTCTGGACGAGACTGGAGCCCTGGGGCCAATTTCACGGCGATGCTAATTAGCACAACTATTTGCTTAGCATGAAAAGTCTTCCTTGGTAAAAACATAATTACTAACCAAATTTTGTATGCGATGTATATAGGCCTATTGCTTGTGATTGATGTTACCTTTTTCTGCTTAGCTCACCCCCCCCCCCCCCCCCCCCCCACACACACACACCCTAACCCCACCAGGGGCCTTAAGGCCAGGATCAGTTTGTCACAATGATTATTTTCATGGCTCTGTGCGTGCTTTAACCCTAACCTTCCCAAATCCTCCAAAATCCTCTTTGCAAAATGGAGGAATTTGGAGGATTGAGGGCACTTGGAAGTTGATGCATTGGAGGATTTTGCAGGATTGAGGTTACTAGGGGTTTTTGCCCTGCAGGAATATGGAGGATCCAGGTTATCAGGCTCAATGTGATACATGAGGATTTTGGAGGATTGAGGTTACTAGGGGTATGCAAAAAACCCCTGGAGGATTTTGGAGGATTCATGCTATGGTCCCCATAAGAGGATTTTTGAGGATTCAGGTTATATGGAGTTTTAACACTTTGAAATCAGAGGATGTTGAAGGATTCAGGTTACATGGGGGGAAAATGATGTAGGGAGTTAGGGTTAAGTGAGGAACTGCCACTAAGCAGAAAATGATGTGTGGTAAGCATATTTGTGACCCGCTCTGCAAAAAGGGCACATAAGTCGCTGTATGCTTTTACGAGTTATGGGCCGTTCAATGTGAAGAGGGTGAACAATTCTTCAAACAAGTGATTTTGAAGGGAGGGAATTTTTTGAATCTTTGATACCTATATTATTTTATTTCATAACCAAGATCTTTGATTTCAGTGAGTAAAGTTGGAAAAAGATAAAAATTGTCGAGTGCTTCCATCTATTGCTTTTCTTTTTGTTTTTTTAAATGGCTTGTTTCTCCTTAAGTCATTTCAAGAAATTCCTGAAAACAAACATGCAAATTTCCAAATATCTCGTGATTGCAAAATGCTAGAGACCTCAGACATATCATATGAAAGCTTATAAAATGGCCTTTCCAGCTATATATAAAACACTATTTTCAAATTTTGCAACATAAGTGCCCTTTTTGCAGAGCGGGTCACATTTTGTTGATTAGCAAGGAATTTGGGCGTGTGACTGTGTGCATACGTACATCTAGTAATTATTTTGAGTTTACTAGGTTAAATCAAAATGAATTCAACTGCTGCAAATTGCTAACCGACTGGATTGACCTGAAATATACAAATCAACAAAATTAGCTGGCCTAGAACTTAAGCAAGTTCTTTTCTCAAAGGCAAATGACAGTGGTACAAGAAACAAACATGTAGGAACACACAAGCAAGAGTGGGTGGGTGGAGAAACACAAGAGGACCAAAGGAGAGTGGCAGTGGGTGAACATCAAAGGGAGTACATAGAGGGGAAGGGGCCAGCAAGGAACAAAAGGAGTGTGGTTAGGGTAAGGATGAAAGAGGGGAGGGATTGAGATGAGAGGGATGAAGCTGGGGAGGGGTACAAAGGAGGCTACGTTCAGACATCGTTTTTAGTTAAAACGGTAAAAGTTAAAACGGTCATTCACCACGGGTGGCCGGTCGTAAAAGTAAAACGTTCTGAGCATTCAGACACCGTTTTAAGTATAGCGAGTTCAACTTGAAGTGGTTTATCTCCATTCGGGGGTCACATAGAAACTTCCGCTCATTTACATAAAGCGCGTGATAGTTCGTGTGTACATCATAAAATTGTGTTTATGGGATGCATCATGTATATCGCCGGCGTGCGTAACCATTGATCTCCATTGCATTCATTTCATCGCTAGGATTGCGCGCAGCACCATTACATGCATTACTGTCAACATGGCGCTGTCACAAGAGTTTCTTGTTCGAATAATTATGAAGTCGAAGCAGTGGCCATGATGCAATGGTGAACAGTTTTGAAAAAGAGTTCAACAGCTGCTTCAAAAAATGTCGGAACAATGAACTAAATGTAAGGGCAAGAGCAGAAAGACGGACGACGTGAAGGCTTCACACTGTATTTAGCAAAGATGGCGACTGATGGACCACGCCAGCGCGTGCGTGCTGTGTATAGGACATGCACTGATGTGACAACCACGATTGTTTACACAACAAAAGGCGCGCCACAAAAGGGGTTATGTAACACCGGGTCAACTGTGCTGGCTAAAACAGGAAGCGTTTTAGCTAAAACTGTTCAGACATCGTTTTAAAAGATAAAACTGTTCTGGTTTTAGCTAAACCCTCCCTCCGAGGTGTTTTAAATCACCGTTTTAGCGGCGAGATAAAACCGATTCGGTGCAACTTTAAAACCGTTCAGACACCGTTTTAGCTAAAACTTTAAACCAAGTCGAGTTCAACTAGTGTTTTAAGGGAATTTAAAACAGTGTCTTAACATAGCCGGAGTGTGGTAAAAAAAAGGGGGTAAATAGGAGGTAGTAATTTGGTAAGCGAAGGGGCGTGTGGCAAGCCTTAACCCTTGCTCTTGTTTACACTCCAACCATGGAGGATGCTCCAATGCACTTCAATATTCGCCCCCCAAAAAATGCCTATGTTTATTGCATGGTCCTTCAATGGGGAGTCCTTGTACACTCGGAAGGAATTCCGAAGGAAACTGGAAGATAACTTGGTCATGCTGTGAATGAACAGTGTATTACACTGATAAGCAAAGTCGCATGCCATAAACCTTTGGAGTGAGATGGAGGGTAAAACACTCTGTACTTTTGGAACACCAGGTTGATGTTATGTAATGTTAAGTAATGTTTAATATGTTATACAAATGTTTATAATCCTATAATATTTAAATTGAACATAATAAAAATTTACTAATAATAAATACAATGGCAATTTCCATCAAGACTTGCTGGTCAAGTGAGCAACCCCCTAAGTGCCCTCCAATGCACTCCAGTAGGAGCTTTGAAATCAATTGTCTGGTAAAGCAAAGAATCTTCCAATGTACTGCAGCTGGAGTGCATTGGCATGTACCACTGACTTGCAATAAACAACACATTATAGAGCAAGGGTTAAAGTGAAAGGGGAAGACGTAAAAGGAGACAAGAAACCCAAAGAGGGTTTGCCAGGAGGATTATCTGGAACAAATAACTTCCTGGGTCGGTACAAAGTTTGAGGTTTTTCCCAGGTCATTCAACACAGAACTGCAGACCGTAAGTGCACAAAATCTAACATTACAGAGTCCATGACACTGGGTCTTAGGTGCTTGCACAACTGTATAAATCTCTTATCTAGAATTTTTGTCTGGTGTTGCCTTGACTGCAAAGTCCTCCAAATGTCACCCAATCGTTGCTTTGCCAGAAAGTGTGATGTTATCAACCGAGGGTTTTCGGGTTACAACTCGGCATGGGCTAGACTCATCCTGAAGAAATGTATTCCCAAGGAGATGATGTCGGAGGTTGCCATAGTTACTGTGTTCCTGGGAGCCAATGACGCAGCCCTGAAGGAAGTTGGCATTCCGCAGTATGTGTCCTTGGATGACTACAGAAACAACATGAAGGTACGTCGCCTGTGGCTCGTCTGTATTTTGTTAATCGAAGATGTGGGGTTGGAAGAAAGGCAGAGTTGTATTCGAGTCCCTGCAAGTCCTTTCACAAGTCCTTTCACAAGCCCTTTCACAAGCCCAGTCAGAAGTGCTTTCATAAAGCCGGTCACAAGTAACTGGATGAACAATGACAAAGGAATGCCTTTGTCAAAGCTCATTTGAATAGCTTGTGATTGGGATTAGGACTGGAGGGCTTGTGATGGACTTGCAGGGACTCGAATACAACTCTGAAGAAGGGGGTGATGGGGGGGGGGGGGTGAGTTGGTCTCACCAACGGTGGAACTTACCCCGCCTGGGTCTATGGGTCTAAAAATTGGGATAATTTCTTTGGTATCTATTGACGATTTATTTAGATCTGGACCCAGGAAAACCGTAAGGGTGGTAGGGCAGGCAACCTAAAATGTGGCCAACCCCACCACCTCCGTTGTAGAGTGGCTTTTAGCCTTGTATTGGGCGACTTCCATAAAAAAGAAGAAAAATCTGTGCACCATTAATTGGAAGCTCTAAATGTTTTTTCCCCGAGGGATTTTTATAATCTGGGTTGGTTGAAGTGGGAGGTAACAACAGAATGAAGTCTGTCCCGAGCCAGATGGCTCATTAAGCCGAGTGTTAATTTCTCCGTTTTTCTGTGGCTTTCAACTGCTGAGAATATTTGTATTCCTCCTGGAGAGTTGGGGTTACTCCCCAACTCTCACTGGTACCCATTTCTACCCCTGGTGGAGAGGAACAATTATGATAAAGTGTCTTGCTCATGGACAGAAGTGCCAAGACTGCCCAGGCCGGGATTCGGACCCACTTTCTGATGACTCAGCTGCCAGAAATTTGGGTCTGGTCGGCTAGACCACTGCAATCTTGCATCTACAACGTCCAGAAAAGAGACTTTTCGCGCCTTTAATGCACAAAAGATCCACTGTGAGAGAACTTAATTATTGTTACGCGCAGTATTTTGTAAAGTAATTATTCAATGATTGAAGGTGGGTGGATTTTCTTAATCCGTGTCTTGTTCAGGACTGAATAACTTCTACATTGCTAGAAAAACAGCAATTTGTGTCACAATTTAAAAAATTGTTTTTATGAAACTTCCGTATGGGAAAGAATTCCTTATCCGGCCATCACTTTAGACCTCGTGCACAAAGTCTATGGGCCATGACAGAAAAAGTCAATGTACATGTATTTTAAAAGAATAAGTTGAAATTGTTTCCCTCCTAAATTTGTGTTTCTTTATCAGATTTACACTTTTTGGTAGTTTTTAAGTCATATTTAGGGAAAATAAGTGATGGCCGGATATGGAACTCTTTCTACAGTATGTTTTGTATTGTCAGGAGTAAAGTTTTTCACTGAAATGACTGAATGCCACCTTTTTTTCGCCAGGCTATGCTGCAGTATCTGGTGGACGGAGGACTTAAAGCTAACCAGATTATACTGATCACACCGCCCCCACTTGGTGAAGAGGCATGGGCCGCTGCTTGCATGGAGAAATATGGTCAGTTAGTTAATCATCCCAAGCACTGTTCATCAAAATAGATCTAGGGGAAATGCAGAGTTAAAGAAACGGCAACTTAAGGTTGCCGTCGAGGTTTTACAGTGTTTCTGTGAGGTACTCTGTAAAAACCTGCATTAACGTGGGTTGAACCTTGAGTTACCTCTGTTTTAATTTTGCATTTTCCCCTGAGGCATTTTTGCAAGAAACTTGTCTGTTTCCTCCAAAATTCACCACTTATCATTCGTTCAGCATTCAGCAAGCCCCACAGCGTCGCCATCTACCGGTACTCAATTGTATGATATTCTTAAAGGTATATAGCATTGGTATAGCTGATGCCACAGTTGCAGGCAGTGTGCATACTTTGCGTGATTCAACATATACATGAAATAACAAACCTGTTAAAGTTTGAGTTCAACCTGTCATCCGAGTCACATGCATGAAAAACCCTTGCGTGCTAACAGTGATTTTGTGCATGATCTCATGTGCTTAATTTGATTGAAGTCGTCGAAATAAGCCACTGCATTTATTTATTTATTTACATTTTTTTGGGGGGGGAGGGGGGGGTCTTCATATAATTTTCTCGAAGATGACCGCATTTCAGACGAAAATATTTGTCAGGAGGATTGGTACAAGTACCAACACAGGGCAACATAGGGCAAGATAGCTCAGTTGGTAGAGCGCCGGTACGGTAACCCGGAGGTCGCAGGTTCGAATCCTGCCAGTTTCTTTGTTCACTTTGAAAATCTTTATAAACAGTAAGCTTTTAAGATTGAAACTAATCTTTTTCAGTTTTGTTCATTGCCAAAGCTGTATAATACCAGTGAATGTCCTCTGTTTATGTACCTACACAAATATTCCTTACTTCAACACACTGGTAAACATTGCCCAGGCCACTGGGGAAAAAAACTGCATGAAAATGAATCCTGAGTCATATGTTTCAAAGATATTTGGCCAGTAAAGTTTGAGAGTGGGAATAAAACCGGGAATATTAGATTTTTAACATTGATTTTAACATTTTGCATCATTTACATGCATAGTTTCATATTTTTGTTCAATAAACAAAATTATTTTATTGCGGACTCTTACATTCTTGCCAAAATCCAGTTAGGTTTTTACGTCACCTTGCACGGTTTGTTGTCATGTAATTGTCTTATAGAGTTTTAGTTGGCCAAGCATCACCGATGATCCTACGTACAAAAACACAAAAAATCTCACTGCAGGGTCTTCTAACAATTCCAGATATTCTCTTTAAAGTTCCAGTTCTGTGACTTCTCTGCAAGACAATCCAGTTGCCTTCTTTAAAGTTGTGTTTCTGTGACTTGCGTATACAGGAAGCCCATTGAACCGTATGAACTCCAACACAGGGCTCTATGCTACAGCGTGTTGTGCCACTGCCAAGGAGTTTGGGGCGGGCATTCTGGATCTGTGGACACTGATGCAGGAAGATCAGGCAAGTTCACTCAGGAAGCAGGGCAGTTGTAGACGCTGAGGTGTTGGAGCTGCTGAAGTTGGTTTCTTTTTGTTTTAGGGTTAAAGTGGGGACAGTAAATTAGCTTTAATTGATGCCTGTGGCTAAAACTATTTGTGTAGAGCAGTCCCATGGTCAGTCTCTAGCCAATTGACCGATCCGTGAAGCTCCGCCCTTGATGTATTGACTAATCACAGCTGCATGTCCAACACATGTGACTGACATGGGTGTGAGAGCCTGTCATTGGTCAATATATTAAGGGGCGTGGCTTAATGGATTGATCTGCTTATATTGACTTATCCTTGTTTGTGAGTTACCATGCCCCCTTAGACGGCCCTGTAGAATATTAGTGCAGAATTTTTCTCTCGGATTTTGCATGTTCTGTGTTTAATTACAACTAACGTGATTGGACAGTATTTGATAAGCTATGTTCACGTAATTCTGCCTTGATAGATCACTTGTTTCTGGTTAAAATTACATGAATGAAGCTTGTGGAATATTTTCCAAACACTACTGTAATTCAGAGCATGACGTTATCACATAAAGTTCCACATGGTTGTTTAAGGGGGCATGGCTAGGTGCAAGTGGGTGGTGGCCAGTTATTAAGAGTTAACCTTTTGAACCTTTTTCATTGATATTTCGGGTTGGTTCACATGCTTTCGGATCCCACATATGGGTATCTCGGGGCTGTCGAATACTGCATATGTACTAAAAGTGTCAGTGCGGAATCTAGAGGTTACCACGTGCACGTAGAAATTATATAATACTATTAACCCTCCCCCTATAAAAACTATCGCAACCTATCAAAAAAACAAATCCTCTCCTCTCCCACAGCTTGTGTGTCTCAACCTGTCACTCGATAGATTTTGATAGATAGGGTCGTTGGCTCCAATTTGGCACTGAGAGAGGGAGGGTAGTGGGCTAAGGGCTAGAGTGAGTTGTTATTTTTTTACACTTACATTTGATAAAGTATCTGAAGAAGGCCTACCATGAAAAAATATTTCAATCTATTTGATTAATAACTGAAAACATTTTCATTACTTCCAGAACTGGCAAAGGTTCTTTAATGATGGACTTCACTTCTCTGAAGAGGGTTCCAAATTTGTAGCCAAGCATCTTGTGAAGATGGTGGAAGAGCGGACAGAGCATTTACCCACGATTCTACCGGATTGGAAAGACGTTGATGCCACTTGCCCAGAAAAAAGTCTCCTACAATAACTTCCAGAAGTATTGTAGACAGATTTAATAATTGGAAAAAAAGGTGCTACAATGAGGTGACTTTCAACTTTTTAAATTGGATACAAATTTCGAGATTGCGTTTTAATTGCTAATGTTAGCTCAAAGGTAGTGCCTTGGGTGGAGGGATTTATATAGACGTTAGGTATTTACCATTTTATAGATAGCCCCACCCAACAGAATGTTAGAGTGGATCTGGGTGAGGTTTATGGCAGAAATCACCTTGTGTGAACCGCCGCTTGGTTTACCCGAATGATGACCCATGAAAAAAAGATCTTTGCGGATTGGAGAGTTGGGGTGAACACGTCCAAGATGCACGTACATGGTAGTACACACATTTCAGTTTGATTTGGTTTATTTTATTTTGTTTACTTTCAAACTACTAAAAAATGTCAGTGATAGTTGAGAATTGTGTTCTTTATTTTGAGTAAGGGCCGCTGGAAAATTAGTACGGAGGAAACCAACAGAACACAAGATAGGCCATCAGCCTGGGGGGTTGGTCGGTATCAAATAATGCTCATGGTGATTTTTGGCAAGGTATGCACCCCTAGAGTTGGAAAATATGTGATAGCATTGTAGCAGTGGCAGCTTTTTGGGTGTTATCACCCTTTTTTTTGAAAAATGGCCGCCAAAATAAAAAGTGATAACACCCAGAAAGCTGCCACCGCTATCACACATTTTACAACTCTAGGTGTGCATACCTTGCCAAAAATTGCTACGATCATTTGATACCGGTGGCCTAAGAGTCATTGCTGTTGCATTACGGTTTACGAGTGTGGTTTGAAGTAACTGCCACGTTCTGCTCATCATTGCACATTTGTGACAACCCATGCCGAAACCTTTTCTGCCTGAAATCAAAATTTGGCATTTTCTCCAATCTTTTTAAAGGAACCCTCACAAGGATCTACAGGTGAAGTATTTCTTAAGATGGAGAAAACACATTTCATCATTTTTTTTTTTTATTTAATGCCATTTGTTAAATCCAGGAAAAGCCTGCTTTTCGTGCAAGCCCTCATATTTAATATAATTTGTAGACCTAATGATCAAGTTTCTTCAATATACTTAGAGTACTAACATTTTTTATAAAGTTTGCATTAATAAAGACTCAGGGTACATTATCTGATGAATTGGTTTGAGGTTTTTATTCCTGGTGTTTTAAACCTAACAAACCCATTTCATAGCTGTGTACATACGTCCAAGAAGAGAAAGAAAATACAAAGAAACCTTTCAGTCCTCGGAAGTAAAAAATACATGCTTTAGTCTATGGGGTTGGGTTATATTAAAGGAACAATAGGAAACACAAAGCATTGTCCTCGCAAGTATTGGGAAAGTACGACTGCATGTAATGACCATCTTCAAGGTGTATTATTTGTAAGCACAGCAGTTCTACCCATGGGCACCATGCAAAAGGTCTATTGTGGTTCCTGACGAAGTCTGCATAAAAAAGGCCATTTAGAGACATGGCCAGCTTTCCTTCAAGATCTCGCAAGTCCAGTCATAAAGCCGGTCACAAGTAACTGGATGAACAATAACAAAGGAATGCCTTTGTCAAAGCTCATTTGGAGGGCTTGTGATGGACTTGCAGGGACTCGAATACAACTCTGCAAGATATTTAACTGATTTTTAATGCTAACCGTGTTCCTTTCAATCCAAACACAAAACAAACTACATGTACATATAATAATGCATATTCACTAAGAAGAGAATGAACTATAGAATACCTTCATTTTTATATTCCAGTTGAGTTTATACATTTACATCAGTACAGTTTTCCCCCAAGTGTTTTCAGGGATGCAAGCTGGGTTATGATATAGGGTAATGGATGCTGCACAAGTTAAATTTGTTCAGTATTTTACACAAAAAAGGCTGGCTTTTTCACGTAAAATGTTAGGCTAATTTTAATGCCTGAAAACAAACATCTGAGTTTTTTGTATAAACTCTTGTATTCAATTTCTTTTTAGCTGTAAGAATTTACCTCGTGCCTTATTGAATTCCAACATTTTCAAATTCGCCACAAATTTTTACACAAGATAGTACAGGGAACATTCAATATCAGGTCTCGAGTCACGCAAATGAAACTGTGGCAAAGGCATTTCTTTGTCACAACTCTTGTCCTTAACGATGCTGTGACCCTGCTTGGCACACCACAAAAATAAATCTTCAAACTGAACACAGAAAACTGGCAGGAGCAGGATTCGAACCTGCAACCTCCGGGATACCGTACCGGCGCTCTACACCAACTATGTGGGCGGTTTCCCAAATTGTCAGTTTTCTTTGTTCGGGGGTGCTACTTGTTAGCATTAGATAAGTTATGAGCCTTCCAATGACACATTCCACCAATAAATCGGCCTCCTAATTCTTAGTGTTAAAACCCTCCTACTATTTAATAGGTCAAAATTTCCTTCCACCTCCCCTGCTATACTTTTACACAGACATGATCAGATTACATGTGGTTTTGTACTATGGCAGGAGGGTCAAAAACAATCACCTTGACTGATTTTGACCCATACAACTACATGGCTCAGAATGTATGTTTGCATAGGAGGGTTATTAAATTAATATAAAGGTCAATCTTCGCAAATATAACGGCAGACCAAATAGAGTCTGTAGTGTAGTGATTTTATTGATGGAATGCTGGGGCCAAGGCTCTCACTAAAAGGGCTGTGCAGCTGAACAATAGGCGCCACACTGAATAGAGTGGTCCTATTCATCACACTCAAAGCCCCTTGTGTGCATAAAAGGTTTGAAAATACCCCATCTATTCATTACACTCCCATTCAAGAACAACACAGTTGAACAATAAATGGATTGGGTATGAGCAGGAATGCGGCTATTCATGTCAAGCAGCCCAGGTCTCTTGCCTTACACTGCAGCCATGGCCGTCGTCTTGCTACAAGGGGTTAAAAAATAGAGTTTCCTTCCATAGTTCATTCGTAGGAGGAAATCCACTGACAGCAGCTTTAAGCCAATTCTTTTCACAATACAAATAACAGTGTATGGGCATTAGTCCCTTACCATCTGAATATTACAAACAATGAAAATGAAGAGCAACATTAAATCATTGCCCATTCTTTATGCCAATGCTTGGGGAGCTTATAACTCAAGAAGTGACTGTGATCACAACTCATAAGATGAAGGTAACTATGAAGGTATCCGGACCGCAATGAGGACCTTTGAGCCAACAGCAGACTTCACATGAAGGGATGTTGCGCTGGAAAAGTTGGTATCATTCATAGCCCCTGTATAAAAAGTAAAGAAGATAAAGCAATGAATTTGTAATAATCATATCCAGGTGTGATCTTTGTAGGTCGGTACATAAATGACATTCTTGGATACGAGTACCGGTACACAAATTTGATGAGAGCTTCACTGACTTATACTGTTGTATTTTGCCTAAGGAAAATTGAGATCATTCGAAATTCTGCAAAACTGGATAATGGCTCCAGGTTTGTGAACAGATGGAGGTATCTTCTACATAAGTAGAATTAACTTCTAGATCAAGATATCCAGAACAGACACCAACGTGGACACCTTGTAGGGCCCTGTTTGTTTCACACCGATCCAGATCTGGGGCTTGCAAGACGACCCAGGTGAAAAAGTAGGATTAAAATCCCCCCCCCCCCCCACCAAAAAAAAGAAAAGAAACCCGGACGAAAGTGGGACTTTTGCAGGCTTTCAGTAGTGTTCGTTGATAATCATCCATGTCCACAGCATCACAAGCCCCATTCGGCATGTTCTGTACTCACAACACTTGTGTTTCCTCCTCAACTAAGCTCTTGGAAGTAAAGTTGCAGTACTCCTGCACCCAAGCCCTTAATTGTGTGATTTTCATAAGACAGTCTGTAACACTTATGAAAAATATTCAGAGATTTCATTTTTCGGGGTTGTGGGACAGTAAAAGTAGGAAAAATAGGAATTTCAAGAAAAAAGTAATAAAAGTAGGAGCAAAGTAAAAAAAAAATAAAAAAAAAAATATAGGAATACATGAAAGTATGGGATCTCGATCACTGATCTATTTATTGGTTCACACACCAGATCCTGCCTGATGGATGGAGTGAACCAGTGGCTGGATCACCATGGAGATCCGGATCTGTGTGAAACAAACAGGCCCCTAATATCATAGTAATATGGCAGAGATTTGTTCATAGCTCATAGGAAGAAATGAACAGCACATACATCCCAACCACCGGGCCTACCCATCACCCTCATTATAAATTCACGTTGCAAATAAAGTAGTCAGGACTCTCCCATGGAAATCTCGGGGCTCTCCCATGGAAATCTCGGGGCTCTCCCATGGAAATCTTGGGGCTCTCCCATGGAAATCTCAGGACTCTCCCATGGAAATCTCAGGGCTCTCCCATGGAAATCTCAGTGTCATCCACGTATTCTCCATTCAGAATAGACTCATGTTACCCTGTATTGCTACTCATTAGGTATTGTTGCTTCTAAAGGTTCATAAGACAACACCAGGAGATGTGAAGTACTTACTCCACCATGTACGCAAAGTCCCAGTTGGTCTCCGATGATGTAGGTGGCTCGATCTTGACCCCCTCAGATGTAATTACTGCATATTCATACTGTATATAAAAACACAAATTAAATTAAATGTAATCGATAATCAAATAAGATCTTTCAATTTTTGAAAGTGGCAGGTTTTTCACAGCAACTCTAAACCAAAACAAAGTTATAAGCAATCATGGAGCAAGTAATAACAATAACAGTACACACACAGACTTGATGCAGATTTCGCCCAATCCATGTTGAATTAAAACTACATGTGATATAATTGTCCATAACATGTGACAATGGGACTCTCGCAGGACAACAAAGAAAATTACTATTATTGTGATCCGTATGTAACTGGTGTAAATAGTTGACTTCGGTTATCAATTCCAGTTGATGTTAATTTCAATATGTTCTATTCCTTGGTTGTGCCTTATGTTATTTTTGACGGTCCGATCGGGCGTTCGTATCGACTGACCGGTTTCAACAGGCTTTCCTCCACGCCCGACTTGGTTTGTTTAGTGTAACCCCATTGGGGACCTAAAAGTTTAACCTATTTACTGTTGTTATGTTTGAATATATTAACTTACTTTAACCTTTTCATTTCTGGGGCTTTAGAATAAATTAATTCCAAGAATGTAGATTTTATGGGATAGAGTTTTGCGTTGCGGGTACCGGAGTTGAGTTAGTCTCGCCGGTAGGGATGATTACTAGCGAACAAGGTCATCAGCGCTGAGGCTGATGATGATTTCTGAAGTTGCCACTGTGGCTTAGAAGCATCAGGCAACTTTGGGTACCCTTTGCGGGTTGTGGTTCACGGTTCACAGGAACAGATGGACGGCCCGCCGATCCATGGGCACGCAGCGAAATTCTCCCGGGAATACCAGACCATATAGGGCACATTGGTGGAAAACCTAAGGCTCTGAGAGTAAACTTTAATTGTAAAAATAAAATTGCATTTTGTCAGTTTTGTGCAAAAACTATCAATTCTGTTTTTCCATGATCAAACTGAGTGAGACAAAATGTGCCCCGCTCTGGAAAAAGGTATATTATGTCGCAAAATATTAAAAATGAGTTTGATGTATGTTTGGAAAGCCCGCACAATAAGCTTTCATTTGGTACATGATAGAGCTCCAAAGCCCTGTCCGTTCTGGAGATATCACATTTTTGCATATTAATTAGTTCTATGTAGTTCAAATTGCACAACAGAGAAAACAGGCTTTGAAATAGCTAGTTCTAATACAATGCAATGGAACAATGCACTCTAAAAAGGTTATTTTTCCACTTTATTCACTGAAATCAACATTGTTGTGCACCAAATCTGAAACTTTAGATGTTTAAGATGTCATTCAAGACAAAAAACTAAATGAATTTTGATGAAAAATTTCACCCTCTCAACTTGAAAGGGCCATTACACGTAAATGCATTGCGCGACTTATATCACCTTTTTCTGGAGCGGGTCACAAATGATAATCAAGTGAAGTTTAAAATGTGTACCTCTCCGGAAGAACAATTTGGAAGCTTAGGATTTTGGCAAATTTAGACAAATATCTAAGGTTGAACTTTTAAAATAATTGTATGTTAATTCGTGCTTTCAGGGGGTTCCTGTATCCAGTCATACAGGGTCTAGATTCATAATCGGGTTCACCGCCGATGTCCATGATGGTCTTTCCATTCGGAGGACTGTTCAACCAAGGTTTAACCAACTGAGGGTTCGGTTTAAGTCATTTAGGCAGCCTTCGTACTAGCGCCGACTCGTTATTTATATTGTATTAAAATGATTTTCTTTTTATTGTATTTTTCATTTTGGATTATATTGTATATGTTGATAAATTATGTTACATTTTCTACTGTAAAATCTAAGTTGTGGTCCTTCGGTTTACGTGTCCGAGTTGTCCATTGTATGGCAGTCTGACCATGGTGGCGCTAGGGTCCGCCTTGCGACAGTGACTACCACTGTAAGTTAAAGATTTATGTTGGTAAAATCCGCAGAATTCCCCACTGAGTGAATATTTTGTAACTTTACCGACTTGAAATCAAGTACTAATTTAAAAAGACAAGATACAAGTAGTATTTATCTCTATGATATAAGAACTGGCCTTCCAGCTTTGATTTTTCAAGATATTCATTTGATTATGGAAAAAATTATGATTCTTGTGAGTAGATTGTTCAGTACCTTATTAAATGACCTGGCATCTCTGTAGAACAGCACTTTCATGCATCTATCGAGTACGGATCTTGCTTCTGCCTCCGACATGTTGCTGTTCTTCTCGTAGGCATCTCGCATTAAGGGCTGTAAGACAAACATAAAAAAGGACAGACATCTTCGTAAAAACACAAGCAAGGGGATGGTAAAACACAACAGACTGTCCGCCACAAACAAACCAACCTACTTCCTTTTAGATCAGTTATTTGGAATTCAATCCATCTATTAAAAAAGGCCTCCTTTTGCTTGTACAGCTGGTATAATATTTCTCAATTTGATTTTTATGTAAAGCAATATTAAATAATTAATTACCATTGGCGTGATCATTTTCAAGTGATTTTTATTGTGGATTATAATTGTTTCTTGGTGTCTTTTTCAGTAATTTGTTGGTTCAAGAAAATGTCCTAAGCCTCTTAGAAAGAGTCTGCCAAAATTAAACAACAGGTCCTCCTAACTTTAATCAATTAGAAAATTAATTGCAAGTGGAATGAATTTACCCGTATTGTCTTTATAAAAATAATGATAAAGAATCTCATCACATATAAGTTAAAAGTGTTGTAATCCACAAAATGTGTTATTTGAATAGCCAATAGAGAAAGACACCCGTTCAATTAATAGAGAATAAGGTACTTTACTCCTATTAACCCTAACTCCCTAAACATTTTTACTAGAAACCTTCCTAAACCCGTCAAATTCCAACACCATGTTTGACTGTTGCTGGTTAACAATACCCAACCTGTTTAGCTGTTGGGTTTTGATTGATTGGGTACACTTGGCCATATGCACTGCATGAACACTGGGGACTTACAGTACCCATCCGGTCAAAATCCAACTACTGTATTCATGTGCAAAATATTCAAGCCCTAGTTGTGCAACATACATTATTCAATGTATGTGTTCTATTATGTAAGACACCATACAAGCTGTTTATTCCATTGTTTGTTCCACCTCCATACCCCATTGTTCAGTACATGTCAAACAAAACAAAACATACAGCCACACACACATCCCAACACCAGAGCTCTATGGCCATTGCTCGAACCAACCTTCCCCACTCAATCAAAACCCAACACTGTTACTACACACCTGCAGTACTCATCCCATCATAATCCAACACCACATCAAACGTACACAGTACCTAACCCATCAAATTCCAACCAAACTCGGTGTTGGAGTTTGGCTGGATGGGGATCGTTAGGGTTAAATAGTTTATTAAGACTCTGCACTAGTAAGCAGGAAGTCGTGGTTTCGAATCCCGCCCGAGTAAGCCTGTGAATTTTTTCACACAGGCTCTCGGAAAGCACTGAGTGTACAGTGCTTCATATATTATGTCGGGACAGGGCAAAAGAGAAAACATCTCTGTTCTAATTTACAGTTTATTTCTTACCAATGCAATGTATGCCCCAAAGCCAGACGCTACTGTGGGTGACTCGTATGCCGTGCCAATCTTGTCCATGTAGCCAAGGAACCTTAACGAGAAACAAAAGTAATGGTACTGAACTTCTCACATGACAAGCAAAGGCTTTGACAGGAAAAGGAACCAAAAAATATTTTTATATTTGGTGCTAAAATGCATCCGGATTGCGTAAAATTTTCAAAAAATCGTATAAAATTGTTGTAACAAAAGGAGCATAATCTGGGCCCAATTTCATAGCGCTGCTTACCACACAATTTTCTGCTGACGGAACCCTCGCCCATTTCATAGAGACTGTAAGCAGTAAGCACAGCGAAGAGCCCGCTAACCAATGAAGCAGGATTTGCTTAAATTAGTGATGCAACAATATAAATCTCCATGCACGTGCAAGCACGACTTGGCCATGAAATATGCTATTGCTTAAAGCAAATTTTCCTGCTATAGTTAGCACAACTTTTCTGCTTACTGTTAAGCAGCGCTATAAAATTGGGCCCTGGTCATCATCTGATCATGGTAATGTTTTAGACCTTAGTTCTTAATATTTCTGATTGTATTTTTATTATTTACCATAACCCTGCCAGACGCAGCACAGTGCATCTGTGGTGACAGCTTGACCTTGCTGCACTCTGCACACAAGTCAATGTGACAAAGTATGCAATCTGATGCGTCTGGCAGGGTTTCTAGCCAAAATGCCCTGGAGGGTTGGGGTTAATAATTTTTGTTATGTAACACAGGCCACCCACAGATAACACTTGGGAAACTGATGTGGCTACCCTGGTGAAAAAAACACACAAAATATACAAATCATTTTGATGTTTTGCTCACGGCATTGTGTCAACAGACAAGGGTATTGTGGGGGCTAAACTTTCACAAACAGAAGCGAAAACAGCATTTCCATAACCTAACTTCCTTCTCATTCCTCAAGTACCAACATGACTGAGGTTTTGGCTAAAGTTAAAAACTGTAAAGCCTACTGACTGTAATCAAATCCAGAATCTGAACAACAAGCTTTTTTGACTCTCTGCTCAGATAAACAAGGGGAATCCAGACAGATATTGTGGGATTCAATAGGGCAATGGTTAATGACACCGACGCTGCAGCTACAAACAAACAGTACTAATAACTTGCAACAATTAACTTGGTACTACAGCACAATGTCACTATCCGAGAGTTAACCTCAAACAGAAATGTGACCTGGAAGTAAAAATGAGCAGGAAGTCGCGCTGTGGTTTTCTGAGTTACAAGCATAAACAACAATTCTTTTTCACTGAAAAGTCCATTTTGGGATTTTAACAACTATATATTTGAAAGCCCTATTCTATCAGTTTTTTAACTGAATCTATTCTCAAAATAATTTTTTTTGGGGGGGTGGGGGATTTCTTTTTTGAACTTGGTTAAAGTGTGCACAGATCACAAATTTTGACCTTCATTTTCTCAAAACAAAGGGTCAAGACTCTGACAATTCCAAAAGGTATCGGTGGCTAGGAATGAGGTACCACAACACACAATATATCAAATTAAAGCTTGTAACCTGTCCTTTCATCTTAATTTTCAAATTTTGCGACTTTCCACCCATTTTGTGGGAACAGGACACAAACGAGCACGGCTGCTTGCCCAATTTCCCTATTAACCCTAACCTGCCAAAATCAAACACCCCATTTGTGTTGAATTTTGTGTGATTGGGTACTGTAGAGCCTTGGCACCATCACTTTGCATGGGACTTGATGCCCTGATTTTGTCCAAGTACAAAGAATGTGCCATTGGTTTAATACACAGTGTTGGAGTTTGTGTGGTTAGGGAAGGATTCTAGTAAAAAGCCTTGGGCTGTTAGGGTTAATACCCTATTTTCCTGATGTTTCACGGCTTCATTTGCAATCCATCCTGTAGAATGAAACAGCAAAAGGACTTACGGTTCTCCTTTGTGCATACCCCCGACAACAAAGATATTCCAGAGTGGGTTGAACTTCGACCTTCGGTTGTACATCACTCTGGTAAGCCAGGAAAAGATAGACTTGGGTGTGTATTTGTGACCGTCGGCTAGGCACTCATCATCAATTCTAACAGGAAAAGAGCACAAAACAGTAATTTAGCACATAAACACATTGATTAGTCATATTTCAGGCATTTGCTGACAAGATTGGAATCATGTGAAACCAGTTTTCAGTGGCCTTTTCAGCCCGTCGGGGTACCCAAGAGGGGTTTTTGTGGGGGCGGCCCACCCTGCCTAAAGAGACGCATCGTCTTGGAGGCCGCCCAACTGGGCTACAGAAATCGTTCGTCTTAAGCACTATAGTTGGAAAGATGATGCAACAATAGAATATAATAATGTACACGACTATCCCTTAAAAATGCGGCGTTTGTCTGACAAAAATAATTTTGGTGAGGCGAATTTGGTTCGGAAAAGTCGGACCAATGGAATTCAGAGCGGTGCCCTTGGCGCTTTGGTTGCGTACAGGCTGCACTATATTCGGCACCAGTCTGAATGTGCAGATGTCGATGCTTCGTGTTTTTGCCACACTTCTTTGTAAATATTACACATTGTTGTAAATAAATGTATTACATTGTATATTGCTAGTTGTCGTGAATAAGGCAAATTCAGAGTTAAATGCTCGCGCGGCACAAAAAGCTCCAACAGCTTGAACAAAAGGTGCTTCTTTCACTGCAACAAGATTCTCCCCAAAAAGTATACACTTTTTGGCAGGTTGTCGCATGCTGTTGCATTGAGCAGGGTTTGGGATAATCTCTTGAATAAGGAAAATGGCCATAGACGTGGTTTGAAAAAGACCACCTGGCTAGTTTTCGTCTATCCACACATGCCTTGTTGACGAGTATCGACTATTCAAATAGTCGGTCAAATCCAGTTTCGGACAACAGAATACTAAATTATTTGAAATTGAGCAGCCCTATTTCAATTACATGTATATTGTTCTTAATGGGAGTGTAGCGAATAGATGGAGCTTTTTCAAACAAAGGTTTCATTCACACAAAAGTGCTATGAATCGGACCACTCTATTCAGTGTGGTGTCTATTATTTGCATTTATGCTTCGCTGCAGAGCCCGTTCTTGGCATACCAGCCTCCTATCGATAAAAGCCTGGACACAAGGGGTTCAGTAATCTTTGTAGCCAAGAATCTCAACATTTGTTTTCATTCAGCCTTACAGAGATCTTTCAGTGTTCATCAGTTTCCAACTTCACCCTTACATCCTCTGTTCCAACACCTCCTGCAGAAACTGAAAGTCCGCGTAGTCCCCCGCTCCTGCTATCGCCGTGTTATTGTTGACGTTCATGATGCGAGAAATGTTGCGATATCTAGCCATCGAGCCGTAGGATCCCAGCATGTCCGCAGCCAGCAAGACTCCACCATTGAACTTGATCCCGAGCACCGAGCTTCCTGTTACCATGGGGCTTCTGCAGAGGAACAAACAAGATAAATGTTATGTGTACCTTGCGGAGTGAATCTGGCTACAAAGTACAGAGTGACAATTTAAACAGTCTCGTCGGTGGGTGCACCTTGGCCTTGGGCCTAGTACAGATGATCTATACTGTAAAACAGTACACTGTTACCGTTAGGGTATACATGTAGATCAATTGTACTACCTTGGGCCAAGTCTCCAGTGAATCAATTGTTGGTATCACACTGCATTTGTACCTGTATGTGAACAAAGAAACGTGGCAGGAGCGGAAGGTAGTATCCAAAGATATCATTTATTACATGTATTACACAACATGTAAATATCAGTTTACTTAATTTTCAAAGTGAACAAAGAAAACTGGCTGGAGCGGGATTCGAACCTGCGACCTCTGGAATACCATACCGGTGCTCTACCACCTGAGCTCCATTACTTTGTACACAGCTGGTTTGTGCATGCACCGAAGTTGCACGAAAAATATACTTTTTTTCGGGTTTAACTTGAGCATATTCTCATTTTGAGGGGATCACAAGCTGCATGAATTACTACTCTGCCGGTAAGGTGAGTGGTTGATATATTCAGGGAAACGGAAGATATCGGATCATATCGGCAAAAAAACAACACACCGCTGAAAACCCAATACGAGTGTTTCCAGCTCTAAACGGCGAATCTCCCATAAAAATAATGAGCCATTCTCTTGGTCGGAGGCTGTTCCACCAATTGCACTTGGCGTCGGGCAAAGGGGAAGCCCTCAAATAAATTTGTACAGGAAATTACGTGTTTTGTCAATTTTTTTACAGTAATAAAAAATGAATACAATTTTTTGGGGGTATAACGTGGGTGGGAGATGTTTTTTTTACTGCATAAAACATAGTCCGAGTAACTTGGACCCTTCATATCGCCTTTTTTAACATTTGGACATGATCTGGCGATAGTAGGGTCCAAGTCGATTGTGCGATAGAGAATGGCCAAACACAAAATCCCCCCAAAAAACATCAGAATTCAACCTTACAACGGCCACCAAAATACTAGATACGCCACCACCTGACCAAGTGGAGTTCCGTGATCAGATAAATGTACCAAGGTTTACTTAACATCCAAATAAAAAATTTTACCGTTTATTTCCCAGAGACCCCCGCAGAACATGTCTTTTCGCCGTTTTGAAGTTCAAAAAGTGACTCCTCCATCTTGCATGACGTACGTCACCCTGATGCGCAGCGCCCGCATGCACCGCCCGACAACCTGCCGGCGACTGCTTCGCGAGTGGTAAAACGGTCGCTGTACGTGTTCGTGTGTAGATCATAGAGTTATACATGTAGCATGTGTAGTATATTGATTCGAGGTTTCACGCGCGTCATGAGGTAGGAAATTCTTCACGAAACAGTCGCCGGCATAAACAGGTTGTCGCGCGGTGCATGCTAGTCTTGGTTCCAAGACGTCCTTAGCGCGGTGCGACGTACAGCGCGCACGGCATGGCAGCACCCTCTAGCTACACAAACACAAACACACGCCTTGGCGAGAGGGCGCTGTCGGCCGGCCGTGCGCGCTATACGTCGCACCGCTAAGAACGTCTTGGAACCTAGACTAGGTGCATGCGGGCGCTGCGCATCAGGGTGACGTACGTCATGCAAGATGGAGGAGTCACTTTTTGAACTTCAAAACGGCGAAAAGACATGTTCTGCGGGGGTCTCTGGGAAATAAACGGTGGCGTATCTAGTATTTTGGTGGCCGTTGTAAGGTTGAATTCTGATGTTTTTTGGGGGGATTTTGTGTTTGGCCATTCTCTATCGCACAATCGACTTGGACCCTACTATCGCCAGATCATGTCCAAATGTTAAAAAAGGCGATATGAAGGGTCCAAGTTACTCGGACTACATAAAACAGTGAAATTTTGAAATATTTAATGAAAAGGTGTAGGCCTAGCTGTTACTGTTAGTGTTAGGACAATAATTTAGTTTTTTTCCCATTGACCACAACACTATTCATTCCCCTTTGAGTCCAGAGGGTGCGATCAGTAACAGCCACCACTCAGAGACAAAAAACAAGACCCAGTGACCTCATGCCGACCAAGAGAATGTGATTGTGTACTTCCAAAAATGTAAGGCTCTCCGTTAGCCTTACAAGGATATGTGATTTTGGTCCCCGTAACTCAATGGGGTTTGCAATACGCTCTTGCGATATCTGTTACAATGTTCCAGAATTCCACTTTCCCAAACCTTAATCTCCCCAGAAGGTTATCCAATCCCTCCTACATATCTTTTAGACTTTTGCGGCCCATATGCGGAACATTGAAACGGACAATTTATTGAGTAATGGAGTTTTTACTCACCGACCGACGTATGCAGCCAAAATGAACATGGCGTCGCACAGCTGACTGATAGTCCACCAGAATGCGCATGCGCGTGGATTTTTCGAAGAAATTTGGGGCTCGACCATTTTTTGAAGGAGGGGGGTGCATCTTGTCTACATCGCGCAACGGTGATGTGTGCAACGTGAACAAAATAATGACCATCGATCCAGATTCTGCTTTATTCTGGTTTGCATAAAATAAAAGCTCGCATTGGCAAAAAATAGCTACGTGGCTACCCGCCATGACATTTAGACGTATGGGCATAACAAACATTGTCAGGCCAAGGAACAACACTAGGTATAATAGCGCGCCAATAATTTATCACATTGCACACATCACCGTTGCGCGATGTAGACAAGATGCACCCCCCTCCTTCAAAAAATGGTCGAGCCCCAAATTTCTTCGAAAAATCCACGCGCATGCGCATTCTGGTGGACTGTATCAGTCAGCTGTGCGACGCCATGTTCATTTTGGCTGCATACGTCGGTCGGTGAGTAAAAACTCCATTACTCAATAAATTGTCCGTTTCAATGTTCCGCATATGGGCCGCAAAAGTCTAAAAGATATGTAGGAGGGATTGGATAACCTTCTGGGGAGATTAAGCTTTGGGAAAGTGGAATTCTGGAACATTGTAACAGATATCGCAAGAGCGTATTGCAAACCCCATTGAGTTACGGGGACCAAAATCACATATCCTTGTAAGGCTAACGGAGAGCCTTACATTTTTGGAAGTAGTGATTGTGAGCCTAACGTTAGAGCTGGAATTTTCAAGCTAGTCGCATGCTATTATGTATTATTAGTAAACACTTCTTGAGTAAAATTTTACCACCAAAGTACATCTGTACATATAACTTACAATGTATGTTTAGCTGGTTCATTAGAAGATGATGATTTATTCCCAGGAAGGCTGTAAAACGCTCCTGGCCGGGGCCCATTATGCCAAAGATTTCCTGGGATGTAAGTCGCCATGATGATTTTTGAGAAATGAAAAGGAACCTCTTTCAATAAGACTAATCCTGGATATTTTAAAAAGTCAATAATAAATACACATTTTTTACAATATTATATTTTTCAGGTTTTAAGAATGATTATATTTTGTTTTGATATTCTAGATATTATAGACACTGAATAGTATTTATTTGTTAAACTTGGAAATTTCCTATCGAAAGCTAATTCTCGCGAGAAACTCCGTGATTTGCATGTTCACTTGGTTACATCCATGACAACATGTGCAAATCCTATTCTCGCTCGCGTTAAACCATGGTTTGCAGCTAGTACAGTGCGGTCGGTGGGCTTGCGAATTAATTGCGGACCTTTTTAATTTTGTAAACGAGTGCGTTGCAGCTTTGTATATACTTGAACATTAAGAAACATTATCCACCAGTTGCCATGGTAAGCTTTTCTAGTGGTCTATTATGCGATATAGGTATAATGTTGATGTTACACAATATGACTGAGCAAAATCTCTTCTAAAAACTGTCGGCGATTAATTAAGGATGGGACGTTTACACGTTGGGACGTTTACACGTTTAAACGTTTAAGCGAAAATAAAATTCAAATCCGTTTAGAAATTTTCCCAACCATGCCAAACGTTTAAACGGAACTCAAATTTCCTAAATGCAAATGGGACCTTGTATTTACGCAATCAACCTTTTAAGTCTTATTATTATTATTATTATTAGCAAAGAATCTACGATGTTTGTAAGTTTTACATTTAATTTACAAATGTATGGAGCTTTGTCGCTAGTTCTTTGCTGATGAACAGATTATTTACCTAATAAATTTTTCAAATAAATTTTGTACATTTGGTTTTGATGTGGTTTTGAAGAGAAAGTCATAAGAAACGATTTGATTCAAGTTCGGATTCAATCGGATTTTGCAAAGCAAAGAAAAATTGATTTAAAGCGGGGATTTTTTGGTCCCTGAAATGTGTACGTTTACGTTAATGCATTGCAGGGTAAAGTGTGATTATTTTGTACACAAATTGGAGTGCAGATTATGACAGAAATGCTTAAAACTCACATTTTCTCAAAATCTTTGTCTTTATTCATGCCTTATTTCAATGAATAAAAGGCAGATGGCAATCATGATTTCAAAAATTCTGATGTTTGAATTAAAATAAAGCTGTAAGAATGTGCAAAAAACCCAAATTTGTTATCACAATTTCCTATTCAGATGGTATTTCCGCTACATGCTTGCGTGTCAATTCGTGAAAACGAAGTCTTCTCTAGCGAGTCAGTGTCCGATGTGCGCGCGCACACCTGGGTGTCAGTTCGTGAAACCGAAATTTACTCAGTACGCGGTTTCACGAACTGACACCCAGGTGCGCGTGAGTGTCAGTTTGTGAAAACGGTGACGATATATTATGCATATGCAATCGCATTTATACAAACACACATGACCGCAGTTTATACCGCACAAACAGGTGGCAGCCTTTTTGAAGTGTTGACTAAACGTTACGGGAAAGTTTGGCTAAACGTTTATCAAATTAAACGTAAATTCCCATCCTTATCGGCGATTGTGGAGTTTTATCATGTTAATTTATTGTTATAGCTAGGCCTAGGCTAGGACACCCCCTCTTTTTTTATTAAAAAAGAAAGAAAAGTTTTGTTGCTCTTTTACTCGGGCCTACTGGCCCTATTTTTTCCAAATTTAGAAGAGTATTTTGGGAGAAAGCCAGACTTTTTCACTTGGTTCTCCAGTGGCGAGCATGCTAAGTGACACTCACACTGCCACACGATACGCTCTCCCCCTTGGACCAGTCAGACTCGAGAGTGGCTTCTAAATAAAACTTTCATCAACCAATCAGCGACGGTCTACCAAATCAGCTCGGGCACTGTCGCCAATGTTTGGTTTTAGTTTGTGCGTGTTTGTCGCCATCCTACCCCATAATTTCCATCAAAAATCAAGACCCTGCCCACTTTCCATCGTGTAGACATTCAACTTGGTGTCACTGCCATCTAAGTTGAAAGTGGATTTTTGTTCTCTTAGGCCTATAGCCAGGAACGGGGTCCTAAACTCCACAATCGCCTTTTTTCATTCACTTACCCAGTATACCGAATTGACCGAATTTGAATAATCTATAGGCCTAATGTATTTTTTTTTTAATTCAACCTCAGGCGATGGTAAGGCGCAACCTCACCCATGCTCAACAGGAGCGACAGCAGACAGAGAACAGACGCAAGGAAGAAGTGCGTCAGGACCATGTCAAGCGTCTGCATCAGGAGAAGCTGTTTGAGGCCAACATGGCCAGCGAGGATAGAGTGGAAACCAAGAGATACATCCGGCAAATGCAGAAAGAGCAACAGGAGAGACAAACACTAGAAGACATCACCAGGGTATGTATAGAGGAATTTCACATTAGCCCCTTCTGCGCACTTCCGGGTTGAAAGTGAGAATGTCAGTGGCAAACAAAACAACGCTTTTCAGCACATTCATTCATGCATGAATTAATCAGGCCATAAAAGGCAGCGCAGGCGCACGATCAGCATAAAGTTGTTTACTGTGACATTGAGATCCTCGTTTTCAAACGCGGAAGTGTGCAGATCGGCGCTAAACTCGTCGTTGTGGGATTCCTCTATACCCTATATACTGTGGTATTCATCATTGTTCTAATTACCTAACACCCCAGACCCTTTAGGATTGAATGCATCGTCAGTCTATGAAATGTCCACAGCAATGTGTAAAACTCATGGTGTGTGTATGGCCAGTAATTTACATCATGGACGGGAAGGTGTATTGGTTGCGTGCAGAGTCACACCCCATGATTTCTTTTAATCCATTCTGTCCGGCTGTTATTAATGGGGTGCTATATGCCATACCGGCTTGTGCAGCCAAGCATAATGCACACAATAGGCAAACAATGGATTGAATACACGCAGGAATGCGCATATGATATAGACAACAACCAGCCAGATGGTCTTTTTCAAACCTCGGCTGTGACCGTTGTCCGTATTCAGTGGGTTAAATACGCAATCTATTCCCACCAGCTATGGTCGGTATAAAGTGCTGGAGGGCAAACAATATCTCAGGAAACTATACGACGGGTTATATGAGCATGCACGGCAGCATATATTGGACTTTTAAGGAAAAAAGCCTAGATATATCCTTGGGGTCTACCTGTATGTATGGCCCAATATTGACCTAATTTTGTCTAAAATAGGCCTACTAAAATACAAAAATACATCAAAATCATGTTTTTCAAATGTTATAGCAGTTTTTCCTAATTTGATTTCTTGGGAGCTTTAACCATTTCAGCACTGCACTATTAGGATATCCCGGGGTTATGTCAGATACCTTGGGATACATTGTATACTTGAAACATCCGGTCAGGTTGGTGTAGTGGTTCTTTCCTCACCGTCCACCTCTGGTGACCCTGTTTCGATTCCCGTCCAGGTGCACTATGTGGATTGGGTTTTCAGTCCCTACCTGATTGTGTGGGTTTTCCCCCAAGAATAACTGTTCTGGGGTTTTCCTCCCACTACTAAAACTGATATTTCCTTCGGCATCTTCTCTCAATTCAAACTGGGCCTCTGAGGGGAGAACAGTGCATTTGCACTGATCAGGCTACCCTAAATAAATAAGAAATATACTCAAAAGTACATGGAATGTGAAGGTCTGTGTGTATGTTACCTAAAGGGTTAAAGATATTAGCCCGTTTTAACGACATAAGTGTGGGTTATTGTGGGTTTTTCATTCCAACAGGCCCAGGAGCTGAGGACACAGCGGGAACAGCAAATGGACCAGGAGGAAAAGATGGCCCGGAAGATGGAACGACTGAAACTGCAGGAGCAACGGGGACGTCTGCTCCGCCAACATGTGCGAGAAAACAGCGTGGAGATACGGGAGTTGGAGGCCCGTCTGAAGGCTGGTTACATGAATCGGGAACGCAGCGCACAGATTGCTGAGAAAGAAGCCGTCAAGTATGAGAAGACGGTAAGTCCTTGAAAGGCTGGCATGAAGAGTTGGAGGAGTATAATGGTCTTTTAAGCCATGTTCCCATTAGACTTTTCCTTGTGGTAAGTTACCGGGACTCACTGTCAACATTCCTCTGCGTAATCTTACAGCTTTTCCCATTCAAATTTTTGTTGACTTGGACAGACTTAAGTTTGCTGCGTGTGGCAGGTGTATTCCCATTACTCCATGCAGTAATTGGTGACCCTGTAAAACTACCGTGGTTTGGTGGAAGTCTACTGTGCTCTCTATTGGTCTGTTAGTTTCATATTTGACTTTATTTTGTTACTCTACAGGATGATAGCGGTAAAGTGACAAAAAAGAAGTCCAATGAGAACATGGCTTTAGTTGTCTTTTGTAATACAATACAGTGTAGAGTACAGAAGCGCATTGCTAATTTGGTTGGAGAAGAGGTGGGCTCATTCTAGACCTAGCAGGATGCCGTGATATGGCCTCGTAGCGCAATTGGACTATTTAACTGTAGGCAGAGATGATGCCAAGAATATTTATGCAGGTTAACTGTGATTTTTAAACCTCAGTTTCTAGCATAGTCCTCCCGTGCAGTTTCACGCGCTATGAGGCCATATCACGGCGTCCTTCTCGGGCTAGGCTCATCCTTACAATCACTCTCTCACCGGAGATCTGTTGCTACTCTTAGTCTGTTCTACATATATTTTCATGGTAAATGCTTGACCAGCTTGGATGTAAATGCTTGACCAGCAGTATTAGGATGTTTGAACGTGAACTGAAAAGTTCTGCCAATAGCTTTTCCCCTCGTTCTGTATCTCTATGGAATTCTTTGCCTGGTGCATGTTTCCTTTCATCATATGATCTTTCCTGCTTCAAAAGGAATATTAATACTTGCCTCTTGTAACTTTTATTTCTTTTTCTTTTTGTAGCTCTGTACCTGGAGTGGCTTTTAGCCTTGTTTCGGGCGAACTTACATAAAAAACAACAAAAATAAATACCCTAGGGACCCTTTGTGCATGGCAATGCTGCCTGCAAGTGCAACGCATGCAGTGTCATTTTGGTAGTCAAATTATTGTTAAGGGGGTATCATACTTGTTGGAATGACATCAAACTTGTGACGAAGATCACCCTTGAGGATTTGCTCTTGGCATACCGTATAGAGACGATTTGTTTAGGCGGGCAGCTTCACTTTCACAGTTGTCTTGACGAGCAAAGTCAATTATCTTCACAGGCTAGAGATGCAGACATTGCCAGGATGATGAAGGAAGAATCGTCCCGGGCCGAGATTGAGGACCGGCGCAAGACGGAGGAGGAGTACCAAGAGAAAGTACGGTACCACCAGGAGCTGGAGAAACAGCTGGAGGAACAGGAACGCAAGAGACAAGAGGACTACGAGGAGTTCCTGAAGGAGAAGCTCATGATCGACGAGATCGTGCGCAAGATTCACGAAGAGGACGAGAGGTAAAATATAAATCCACTTTGCACCAGTCCATTAAGGGTCGTGGTTTTCTGGTAGCTCACTGGATGTAGCAAGCTGTGCGTGCAGTGTCAACGCCTTATGTCAGGCTGTTATTAACTCATTGAGTACGGTTATTACAGTAAGGCGCTGGGGTGTCAGGCTGGCTTTTGCAGCCAAGCGAAACGAACACAATGTGCTTGTGCAACCAAGCGTAACATACACAATAATCCAACAATGGATTGAAACTGCAGAAAATAGCGTGTATAGATGTCATCCGGCCTGGTGGCAATTTTTTTTTTTTTCGGCTATTGCCGTCATCCGGCTTCAATGGTTTAACGGGGTGCTGGTATGCCAATACGAGCTTGTGCAGCCAAGCGTAATGCAAACAATGGATTGAGTCACCAAGAGAGGCATTCTCAGTGCAACCTAATCCGAAAGATAGAACCAATTGAATTGTCCACTGTTGTGTTGTTCTGGGGGAGATGAGTTACCCCGCCTGGGTCTGTAGGTCTAAAACTTGGGATAATTTGTCTGGAATCTGTTGAAGAATTATCCTCTATTTAGATCTGGGCCCAGGAAAACCATAAGGGTGGTAGGGTTGGCAATTCAAAATGTCGCCAACCCCTACCACCTGTGATTGTAACCCTTTACCTAGAGTGGCTTTTATAAGCCCTTTTATTATTGGGTGATTATAATAAAACAAAAGTTATAGTGTTCAGGATATGATTTTCTACCTGTCTGCTGGATTTAGTTAGCAACGTGTATGAAGTTTAGCTTGTAGGAAATGGCATGTACAAGATTGCTGTGTCTCTAATTAGCTTAGTGGAAGAGCTGGTTGTAACTTGACTGCAGGCAGTACAATCTGTACTTATAATCCAAAGGGATTTTGTACTGTTGAAGTTTGTCTGACAGACGAGTTAGCTGGTTTATTCAAATAAAGGCACATCCAGTGCAGCATATGATTTCCAAAATATTTGAATGTTCAAGATTATGATAACGTTATGATTCCGATCTGTCACGCAGCTCTTAAGGCTGTGACTTCAGACTGTTTAGGGTGGCACCAATTATGGGGGCCTGTCAGCTCAGGAGACGCGCCCTGGTTCAAGTCATTGTATTTATATGAATTCCTTCTGGTTATGAAACAAAGAAATCTTCAAAAGTGCATGCAACACTGTAGCTGGAAAGCCTGAAGAAACAAGTGGGAAGAAGATGTTCAATTTCATAGTTGGCATGACAATGCTGATATGGTATTCCGGGTATAAAGTATGGAATCAGACAGGTACCTTAAACTAGGGCCATGCATCCCAACCGGGTACCCGAGTACGACCCGAACGCTAATGTCAGAAACCGGTTCCAGATTGTGGAATCGAGTACCTTAACCGAATTATCATATTACTTAGTAATGAAAAACATACTTCTTAAATGTCATTTGTGGGGAATTTTCCAAATGAAAACCAAGATACATTGAAAAACAAAACGGATAAATGTTAAGGACGCTTGCGAAAATGCAGTTTAAACCGTAAAGCTAAAGAGCTCAGTGTACACACTTGCATTTTGCTGCATTGATGCACCACTGTGGTAGTATTAATATGCAGACCTTTACGAACAATATTGGGATTGGCTTTCTGGAACGAATGCCCGGGTACCCATGTTTTTTTTTTTTTAGTTGGGTACCAGATTCCCATACTACCCGTAAATGCACACCCCTACTTGAAACCCAGATTCAGCCCAGGGTCGCAGAGGTTTAAAGGCTAGCTCTGCACCAACCTATCATTCTTTCCCTGTGCCCCTGATGACAGAGAGCGTGAGATTTACCTGATGAAGCAGCAGGCAACCCAGCGCTACATCGAGGACTTCAAGACGGCCCGGGAGGATTGGAAGCAGAAGGAGAAAGAACGCATGGAAGAGGAGAACATGGCGATCTTGAAGTTTGCTGGCATACAGCAGATGAGGGAAGAGGAAAGGATGGAGAATAAGAGAGCACAGGAGGAGGCTAAGGCATCAGTACAAGAGAATGTAAGTCTCATTAGTTGGCAGGTATGGGGAATGTGCAGAATTGAACCTAACGTCCTAGGCATTACTTTGGTATAAAGAACTGAGTACTACAGAATACTACTTAGTATTTTGTAGCACTGAGTCTCTCTGTGACTGATAAATGGGTGTGTAATGACACCAGTCTATACTGGCAACTACAAAATACTACTTCTATGTAATAGAAGTTATTTTTCTTGTGAAGTGCTGTGGCCTCATGGCTTAGTGTATTGAACTCAAGATCTCGGTGATACTGCAGATTGTGGGTTCGAGACCCGCTGGGGGTCATAGTGCTTGTGTCCTTGAGCAAGGCACTTTGTCACAAGTTGCTTCTCTCAACCCAGGAGTAAATGGGTACCTGTGAGGGCAGTGATGGTTATGTGTTTGATTAGCCCGTGTGCGCTTAAAATAGCAGCCGGGGCTGTATACTCCCCAGGGAGCTGAGAAGGTTTCAGGAATGATTAATGGGCTCGGTGACCAGGGTTAATAATATTTGTAAAGCGCTTTGATCTTGTTAAAAGCGCTATATAAGAACCTGTATTATTATTATTATTCTTTTTTTCTTTTTTTTTCTTGCAATTTTGTTTACCTGTTTCTTCATGCAAATGGTGACAGACCCGCCTTTTACTCACAAAACTAGGCCTAGAAAAAGTATTACATGTCCAGGGTATGTGACTGAAGTTGCAAGATCCGTGCTCACAGTGCACCCATTTTTGACTCTGTCAAACAATTTTGTTGCCATCTTGCTGTCTTGAAAAGCCATGGGAAGCCTTTTGCAGTATACATATGAAATGATGTTCCCGGTGTGATAAGTGAGCGACATTAAAGTGAGAAGAGTGCACTGCTTTATAAAATAAAGTTGGAACTAATTTGTGTGACAAAAACAACTTAAGAAAACATGAAATTAGAATTGCCCCATGAACCAAAAACTGACCCCCCCCCCCATACATTTTACAGGGCTAATTTCTTTCATTAAAATTTTGAAAAGATCCCCTGTGGAGAAAAGGTATTTTGAACGCTACCCTCCATGATAAGCAAGAAATGTGTGAAAATAATTGCTTACAGCTGAGTGAGGAGATTGCCCTCAAGCGTGCCGCCGAGGATGAGATGGCTCGTGTCCGGCAGGAGCTGTACCTAGAGGAGCAGGAGGAGGCTGAGAGACAGAAGGAGCTGGAAGACATCGAGAGACGTCTGAGACAGCGTCTGGACCTGCAACAGTCACGCAGGGAGGAGTTGATGCTCAAGGAGATACGGGGCAAAGCCGAGCAGCAAGAGGAGGAGGAGTTTAAGAAGCAGGTGGGTAATGGGTTAGAGTCTTGCTTATGGTACTTTCTTACAATTGACCTATTGCGGTCGAATCGCGTCAACGCAGCTTGTGAATTATTGTCCAATCACATCAATTGTAATTCCACGTGGAACGAGCCAAATCTGAGACAAACAAAAATTTCCACACAAAATTCCCATAGGGTTGTCTAAGGGGCATGGTTAACTTGTAAACGGCGATAGGTCAATTAGGGTCAATTTTTAAAGAAAAAGATCACCATTTCTTAAATTTTGCATCATATTTTTACTGTTTATCACTTTTTTTTACAACTTTTACCTTATTTGGGTATACGGCTATGTAGACAAATTAATTTTTAACAATTAAAAAGCTTGTAACGAAGTATATTGTTTAGTGTAGCTCGGCAACCATAGCATCTACCATGGCCAATGATATATCAAATGAAAGTTTGTCAATATCACCAACTGTTAACCAGTTCGCGCCGGGATTATTTTTGCCGAAAATTTCTATTTTCAAAAAAGGCCAAATATAGCAGCCAACTTCTGATATACAGCCAAACGCCACAAATACTGATTTGCAAGAGTCATTTCAACAATATTTGTACAATATTTCTTGCTGAAACCTCATATATTTCAATACTCCGGGTGCGCTCACCGGAGCGTAAATTGTAGAACAGGCCGTGCACAGCGGCAAAGTTCAACACACGGTCCGCCTCCACAGACTTCTCGGATTTTATGTGCGTGTACAAAACAAATGAGGGATTAGCGTGTTGAGACGTCACCCGGAGGCGAGTCGAGGCAAGCTTGACGTTTTAACCCGTCCGCCGTGCCCGTGTATAAAAACAGCCAGATTGTGTTAACATGTCCTCCAACGCGAACTGGTCAAAAAGTGTTTTCAAAACCATGTGACATTTGACTAATTAACTGGATATTAACCCCTTGATCCCATGTGTTATAATGGGGTGCCATGCCAGCTTGTGCAGCCAAGCAAAATGGACACAAGAGGCTTGTGCAGTCAAGCGTAACATACACACAAATCCAACAATGGATTGAAAATGCAGAGAATGCGTGTATAGCTGTCCTCCGGCCAGGATGTAATTTTCTATGGACGTCTGCAGACGTCATCTGGACCCAAGGGGGTTAATTGTATTGCTTCTAAAAATTGTATTTTCTGGGAATGTCATTGCATTACAACAATGTTTTTGCTTACATTTTTTTACAATAACATAAAAATCCATTCAAAAATGTGAAAATGGTATTTTTCATTGGTATTTTTTGTTGTTTCTATTCCCATTTCTTACAAATATCAGCCTTAAAAAAATGGAATTTATAGGGTCCAAATAATTAGGCTTAGAATAAAATTTGAAAAAAGTACGTAGTGGTTCCGAGTTTTTGGGTGGTCAAAGGCAGTATTGTTGAGGTGCTCAGCACAGAAAAGTTCCGCTTCACAAAAAATAGGTAGCCAGGTGAAAGTGGGTGTGATGTATACTACTTGTGACTTGTTCATAGCTAATTTTTGCTCAGTGTGAAATTTCACTAAGCAATAATTTGCACTGAGCTGCTTCACCACTGCATAAGGGTTAGCATAAATTTGTGTGTGGGGGGGGGGGGGGGGTCAATGAAAGTTTTTACAATTGGCTCCAACAAAATTGGAGATGCACCCCCATCAAGAATTCATACAGCATGAGTTGAATTGGGCCATGCATTTGTAAGATCCAATTTCTGAATCACAATCTTCAAGACTGCCGCTGATGCCTTCTCTCCCTTATACTTAGATGCTGGCCAAGTTTGCGGAGGATGACCGCATCGAGCAGATGAACGCCCAGCGCCGACGCATGAAGCAGCTGGAGCACAAGCGGGCGGTGGAGAAGCTGATCGAGGACCGGCGGGCCCAGTTTGCCGCCGACAAGCAGCGGGAGCTGGATGCCCGACAGGAGGAGGAGATGCTGGAACAGCTGCGACAGCAGATCATCGAGGAGGAGAGACAGAGGCTGCTTAAGGAGCACGCCTCCAAGCTGCTGGGATACCTGCCAAAGGTTGGTCTGCAGTTAGTCTGGTTCAGAACAATTTCCTGACAACTCTAGATCATGATGCACAATGTGTGCCCGAATATCCCGTCCCGAGTATTGATAAATTATAAAAGCGCATAAACAAATCAGTCTTTTTGTTTTCATCATTGCTTTAGAACCTTTAAAACAAACTATTTACAGGGATTGTCTTAACCCCTTCGGCCCAGCTGTTATGGATGGGCCTTGTGCAGCAAAGTGTAATGTAAACCATTTATTGAGTACATGCAGGAATGCGCGTATAGAGGACAACCAGTCAGGTGGTCTTTTTCAAACCACGGCCATGGCCGCCGTCCGCATTCAAGAGGTTAAAAAAAAGCAAAACATCCCAGCAAAGATTTAACCCCTTGCGTACTGAAGATGCCAAATGGCGCACAAAAAACAGTGCCACCACGCCATTTGCCGCTATTTGTGCAGTTTCAATCCATTGTTGGATTATTGTGTATGTTACGCTTGACTGCACAAGCACATCTCAACATTTCTTTATTTTTTTCTTTTTTTCTCCAGGGTGTCATCAGAGATGCAAAAGATCTCGAACTGTTCGATGATGAATTCAAGAGGAGATACACAGAGAGAGAACGAGACTTCTTTGCGGACGGAGGATGGGAATAGAGGATCTTTCAGATCGTATTTAAAATCTGAAAAAAGGTTTGATACTGGCTAGTAGCATTATTGGTTGGGTTTATTTATGTGGCTGTGTTTTTTGTTACTGGTTTTCCAGCTCCAATAAGGAAAATAGTTCCTTTTCAATGGCAAGGTTGTTTTGTTTTTTTTCATTTTCAGGATGTGGAACTTGAACTCTTTCAATATATTTTTTGATGTCCGAAGTGCCAGTTTATTTTGGCAATCCTGTTGAGTGCCCGCGTATGACGAGCGCGTGCGTGGTACCGCTTCTAATTTTGTTCGCTGGATTAGTCTCTACAAGTCCTATTATACAGTTAGTGTCACACCTTATTGTACAGAATTCAACTGTATTAGTACGTGTTCGTCCCGTTTGCAGAGCGTGAAATTAGACCCCAAAAATGCTTGGCAGCATTTGATCTGCCACAACACAAAAACCATAGCCATAATAGGCTATATTTTGTTCAGAATGTGAGAAGGTAATTTCACCTGCTGTGTCGCAGGTCACATTGACGTTTCATAAGCATTGTATGTTGTGTTATACGACTGGTTTGATGTGTATAGAAATTAGGCTTGGGTGACTGACATTCCGAGCAAGAATTGCAGTTCTATTTAGAATCCATTCCCTGTATCATGTATGCAATATGAAATGGCACTTCTAAGTACATGTACTGCAGTTATGGCTCAGCCTTTGATTCAGTTGATTAACCCTAACCATCTCAAATCTGCTAAAATCCAGCCCCATGTTGATGGTTCATCAGGACTGTACAGCCTTGGCACCAATTACATGGAGCTATGATGCCATAGGTTTACTGCAGTGTTGGATTTTGACAGGTTCAGGATACTTCCCATTAAAAGTGCCGGACAAACTAAAGAATGGTTTGCCGCATGCCGTCCTTTCGGAGAATCTCCAATCTTAATGGAGTTGGCAACTTTCAGGATCATTGGCCGGAGCCTGGAATTGTCTGCAAGGAAGCAGGATTCAGCTAAAAAAAATAGAATCTTGATTCCAATTCCGTTGTGAGAGTTGAATAGAGTAGCTGCATGGCGTCACCCAACAGAAATTGTAGTGAGCAGTTTAATACTTGAGTACCGAGTACACAGTACTTTCATGCACCTTGTATAAGTGGCGACATTCGACAGCAAAAATGTAAACAAGCATGTACAATTTCTGCATTTGTAATAAATGAGTCCATTTATGTGAATTAAACAAAAATTAACAATGGAGCATTCAGTGGCTCTGTTTATTTGATTTAATTTTTATTGAGGAATAAATTAGTCTTTTGAATGTTTTATTAGAATACAAAATTTAAATTTATGATAAGCAATGTCATTGAAAGGTGCGGAGCACAAATCGTCCAAAACAAACTTCTGCCAGGGTCAAAACAGACCCCTCTGAACTTTTTTCAGTGTAAATACAAACCAAGTTCTTGTACATGTAGACATTTATTGGCTTTGTGCATAGTTTTGATAAAAAGCTCCATGTATAAATATTTCGAAGACAATAAAGAGACATTGAAGACTCACATAACCATGTTTTCATTTTCTTCAAGTTGTAGTACCATTTGGTTTGGTTTCCACCGAGTTCATGTCGCCAGAACAGATGTTGTCAACCGTCACGCATCATACTGGCAAGACACTATACCCTCTGCCTTTGGCAATTATAAACACATGCATGTGACCTGCAAATTACAATATACAATCAACTCTAGATGTAACAAGCAGAGTCTATTGCCCAAAGTTTGTTTTCTCTTTGTCCTCGCTTTCGTATTCCACTTTAAAACGAGCAAGCCCCGTTTGGCCAGTACTATAACCTTGTATTAAATGGGTGAGATTTGAAGAAAATTAAAAATCCACAAAGCAATCGGAGGCATTTCATTTGTATGGCGTTGCTCAAAATTCAAAAAATAGGCTCATCAGAATTTAAAGAAGACTATTTCAGGTTGCGGGGTCATTTTAGAATGATTAAAACAATTTCAGCACCAAAAAATCTCAAGAAAATCTGGAAGACGTCTCAGGAAAATTTAAAAAAAGCGAGTGTCATTACAAACATGTACCGATATGAGTCGAGGCAAACAAAGTAATGTCTGGGGAAAGTTGTGACATTCAAGAGAAACATGACATGACCACAGTCACAGGATTTGGAACAAACAAAAGTGTGAATTGCGACGGTGTCCTAAAAATGACTTGAGTGTGGGAATTTAATGCAATTGTCCACTGTGCGCCAACAGTGGAATACATTCTTCTCTGCAGACACGGATGTTCAACACACAATGTATACTGTAGATTTATGCACATTCAGGTGGAAATCGGCCCCCTACGCTGTGCGTCATTTTGCAAGGCTTATTAGGACTGACTTGCATGAAAGTTTCTACACTAGCCTCTCGACAGTTGATGCATGTAATAAATATAACCTAA
The DNA here is from genome assembly GCA_037893225.1 of Hippasteria phrygiana. NCBI lineage: Eukaryota > Metazoa > Echinodermata > Asteroidea > Valvatida > Goniasteridae > Hippasteria > Hippasteria phrygiana. The sequence continues at coordinate 405,869 of JAZGUH010000652.1, read as the reverse complement.
AGGGCCTGCCCCCTTCGATCTCGTCAGTTCACCTTCTGAACTTTCCGCTTTCTGCTGTCGCTCTGCGACTCCAGTTCACTCTCATAGGCTTCGCGGATGGTCTTGAAAGCCTCCTTATTCGCGTAGGGAATGTTAGTGATGGGGTCCAGGTACATGGCCCGCTGCCTGGTGACCGGGCAGAGAGGCTTGGTTGGAGGCCGGCTCTTGGTCTTGGGGAAGCACTCCTTGAAGTTGGCCTCCTCGCTGAACGTAATGAAGTTTCTTGAGCAGCGCTGGGTGGGATGCGGTGGCTGCATCTCGACGGTACTGTGGGAAAGGAACCGGAGAACAGAATTGACTGAGCAGAAAGAATTCCGATGTATAAATAATATTTTTATTTTGTTACCGAGGAAAAACCAACCAGATGTTTTTTTTTTTTTTAAACCGCGGCCATGGCCGTCGTCCGTATTCAAGAGGTTAATAGACATGCCAATCATAAACATAACAAGGCCTTTCATTGGATCAAAACAAAGAGTTTGAGGCAAAGTCTGTTGTGTCTTACCTTGATGGCGCATTCTCTTCTCCACTAGTTCTGTGCCTGGTGATTTTATCCTTGACTTCTGGCATCGTCATGGAATGAAACCGGATAAATGGCCCCTTGAAGGCTTTCTTGTGGAATTTGGTTTTCTTCTTTTCCGCTTCAAGTTTGTGGTACATCTCTGCAGAGGAAAGGAAGGTGTGAAGAAACATTCAGCGGACATAGTTGTACTTCCCTAATTGAACAATAATTTCAGACAAAATGCTACAGCAGGCCATTTTAATTACAAAAGACATTCATAAATCATAGAGACAGAAAATTCTTCAAGGCTGCGCGGCTGCCAGTACATAATTACATGTAGTTCAAATCTTGGATAAAAAAATTACAATACATATTTGTACACAAGCACATTTTACCAGTCCTAAAGAAAAACAGGTACCAGACCTCACAAAATAAACCAGATGTCAAAAAATTTCAGACAATGCAACTGGAACACAATTGGCACAATACGTTGGATATGCTGATTTGGCAATACATGTAATTGCTGACCCAAACTCCCTCGTGTGTACGATGCCGAATTTGAATGAAATGAATAAATACATACGACTAATAATACAGCACATCGAATTGAAACTGTTGTAAAATGTTCGTAGATCAGCATGTATAAACGTTGCAATGCATTTGGAATCGTATCTATTTTAACTGGACACCCCTAGCTTCATGCCCCATCCAAAAGATGTTGACCATAGCGATGATGACAATCTTGGATCAAAATTAGTCAGGACTGCAATCACAGAAACAACTTTTCTGAAAGACATTTCTACCCTTAACCTCTTCAATACGGACGACGGCCATAGCCTCGGTTTGAAAAAGACCACCTGGCCGGTTGTCTATATGCGCATTCCTGTGCGTATTTTATCCATTTATGTTTCAACTATATTGTTCTTGAACAGGAGTGTAATAAATAGATGGAGCTGTTTCAAACAAAGCTTTTATTCACAATGAATAGCACTACTCTGTTGAGTGTGGCGCCTATTGTTAGCATTTTTCGCTTGGCTGCAGTCCTAGATACTGGCATACCAGCACCCCATCAACAACAGCCGGACGGAATGGGTTAACTGGCCCCCTCCTTCCACCATGCCTTTCCCTCCTTCCCAGGGTTGATAAAAAAAATCATGATTTTTATTTTTAAATAAAAAAAAAAAAGATTTTTGTTATTTAAATCGATTTTTTTTTTTTTTTTACCATCGTACCATTGGCATAAAACATTTGTTTCAAATAAGTCAATTTAAATGACCATCATTGAAAGTCAAGTATAACCACACACAATTGTTTATGAAATCAGTACTGAAATCCCTTTCATTTATCATATTCTTTTCTAGTATACAAAGTTTGTCTTAAAATCTCTGTTACAGCATCTCCACCATACTGCACATTTCTCATCCAAGTTGGTAACAGGAACCCCCCTCCTCTCGAGTGATTTAAATCAAACAACCCTGCTCCTCCCACCATGCCTTTCCCCCCTCCCCACCGAAGACCTAAAAACTCACGAAGCGATATCAGGTTTTTCTCTTCCGTCAGTTTAGCTTCTTCCAGCAGCTCTCCCTGTGTCAATCGCCGTACCTCGGGCCTGTAACGATTGGCAATCGTTAAGCGATTGATCTCGGCACGCTCCTCCCTCTCCTTTAATCGGATTTGAAACTCTGTGCCCTTCAGGACTGTCGACCGACGGCTGGACTTGCGCACTGCAACAACAGAACATGGACAGATTTTTCAGCGCGTTTCTTATTTAGCCTGATCAGGGCAGAATTTCTTGGAATCTGTAATACTTAGCTGAAATTCCCCGTTAGCAAGGAATTTCAGCCGGTGTGAATGTGCATATCCAGTAAGTAAGGATTCCGTGCTCATGGGGTTAGCACAGAATTTGTTTGATATACAGAATTGTGGACCGTTACTGATTCTATGAAATTGGGTCCTGTGCATCAACACTGTTCTCCCTCAAGGCCCTGAAGAGGTACACATGCAAAAAGTTATAATATACGCCCCCCCCCCCCAAAAAAAAAAATAAGGAAAGAAAAAACAATTAATTATTATTATTATTATTTTTTTTTTATGGATAGGGAAAATATAAAACAGTTAATTACAGCATTTTGATATTCCATCAATAGATGAATATTACACTTTTTGTTTAATAAAAGAAGTTTTTAGGAGGGGGTCACTAAAGAACTTACAGTTCCCTTCATCCTGAATGGCACTCTGTTCAGACGGAGCTGTGACCGAGGGTCGCTTGGGCGTCTTTTCTTTTTCTTTGGGCTTTGACGTGGTGACTCTTTGGTGTGGCTGACTAGATTTCTTGACAGCAGGCTTGGCGACGGGCTCCTGAAACCAAAACCATCAGAAAAGCTTTTCTAAAAAATCTGAATTCGCCACTGGACTTGTACGCCCCTCAGACTGCTGAATGGAGTTTTGTGTGGTAAATTTTTGATTTGTCTCATACTTCAACATCAACATTGAATTACTGTTGACGGGATTGGACAGTTCCACACACTACAACATCAGGGCTCGAAATATCCAGTGGACCGCTGGACCGAGTCTGGTGGTTGAGTGATTTTTTTGCATACACTGGATAAAATGTTATCACTGAATTCCCATTTTTCTAAATCTAGCAAACGGACAAATCACCATAATTTCTGGAATGGCAATTTTAACCCCTTGAGTACGGTATTTTACGGGAGACGTCGGGGTGCCGCGGCGGATTTGACAGCCAAGCGAAACGGCCACAATGTGTTTGTGCAGTCAAGCGTAACATATACACAATAATCCAACAATGGATTGAAACTACACAAACAGCGGCCAATTGCGTCATCCGGCCTGGTGGCACTGTTTTTTTGCGCATATTATGCGTCATCCGTACGCAAGGGGTTAAGCTATGAGGCAGGGGGTTTTAGACTGGGTTTTCTCAGACCAAACCCCCTACCCACAAAGGTCACCAAAGGAAAGAAAATTGAAACAACGCGTTGGTAGGAAAAACATTGTGTATCCATATTTTTGGAAAGATTTTACTTGAACCCCAACTCCCTACATCATTTTTCCCTCCAAGTAACCTGAATTGTGTTAAAACTGCATGTAACCTGAATCCTCCAAAATCCTCTCATGGGGACCACTGCATGAATCCTCCAAAATTCTCTGGGGGGTTTCCGTAAACACTGTATCTAGTATCTAGTATAACGAACATCGCGGGATCCATAGATTTTGTTCGGTATAAAAATTGTTCGTTATAGCGATTTTAAGCCGCCGGTTACCTAAGGATGACTTTAAACATGAGCCGGCCATTGAACTACATGTTCATACTTTCTAAGCTTACCGAATTCTAAAGCAACAGTTGGCTTTTCCCTTCTATTCCTTGGGGAAATAATAGCCACCGGTCACTCTTCAACATAAAGCTGCGGCCATTTGGGAATTACAAACAGCCCAAATACCTGGTACATTTGTTTAAATCCGTTGCCTTTTTTCATCAACAATGTTCGGTAGGTTTTGTCATGTTTGTACAAAAAATTTGGGAGCCAAGGATGGTGTTCGGTATAGCCGAATGTTCGGTATAGAGGTGTTCCACTGTAACCTCAATCCTCCATTTTCCTCCAGAGGCAAAATCCTCTTGCGCCCTCCATCCTGCAAAATCCTCCGATGCTTCAACTTTCAAAGACCCTCAAGCCTCCAAATTCCTCCATTTGGCAAAAAGGTTAGGAATCTGGGAAGGTTAGGGTTAATACTTCCAAAGAAGGAGAGGTGATAAAATAAGTCGACAATAGACTGTCTAGCACCTTTCTATCTGAAATTCGAGCCCTGCTCATAAAAATACACCAGACATGCCGCATGGAGATTTTTGAGTAACTGGTGGCAGCAGACATACCGGTCCTTTTTGGTAGTTCTGAGTATGCGTGTGTAGTTCTGAGCATGCGTGTGTAGTTCTGAGCATGCGTGTGTAGTTCTGAGCATGCGTGTGTAGTTCTGAGCATGCGTGTGTAGTTCTGAGCATGCGTGTGTAGTTCTGAGCATGCGTGTGTAGTTCTGAGCATGCGTGTGTAGTTCTGAGCATGCGTGTGTAGTTCTGAGCATGCGTGTGTAGTTCTGAGCATGCGTGTGTAGTTCTGAGCATGCGTGTGTAGTTCTGAGCATGCGTGTGTAGTTCTGAGCATGCGTGTGTAGTTCTGAGCATGCGTGTGTAGTTCTGAGCATGCGTGTGTAGTTCTGAACATGCGTGTGTAGTTCTGAGCATGCGTGTGTAGTTCTGAGCATGCGTGTGTAGTTCTGAGCATGCGTGTGTGTGTAGTTCTGAGCATGCGTGTGTAGTTCTGAGCATGCGTGTGTAGTTCTGAGTTTGTATATGCCGGCAATCGTGGACCTAGGACAAAAGAATTCGGGCGTAGACAAAGGGGTCCACGTTTGACCGAACGTCCACGATTGAAAATCGTGTACAAAACCAATGGGAGGCCTTCCGAAAAAGTTAGAGTATAAACAAAAGAGGAACAATGGGAGGTCCACGATTGCACCCGTTTACATGACTGTGTGAGTATGCGTGTGTAGTTCTGAGTATGCGTGTGTAGTTCTGAGTATGCGTGTGTAGTTCTGAGTATGCGTGTGTAGTTCTGAGTATGCGTGTGTAGTTCTGAGCATGCGCACGAATGATGGCCATTTTGGCTGTCCAAGGGATGCTCAGCATTCTCCTGTATGTCCACATTTCAAATGCTTCGAGTCGGTTGGTTGAATCTTTCGTCAATGTCCATGTTTCTGCTCCATACTGTTGTCCAGATGTAGCATTTGATTAGTCTTAAACGTGTTTTGATGTTGATATTCCTTGATGTGAAGATATGTTTCCTTTTATTGAAGATAGATTTGCCAATAGCTATCCTTCGTTTGCTATCCTTCGATACTTCAATAATGGGAGGAAAAAATTAGTCACAGTGAACTGAAATCCCATGCAGTTGGGTAGGTGGGCTAATAACCTAATCCACATAGCCCAACTGGAAGGGACCGAACCAGGGACACCAGGCAATGAGGCAAGGAAAGAAACATTATGCCAACCTGACCACCACCACCACCCCCTACATGTACCTTGTATGCTTTAGTGACGGTCCTCCGCTGCCTCTTCTTCTCATTTCCCTCGTCATCACTGATCGGTTCATCATTCTCGGAAACGCTGATGTCGCTGTCTGTGGCATCCGAGTCGCTCTCTTCGCTGGAATATTCCTCGTCCCCAGATTCCTGGCCACATCAATAGAAAACATTGCAAAAGTTCAGAAATCGACCATCAACCAAGGTGGACCAAAAAATATCACCTTGGTATCTCTGTTTATTCTACAGCATTTAAGAGAAAGATTCTACTTTAACCCTCCAATACTTATAACTATCACAGCCTATCAAAATCTCTAAACACCAACTCTGACAGTTTGTGTGTGTTTCAATCTGAAATTTGATAGGTTTGATCTGTACAGCAGCTGGGTCGATTTTGGCCCTGAGAACAGGAGGGTTAATAGGCCTACTCCCACCAAAATCGGTCAGCAACAGCAACATTTTGGAAAATAACCAACCATCCTTGATAACCACCACCTAAACATGTGGCACAACCCGTTATTTCAAGATTGTTTACATGTACATAAACAGCAGTATGAGTGACCATACACTCCGCCAAGAACATCTAACACAGAAAACACAAACTTTCTTCCCCTATATTGTACGAACATTTCCTGACTAAAGTCACCAAATTAAAGGCTGTGCCAAGTATTTACACAATTCTGAACTCAAATGGATGGTTATATTCTAAGATTTTGCTGTTCCTGACTGATTTTGGTGGGGGGTATTAACCCCAACCCCCTAGGCATTTTTACTAGGAGGCTTCCGCAACCAGTCAAAATCCAGCACTGTGTAGTATACAGTTATGCCCCAAAATATTCATACCCATGCCAAATTTGGGGTATTGTGAATCATTCTATTTATTATTTCTACTTTTATGCTAATGATGTGAAACCAAAATATATGTAGATTTGTACATGCCAACTAAAAGTCATTAAGTAAAGCCTAAGTTCCACATCCTTCCTCCATGCACCAATCCAGCTTTTATGTATGAGAGAATAGCAAACTACCAGATTTTTCATAGGGTAAGAATAATTCTGGGCATAACTGTACCTATGGCACATTCTTTGGACTTAAGCCGTGTCCGCACTGGACTTTTTTTTGGAAGGTTTTACCGAGACGATGGTAAAATGAAAAATGGTCAAATGTGACCACTGTCCGCACTTGGACTTTCGACACGGGAACATTTTACCGAGACCGTGGGAGAAGTAAACCGAGCTGTCAATATAACGACTCATGAGGGCGCTTTGTGTGACCTTTCTACATTGACGAGATTGACCCAAATCACGCCTGCCTTTTCATTTTTCCGGCCGATGTGTACACGCAGGCCTATGTCTTTAGCACCAATCAAACTTCCGACTATCAATAATAAAATCTGCCATGATTGCAACCAAAAGAGGAACAACGCACTGGAATTTGGAAACTTGCCACATATATGCACTGCACCGCGGTGAAACAATGCAAAGCGCATGCGTGGTTTCCCCGTGAAGCATGACCTTGCGGTCAGGCCGGATGTACGCTTTCCTGAGCCGCTTTTACCGACTCGCACTGTCCGCACTGGACTTATCGTCTCAGGAAAAGTTACCTGGTCAGTTTTCCTGGGTAGCAGTTGCCCGGTAGAAGTAACCGCTGGACTCAGGAAAAGTAACTTGAGAGGAAAACGTCCTAGGCTGTCCGCACTGGACTTAAAATGGGAAAAGTACCCATCGTCTCGGTAAGTTTTACCAAAAAAGTCCAGTGCGGACAGGGCTTAAGACAAATTGGGGCATCATAGCTCCATGTACATGTAAAGTAATGGTGCCAAGGCCCTGCAGTACTGAACCCATCAAAACTAGTCAAAACCTGCTGTTGGAGTTTGCAAGGCTTGGGGTAGTTAGGGTTAAAGTAAAATATTTTCCATTTAAGAAATATAACAAAAGGTCAAAGAATTTGAAGAGATGTTGCCAGCGCCACATAAAAAAACAAAACAACAAAACAAAACTAAAAATAACAAAACAAAAAAAAAAAAACAAAATCCTTCAAAACCATCAGGTGGATTATGATGGATCTTGAAGGATTGCGATTGCTAGACGGTGTACCTCATCAAATCCACCGTAGGTTGTTGTGTAAAACTCATCTTGTTCCTCTTCCTGGAGCATCCGAGACATGCGATTGCCCGCATTGACTCGTTTCTCCCGGGTCAAAGCGAGTGCCATGGTAAGTATTCAAGTCTTCGAGTATTTGTGAGTGCTCAGCGATGTACCGGTACCTGTAAACAGAGAAACTCAAATTGACATTTGACCTGTTTATGCCGGTGACTGTTTCGTGAGTGGTACAACGGTCGCGGTACGTGTTCGTGTGTAGATACATGTAGTATATTGATTCGAGGTTGCACGCGCGTCATGGGGGGGGGGGGAATTCTTCACGAAACAGTCGCCGGCATAAACCAGTTGTCGCGCGGTGCATGCGGGCGCTGCGCATCAGGGTGACATCATGCAAGGTCGAGGGGTCACGATTTGAACTCCAAGACAGCAAAAAGACATGTTCTGCGGGTGTCTCTGGAAATTCAACGGTAAATTGCACTTTATATTTGGATGGCAAGTAAACCTTGGTACCCTCATCTGATCATGGAACTCCACTTGTTCCGGAGGTGGCATATCTAGTATTTTGGTACTTCCAAAAATGTAAGGCTCTCCGTTAGCCTTACATTATACAACAAGGATATGTGATTTTGGTCCCCGTAACTCAATGGGATTTGCAATACGCTCTTGCGATATCAGTTACAATGTTCCAGAATTCCACTTTCCCAATCCTTAATCTCCCCAGAAGGTTATCCAATCCCTCCTACATATCTTTTAGACTTTTGCGGCCCATTTGCGGAACATTGAAACGGACAATTTATTGAGTAATGGAGTTTTTACTCACCGACCGACGTATGCAGCCAAAATGAACATGGCGTCGCACAGCTGACTGATACAGTCCACCAGAATGCGCATGCGCGTGGATTTTTCGAAGAAATTTGGGGCTCGACCATTTTTTGAAGGAGGGGGGTGCATCTTGTCTACATCGCGCAACGGTGATGTGTGCATGACGCGCTTTACACATCGTTGTGTGTGTTTGAACATTCCTTTGGTTTTAAAATGAACATTTACGGAATATTTTTGGTGCTGATTAATAGTCGGTATTGCAACATTATAACGTTCAAAATTCGCTGACATTCAGTTTTGCATAAAATAAAAGCTCGCATTGGCAAAACAAAAAATGACGAAATGCAAAATTTCACTACATTTAAAGTCAATGCAGCTAGGGTAAGTCGTTATAATTTGATTTGTTGCATCATCTATCTAAAAATAGCTACGTGGCTACCCGCCATGACATTTAGACGTATGGGCATAACAAACATTGTCAGGCCAAGGAACAACACTAGGTATAATAGCGCGCCAATAATTAATCACATTGCACACATCACCGTTGGATAATAATAGTTGCTGAACTGTTTCCATCACTTGAATGATAAATAAAAACAGAAATATTAACTACTTACGTATATTTTGGCTAAAATTGAGGAGTCCTTTGATACCAAAACGTCAACAAATCCGACTGTCTTTTCATTGCCTCATGCATACACATTTTCTTCCTGCTTTAAACATCGCCACCATGCGGTCATTGGAAGACATGTTGATCGTGTCCCCAACCCACAATACCATCGATATTTATACGACTGTTTTATGAAATATTTCAGTATATATACTGTCAAATTGTTGATGCTTATCTCAACTAATAATATCAACACCAAACAGTCGTGTGGTATAGTATATATTGAACATGGAAAATAGAGGTGGCGGAAGTGTACCCGACCATTGCCAGGCGCTGGTTACAATGCGTGCTACTTAATGCAAAGTACCTGCATTGACCTGTGACATGTGTTTACACTCGGACAGTAATTTTGAGTGTGCTTCAGTGTGTGTTGACAAATCCAGACCTCCAAAAAGTAGCTGTAAAAACGTGAGTTGTCATTATTTTACTATTCACCTTTTCATCATTTGGTGCATATAGGTCTATACTTCATACTGTGTCAGGTATACTTCAATATTGAATATATTATAAGATTTTTCGTATCTGAAAAAAAATTTGCTATTTTTCCTAGTGCGTGTTTCCTAGCGTTATGTACAACCATAACGCTAGGATCATCCTAGCTAGTATTATGTAAGAAATTTGGCGAAATCTTGTTCTCAATCCCACATAAAAACGAAATTTTATGATGACAAAATTACGATGAATGGGCGCCGCCATCTTTGTTTTCTCTTTTGCGCATGCGCGATTGCACCATGTCCCAGAAAAACAAGATGGCTGCCGGGAAAAAGCACCGTTGAATTATGTCACACATTTTAAGATACTTTTAAATACTAATGATACTTTTAAATAATCATAGGAGCCCACTAAATATTGTGAATAACATGTTTAATCTTAACAGTGCTTTTATAAGTTGTTGACGCTAATTAGCATGACTCGTGAATACGATTACGAGTTACCACTGACTTGTGAACTCGTGAATACGATTACGACTACGACTACGACTACGACTACTCCTAGAACTATGAGGTTCCGACATGAACCTCATAGGAAGACGCCGATTTTTCCCATAGGCTAGTACAGCAAGAATAAGAACGTCATTCCCATGCAACACGTTTCTACATTTTTCGCCGTGAATTACTTCATGGCTGCCCCCCAAAAATAATATGCCGCATTTACATCCTCACCTTGGTTGCGCCAAGTCAATTTTCGCCTGAAACGGGTCCAATTTGCGGGAAAAAAAGAAAAAAAAATGCAGTCGTTCCGAAGCGATCACACACGCACACCATCGATTAAGCCGCACACACGAAGCTCCTGTTTTGCGGGGGGCCGTGGGTCGGTCAAGTCATGATTATTCATCGAAAATTCGAAGCGCGGTACGGCAGGCAACTGCCGCGTGTCCGTTATATACCGTCTGCATGCATTGCCTGTCGTCGCAGACGGTATATAACGGACACGCGGCAGTTGCCTGCCGTACCGCGCTTCGAATTTTCGATGAATAATCATGACTTGACCGACCCACGGCCCCCCCGCAAAACAGGAGCTTCGTGTGTGCGGCTTAATCGATGGTGTGCGTGTGTGATCGCTTCGGAACGACTGCATTTTTTTTTCTTTTTTTCCCGCAAATTGGACCCGTTTCAGGCGAAAATTGACTTGGCGCAACCAAGGTGAGGATGTAATTGTAAATGCGGCATGAAATATATTTTTTGGGGGGGCAGCCATGAAGTAATTCACGGCGAAAAATGTAGAAACGTGTTGCATGGGAATGACGTTCTTATTCTTGCTGTACTAGCCTATGGGAAAAATCGGCGTCTTCCTATGAGGTTCATGTCGGAACCTCATAGTTCTAGGAGTAGACTACGAGTACGAGTTACCACGGACTTGTGAATTGTGAACTCGTGAACACGGAAAATACGACGTGATTGGAACGCAGCATAAGCTTTGATGCTGTTCCAAGGTTTACTCCTGCATGCAGCAGACGTTACCTGATGCTCAGAAAGTTGATTCGATATAGGCTTAAAGTTAAATACATCCTCATCAACTCTATCTTGCGTTTTGCATGTGGGCCGGTGGTCGTGATGAAACAAAAACCCAAAACGCCGTAGCTACAATAGCGCCACCAACGTTGACCTCATTGGAGAACTGTTGATTGCACAGGTATCGCTCCAATGTACGTGAATGGTCATGACTTAAAGAAGACAGCGTTAAACTTGTGTAAGTCCGACCTTTTCACGTGATAATTGGCGACCCCGCCCGATTCCCCAACCGAACCAAAAACAACCCACAAAGTGCCAATGCATTTTCTCAATGCATCTAATTATTATTATTTTTTGCTGGGTCCACATATTTTTGTTGTAAAGAAAATTGTATAAATTTGATCTGGAAAATCTACATCAGAAATCCTGCGTACGTGTCTTAATTATCTGTAATTTCACAATAGGGACCATTAGATTTGATACGCGTACGGGATACGTATGCGGCTCGAAAAAGTCGCCTGTTCAATCACCATTTTGCGTTGTTATTTCATGTGGTACACTATCGGCAATTTACATCTCATATAAAAATGTTGAAATGTATAATGTAAAACTGATAAAATGATCACACAAAATGGTGGATTTAATAAGCGATTTTTTTCCGAGCCGCATACGTATCCTGTACGCGTATCAAATCTAATGGTCCCTATTGAAAGGGAGGGGGTGGGGGGGGAATCTAGTCCCAGTAACTAGGACCTTACTTATCGCTTTTTTAACATCTGGACATGATCTGGCGATAGTAAGGTCCTAGCGAATCATGTACAAAAAACGGCGCAACTAAAAAACCGAAAACATAAGGCCCCAAAAATATGGTAAAAGTTACCCCCGATAGATTTAAACATTCATGGCATTCCCTCAGGCCGCTTAAATTGTTCACAACAACTGGTAATTTGACCCAAAAAAAGTGAAAAATGTTCCGACGATCTTAACGCTGACGTCTGCCAAACACCGTTCGCCATCGATTTTTTGGTTAAGCCGGTTTCGGATATGACTGGACTTAGATCCGGAGGGCGTGTGTTACGTCACAGTCGCCATCAAATACAAACAAGTCACGCTTTATCATGGAACTCCACTTGTATCCGAGGTGGCGTATCTAGTATTTTGGTGGTCGTTTTGAGGGTGAAATGAGATGTTTTTGTTGGGTCTTTCGACAAATTATATTAATTCTTAGTCGAAGGCATACATCGACCTTGGACCCTACTATCGCCAGATCATGTCAAAATGTTAAAAAAGGCGATAAAGGGTCCAAGTTACTCGGACTAGTTATGCCCCATCCCCAACGTGTGTGTATTACTATTACGTATGACTATGAGAGACTATTTTTGCTCTTGTCACCTTCACTTTCGCCGTCCAAATCCTCCGATATTTCGCATCAGTTGCAAATAATATGAAGGCTTACTCCATCCGTCGTTGTTTTGCTGCACCCAACAACCACACACCTTGTCGGCATGGCCGAAAAACACTATATTTTGCTTAGATTTTCGCCGTACAATGTACACACAATGCATACCTGTGATGAATTTGTAATGTGCCTCGATCTACGTCACACACTTATGTTAATGAGGGTCCCACTGACTTAGGGGGCGGAGTAGCTTGGACAAACATTTTCAAAAATTGTTTTCCTATATTTAATCTGGGAAATAATTGTCTCTGGACACAAAATATCATTGACAAGATAATACTTTATTGTTTTAAGCAGGAATAATGCAATATAAATCCTAAATCATGTTTCCTTTAACATCATTATTGTTCAGCTGTTTGTGAAAGTTTACCTTTACTGCATTAGGCATGTTACTGTTAGGGGGCCTATAGTGCATACCCTTGTGTAGTTGAGTGGGCTTTTCGGATAGATTCTTGCCAAACAGTTTTTTCTACTTAGTACATCATAAAATTATCAAAAATTGTTGTTGGCATTTTTTGGCGGCCATCTTGAAATCTGATGTCAAAAAGCTATATTTTGCTGAATAATTTGCTTTTCTTTTCCATATTTCTTTGTGAAAATTGTTGTGTGTGTGCTCTGACAACTCTTTAATATATTAAATCAACAACTCATAACCCAAGATGGTTCCTGAATTCAAAATGGCTGCCATATCATTACCAAGATGGCTGCCAAATTCAAAATGGCGGCAAATGTTAGTAGTTTGAACATCCAAAAATCAGATTTGTCTAAATATTTTATATTTCTTTACCTCATTACTTTGTTATGATCAATGATCTCAGTCAAATATGCACATTACATTGATTAAAATATGCTTCAAGATGGCTACCAAGCTCAAAATGGCTGCCACATGCTTTTTTATATATTTCAGCACTTGATCTTGATTTAATATAGGCTGGTTGTTCAATGTGATATATTTTCAAACTTTCTTGGGTTATGAGTTGTTGATTTAATATATTAAAGAGTTGTCAGAGCACAAAGAAATATGAAAAAGAAAAGCAAATTATTGAGCAAAATAGAGCTTTTTGACATCAGATTTCAAGATGGCCGCCATAAAAATGCCAACAGCAATTTTTGATAATTTGATGATGTACTAAGTAGAAAAAAACTGTTTGGCAAGAATCTATCCGAAAAACCCACTCAACTAGATATTGTGACATAAGGGTATGCACTACTATGCATATTTCCCTTATTTATCAAAACCCTGCCCTCTTTTTACAAAAATAACCCTGCTAGGCCCCTAATATTCAACATAACATCTTATAGCGAACAATTTAAAGAGGAAGCAGTGAGTTTAAGAATCAATTCATTAATTTGTTATTATGTAGCACATAATTTATGAATTTTATAGCTTAAAGACTTGTTAGCACTTAAAATGTTGGATGTCTGCATCCTGTGTTTTCACCAAGGTGGCAAACACAACAGTCTGTTACTAAGCAATATGTTCTGTGTATCGTTTATCAGTGGCACGGTGGCACCTACAAAGTTTGTAAACCAATTTTGGACCAAATCATGTTCACACATAATAATGGTCAAAATTTGCTAGAGCAACATAGTACTGCAAGTCATAAATTTTTAGTGATCATAATTGTTGCAAGGTATAATTATGAAATTTGTACACTGGCACATCAAAATATCTTTCATGGTAGTTAGCCTAGGTTGACGTTTTACGCCTGAAAAAACTGTTTATGCCTTGCATATACATTCTTATAAAAGCACTCTGCGTGTACATGTATATCAGCATCAGATAAACTAGAGGTTAAGCGTCTGTTGAGGTCAACAGACGCATGGCTTTTCCTGGTTTTTTTTTAATCAGCATTAAAGTTGTTAAGGGTTTTGTTTTCGCTGAGTTTTCTAAGATCTGAGATTATTTCATGATCTAGATTTCTTACTTGAAAGTTGACCTTTAAGTTTATATTACTTGACCTATGATGACATAAGGATAGTACTTATACATGGTGTTGGCCTGTGTCGAGATTGGAGTCAATCTGATCAATGACAGTAATATATAATAATATGTTAAATATTAAAAAATTCATAGAAAATCAGTTGATGACGTTATCATGATGGCACCTCAATTTTCATCTATAACACGAGATACACTAGCAACATACCAGGTTTGAAGGCAATCGGACCTACCGTTCTCTAGATATGGGCCCTTGAAAAACGCACCTTTAAGATGACGTCACGTGACACGTGATGATGACGTCACTCTTCGACATACAATTTCAGCTTAGGGTCTATGTTTGAGTTAAGTTTGGTTAAGATCTGAGGTTTTTTAAGACCTAAAGTGCCGCCGACAAAAGTCGTGTACAAAGTCTATGGGATTTGGGATATAACTAAAATAATCATAGAAAATCAGCCGGTGACGTCATTATGACGTCACCTCGGATTTAACATGCTAGTATCACTATCTACCTGCACACTAATTTTTATGACGATCGTCCCTACCCTTATATGTGTTTCAAAAAAGCATATTTTTGATGACGTCATGATGACGTCACACATTTTTCACATTTATGTGGAAGAATATAACAGCTAACAAAGCTATTACAAAAAGAATTTTGAATTTAGCGTGTTCTGTTGATGAGATATGGCTTTAGGAAACTTTGAAGTTCAAAAACTTAAATATTACTGTAAAATCGTATGATGACGTCATAATGACGTCATAATGACGTCATAATGACGTCACCTCAATTTTCATCTATAACACGAGCTACCATACCAACATACCTGGTTTGAAGGCAATCGGACCTACCGTTCTCTAGATATGGGCCCTTGAAAAATGCACCTTTAAGATGACATCACATGACACGTGATGACGTCATCATGACGTCACGTTTCAGCATACATTTTCAACTTAGGGTCTCTGTTTGTGTTAAGCCTGATTAAGATCTGATGTTTAGTGACCAAAGTGTCCCGTACAAAATTCGTGTACAAAGTCTATGGGATTTGGGATAGAACTAAAATAATCATAGAAAATCAGCCGATGACGTCACCTCGGATTTAACATGCTAGTAGCACTATCTACCTGCAAACTAATTTTTATGACGATCGTCCCTACCCTTATATGTGTTTCAAAAAAGCATATTTTTGATGACGTCATGATGACGTCACACATTTTTCACATTTATGTGAAAGAATATAGGAGCTAACAAATCTATTACAAAAAGAATTTTGAATTTAGCATGTTCTGTTGATGAGATATGGTTTTAAGAAACTTTAGTGTTCAAAAACTTTGAAATAGAAAAAAAACTGTATGATGACGTCATCATGACGTCACCTCAATTTTCATCTATAACACGAGCTAGCCTACCAACATAGGTTTAAAGGAAATCGGAAATACCGTTCTCTAGATATAGGCCCTTGAAAAACGCACCTTTAAGATGACGTCACTCTTCGACATACAATTTCAGCTTAGGGTCTATGTTTGAGGTAAGTTTGGTTAAGATCTGAGGTTTTTTAAGACCTAAAGTGCCGCCGACAAAATTCGTGTACAAAGTCTATGGGATTTTGGTCAGAACTAAAAGAAGAAGAAGGAAGAAGAAAAAAAAAATCAGAACAAAAACAAGGCCTTTTCCGACTGAATGTCGGAAAAGCCAATTATATCACCATACACCTTGTTAATGCTTATATTGTCTAGATAATTAGGCACAATTGACACTAATGAAAATTGTATTTAATTAACCATGGCATTTTTGTTAAAGGATTTGGCTCTATTTGCAATTGCTATCATGTTTACATATACAATCAGAGCAAATCATTACCAAATCCAACGTGCAATGTCAGCAACTACGCCTTAATGCTTTTCCTACGTTTTCATAGACTGATTTGGAGTTCAGTTTTCTAGTCACTTTTTAACCCAACTATTGTTTGACACTCCCTGGTAAATACATTATTTTATTGGTTTACACTCTGTATAGATATAAAATGTATAGGGCTCCAAGGGCTGTGCATTTTTCTAATAATTTAGTATTCGATTATCCCAACTTGGACTTGATGAAATATTTGAATGTTCAAAATGTGCTCCTCAAGATAATTATGTACAGCCTGAAATGACCCCAAACAGGATTTGTGTGTGCCTGCTGAAAAATACAATAGTTGAATGACCAATATGAACCAATTTTAAAGAGGAAATTTGAGCTATATTTCTGCTGGATGCTCTCAAATCATACGCAGAAGTTGCTTTCAACAAAATTCTGGCATTTGAAAAACTAAGAACCACACAACTACATTTAAAAAGAAGACAGTGGACCTTTTTCATCATTTTCAAGACCGAGCACAGCTTTCAAATATTTGAGTTGGAATAAAGCTATTGGATATCTTCAAACTCATTAGTCACTGGACTACAGTGTGATTAGTCAGTTCAATTACAAATTGCGAAAGTCACTTGACTAAGAGATTAGTCGTATCAGACATGATCCTATCCTTGTCATATGACAATTTTTTCTAGTCAGGACCTTGACTAATTCAGTTAAGCGAAAGTTCAATTACAAATTGCGAAAGTCGCTTGACTAAGAGATTAGTCGTATCAGACATAAGCCTATCCTTGTCATATGACTATTTTTTCTAGTCGGAGTTTTGACTAATTTAGGTAAGTCGTGCGAGACATTGCTCTGGAAAAATTTTCTTTAGTCAAAATGACGAATTAAATTTTTAGAGTGTAAGAACCACACTTCTCTTTTTTTGAATTAGTGATTCTTCCAAGAAAGTGGTTCTCCTAAGAACCGCATTTCTTGTTTTTGTGTTACTGGTTCTTCTAAAAACCGCACTTCTCTTTTTGACCTAACTAGTGGTTCTTCTTAGCACCGCAATTCTATTGTTTGTGTTACTAGTTCTTCTAAGAACCGTACTGCTCTGTTTTGAGTGAGTGGTTCTTCTAAGAACCGCACTTCTCCTTTTTAGTCTAGTTGTGCTCTCTACCATACAAAGCATACTACAAGTATTCCAGTCATTATATCTCTTCTGGCAGACTGCTGTATTTAACTCTCATTTCATGCTCCGCCTCCCCCTTCTCTCTACCATCAAGATGCAGCATGCCGCCCATAGTTGTCCCATGGCGTCTGTGTACATCCCAAGCATGCAGGCGGTTTTCTGGAAGGGCGGGGCCCCAGGTGTCACGTGGCCTCACCAACTGCTGCAGGCGCTGAGGAAACAGAATATTGTTACACAAATTGAAAATTGTAGTAAAACTGAGTCATCATCTTAAAAATACCCCGAGAATATAGTGTTCAGTGCACAGATCCAGCTTTTTGTAATAACACAATTCAAAACTGACTTGTTGGTTATACTGCGCATGATCAGTATGCCCCGTGTACCAAAACAAGGATAAATATAGGGTAGGGGGAATGTGAGTATTAGGGTGAGCCTAGAGCTGGGGTTAGGGTTTAGGATAGTGTCAGGGTTAGGGTTGGGATCAGGTTAAAGGTTATGTCACTGCCCAAAATTATCGTGTTTATAATAAAATCACAATTGTGTTGCAATGCATCATGGGAGTCAGATATTCATAGGACAATGGAGCTTATTCTGTCCTTTCAGTGACTGGATGAAATAGACACTATGGTGTACATTGTACCTGCACGAATGTGCCCTTCTCCATCAGCATGGCATAAATCCACCACAATGGTATCCAGATCAGAACCACAACGAAGATAGTCCAACCAATCCCTGATGACCAAGGGGGTAGTGGTCCATTGTATTCTGGCTCTGAACGGGTGATTAATTTGAACGCCAGCGCCACCTTACCAATCAAGCAAGGTCGAGAAAGAAGACAACAGAGAGAGAGAGAGAACATTTTACAGAATGATGATCACATTAAAGTAATGGGGGACTTTTGAGACGCTAGTGGCATTAGATATACCAGTTTGCTAGTACTTTTTGCTAGTTCTGAGCATGCGCGCGATTGTGAGAATGATGGAAAAAGACCGGTATGTCTGCTGCCACCAGCGTTTCAAAAATCTCCCATTGTCCAACATGTTCCAACTTGAAAGAAAGTTGGCGAGACGTTCTTCACATGTCATAATGGGCCGCACATTGTCGTGAAGCTAACAAGTTGTCATTTAAGTCAAGCGTGCTGCGTGTGCGCACGTGGTTAAACCCCCACCATAAGTGTACGATGATCACTGCAAGGCGGTCCACTAAACATGATGGTTTTGTTTACATTTCACGAGGTTGAAAAAGGTATCTCGCTAGTTTAGAATGTTGATGATCAGAAAATGAGAATTGGAGTCTACAAATTTCACATGTGACCCCGACGTCACTTTTCAGTTGGCACAGTTAACAAATATCAAAGAAACGTAATTTGTGAATGGTTCTGCGTCCTGAATATCAATCACAGTCGTCATTATTTCATACAATTGTTGAATTGTACGTGCCCACCCAAAAATACATTTAAAAATTCAGACCGTAAACAGCAGAACGTGCTGTATTGTTCTCTACGCTTCGGTTAAACGCCTGCAAGATGCAAGCAAGTTCCCGCCAAAAATACAAAATTCTGCTTTGAATCAGAAGTAAGCGTATATACCGTACATTTTATATGTAGACTGCAAAGTTCGTTTCTAAAATAACAGCAGTTCATTTACCAGTAGCATCAACGGCAAGAGTACGGCCCAAGCAAACGGATAGAGCTTGAAGAGTGGGAAGTCAACCCACTTGTCTCCGATCATTGAACGGATGTCATTCAACAGCCGTCTGATACCATACAGCCAGCTAAAGGCCAGACATTCACCAGCTACGAAGCACATGAGAGCCATGGAGGGCAAGTAGGCGTTGACGAATGCAAGCCAGTACGGCCCCGCCTGTTTAAATGACAAAATGTAAAACTTACGATTATAGACGAATTTCACATGAGCCACATCCTGGGGCTAATGAACGTGGCCAACCCTACCACCTCCGTTTTAGCCCTTCAACTAGAGTAACTTTTAGTTTTGCATTGGGCGACTTCCATAAAAAGCACGTGTATTTTAGTGGGCCTACTCTCACGACTCAACGCAGATAGTCTGCCAAGTTGATTTGTGTCCAACTTTGCCGACCATCTCGCGTCCGTTTCTGCTTGCGGCAGAACGTTTCAATCGGCGTTGCCGTTGGGGCTCCTTGCAGACGCTCTTGACGATCACATCATAGTGACTTTATGGAAACACCCGTATCATCCTATTGTATCATCCTCACATGACGAAAAGATCAACTGTAGGCTACTCTGCGAGTTTACATCCCCCAAAATATATGGAGTTTACGAATAATTTCAGTTAAATGTAACCTACATATATAACAACCTTTTCTTGTTAACTCAAAAAGAGTCTTGACTAAAAAAAGAACCCGTTTCCAATCCCATAATGTTATCGCGTGTGTATCGATCGATAGTAATCGTTATTTGAACTCACATTGGTCACGAATAACAGCCCTGCTAGGTACATTGCCAGACACCACACCAGCAAGGTCAGTCTGCGATGTCGACGTAGAATAGCAAACTCGTCCACCAAGCCGGTAACGCTCCTTTCAACTATCACAAACTGCATCAGAATAATCATTTCAGTTTTACATCAATTTCCGTCCATCATTCCTAGTTTAGGACAACACGATAGGATTTTTTTCTGACATGAATTTGTAATACGGCGTTATTTACTATAGCTAAATGTCCAGATCCTTTGTAATTCCGACGAGTCAAAGCATGATGCCGTATAATTATGTCTCCATGGCGTATGTACACACACAACATCAATCATTTTCCATGCTTGTTTAGTGGATGGTTCTGTGTTTTAGTATGTTTCCACAATAACTTGCTCGCTTGAGCTCAAACATGTCTTCCAAACTTTGTAACCTTTAGGTTATTTTAAAAAAATTACTTTTTGAACCGTTTATGTTCATTTGACATGACAGTAGTTCATTCTCTTACTGAAATATAGCGCCCTCTAGCATGAAGTGTTCAACCCCCCCCCCCCCCCCCCCCCCCCCCCTCCTTGGAACACAGAAAGCCCACCCATGTTTACGTTACATACCATGTGCTGACACTCCTTTGTTCTCGTGTATGAAGACAGAAACACGTTTCAAAACCGCTTGTACATTCGCACTGTAAACACGTTCTGGATATGAAATTTTGACTTCGATGTCCTTGACCATTAATTCTACTTTATTTGCTACAGACAACCCTAACCCCAAAAATGCCTTCCAGGCCACTTTTTAGAAATTGAAAACGTTGTTGTGTCCACACAACGTCTTGAGATCCTGCCTTGTGTGAACATCTTCTATTTCCTGGTCCACACAATGAATACAACGCTTCGACCCCAAGGTGCAAACAAAGTACTGGCGTTGACTGTTCGCTAGGTCGATAACCGAAATTCCTACAAACATGAAGACTTTTTGACTAGTTCGTTTCTGTAGGAATATGAAAGACCCCCCCCCCCCCCCCGCCTCACATTTTGATCCTGATAAGGACATCGCATTCAACTCTACAGTGTAAACGTAGTTTGATTAAAATTTCGGAACAAGTTTCCTGTTTTACCTGCGAGTCAATTCCCAAGATGAAAAGCATGAAGAAAAACAGAGCTGACCAGAATGGAGCCAGGGGCATGCGGCTTACGGCCTCAGGATACGCAATGAATGCCAGGCCATAACCTGACCGGTGAAAACGGATTGTCATTAGCGGACAATTAAACAGTTTCACTGGGGTATCAAGCCGGGGCTTGCTTGGTGACATCTCCCCCACGGCAAATGTTTTTTTGTGGTATAGGCCCTAAAATCTATAGCGCCATCATTTCTCAACCGGGACTTCACGCCCCTTTCCCCCATTAGGGCCTATTATTGCAACAAAAAAAATACGGTCGAAAAACAAAGTAAGGGCCACTTTTCGGGGGGGGGGGGGGGGGGGGTTTCAATTTATAAATTAAATAAAATGCAATCTATAAATTAGTAAATTAAGAAATATAGCCACCGTGTACACTATTATGTAGACTGCTATGAGTTATAGACCAACAACTACACTCTAAAAACTGTGTTTAGCAATTAAAAACAATCTTGCTATCAGTTTGTAAACTGTTTAGAAGCTAAACATTACTACGTGTCCAATTCTTAAACATCAGTGTTCAATGGCTAAACACCATCCGTCAACACGCTAAACATGTTTAGTATGTAAACGTGTTTACAAACTGATAGCAAGAAAGTGTTTAGAAAAGTGTTTACTTGCGGAATTGCTAAACACCGTTTTTACAGTGTATTATTTATAGATTTTTAGCTTGAAATAAATTCACTGGGAAAAGAGAATAGAGACGCAAGACCGCAACTAGGGCCACCACTTCTCAAACCTGGCTTCGGCTTTGGCTTGCCGTATCAGGCGCGGATCCGGGGGAGGAGGTGTCGAACCCCCCCCCCCCCCCCCCCCCCGCTCGTTGCCATTATTTTTTTTTATTTTTTGGCTTGTAGGGGCCTACGCCTAAAGTTGCAAACCAGAAAAGCAGAAACCCTACTGGTCTTATTTTGCCTATGGGTAGGAACAAAACAAAGAGGTTAAATGGCGCCACCAACTGTGAGAAAGCATCAGCCCCCCCCCCCCCCCCCCCCCCCGGCTTGTAATTTTTTTTCGCAGACGAAACATTATGGGAACATTTCAGAACCCCCCCCCCCTGCAAAAAATTCCTGGATCCGCCCCTGATCATTCTATAGGCGAAACTTCAAGATGGCAGCCGCCGTATTAATGCTCCGAATGAAAAATAATTGGAAAATTATTGACGATCTTAGGAAAATAATTGCCAAATACAATCCCACTCCACAATTTTATTTTATTATATCGTATCATTTATACTGTTCCTGGACTGAATGAGTGCTTCCAAGTTCACAAATATTAACGCAAGTGCCGGAAGGGCCTAAGTCCGCCGTCTTTGTTCTTGATGTTCTTCATCTACTCCACCGTTCGCATATTGGGTCTCGTCATTCGAAACTTTGTTCGCGTGTTCATTCAACACGGGAACCAGCAGCGTAGCCAGGGCTGTCTCCATAGGGGGAGAGTGGGGGGGGGGGGGGGGCTGGTTGTTACAGTGGGGGGTGGGGGGGGAGGGGTGGGGGTGGGGGGGGGGGAGGGGAGGGGAGACGCCCCCCCCCCCCCCACAAGGCACCCCCTAGCTACGCCGCTGACGGGAACGGGGTTTGGAATACGCCCTTTGTGTCTATCAAATCTTGTATTTTTGATACCTACCCTGTGACACGACGTCGGTAATGTCTTTGCCCTGTGTGTGCGCCATATACCCGAGAACGGAAAAGACGACCAATCCAGCAAAGATGCTCGTGGCACAATTTACCAGGGGAATGAGCAGTGCATCACTGAGGAAAACAAGCCAAAAACAATAATTTCATATGATATTGCTGCCCCACCGGTGCCTGAATACACTGACGAACTCCCATTAAATGTGTGTAATGTCGTGTTTTATTTGAGTAGTTTTCATCGAAAACTAGATAGGGAAGAAAAAAATTAACTTGTCTAAGTACAAACTCACACGTAAGTTATGTCAATCATTTGATGCACGAAATATACAAAACTTTGTTTACCATTTTGCTGTATGAAAAAAGAACAATTAAACTGGACACAAAGAGCCAAATTATGGAACTCTTCCTAGTCTTAAATGTCTCAATTCTCAAATCATTTTAAATCTAAACCGAGGCAACGTTTCCTTAACACTTAATTCTAACTCACTTTAACTCTAATTGTGCAATACTCATGACACTTTGTATCAGGGCTGTAGTCGAGTCCATCACAAGTCCCTGCAAGTCCGTCACAAACCCTCCAGTCCTAATTCCAATCACAAGCTATTCAAATGAGCTTTGACAAAGGCATTCCTTTGTCATTGTTCATTAAGTTACTTGTGACTGGCTTTATGAAAGGACTCGTGACTGGACTTGCGAAAGGACTTGCAGGGACTCGACTACAGCGCTGCTTTGTATACAAGTGTGTTTGTTTATCTTGAAATTGATAAACTTAAATGAATATAGACAGCCTAAATTTAACTGTGGCCTATTATGTCATTACTCCCTGAATTTGTATGAAAGATATTCTCAGAAACATCAAAGGCATTATCAACAAGAATAAACCTTAAAAAGGGTATCAATCCAACTGAATAATTACAGACAAAACAATAACATCAACCACAACACGCCTAAAGCCTGGGCGGCGGATCACTCTCACTCATAGGAATATCAATCCGCGGGTCTGCTCACAAAAGGGTTCATGACACTGTAGGCCTACTGCTGCATCAAATCATTAAAAAAAAATAGTGCGTAACTAAATTGGCTTGCATATCGAAGAAAAAACAACAATGAGATGCAATAACAAAACATGGATTCTAGAAAAAACCTAAATTAGCACAGTAATAATTCCGAACATCTCCAAAACATTGGTGCTTCAGTATTACGAAACTGTACAGGCAGTACGCTGGCAGACATACCGTATATGATGCACGATATGGGGCAGAGGGACCCCCCCCCCCCCCCCCTCTTTTGTGTTGGTCATTGTGTTCCCGGAATCTCAGGAATTCTTTTCAGATGTCTAGGGGGGATGTGTTAGGTAACAATAGTCTAGAGAGTGTATAGGGTATAGGGACAAAAAGGGGGGTACCCCTCTGCCCCATATCGTGCTGGGTATACCGTGAAGAGCCGGCGAAGGCAACCCTGGCGCTGCATACTCGGCACCGAGTACATGAAACAGGTAAGGCAAGAAACTGTGGGAGATTTTAAATGAGCAATCTCAACAAAAAATCTCTCCAAAAGGGATATTTACAAGTGTAATGCAATACATAAATTGTAACTGCAAACTCCCGACCAAGTCTATAATTATCTGATGCAAGTCTCAACATAGCAAAGAACAGGAAAAAATAAGGAAATCTGGTGATCAAACTGAATAGCGAGTTGCTTAATAGTCTTCGCACCAGGCGCACATAGCAAGAAAATCCCACACTACAGTATTTGTGGAAAGGAAATCATGTCATGCCATGACGATTGTTCAATAAATTACTAGACGGTGGAGAGCAGGAATATTCATGAACCACCACAAAGCCGCAACGACAGAATAATACAACGGGTGCAGTAGGAAATTGTTTACAATGAAGAAAAAAAGGTATTGGGAAAAAGCCTGTGTCATCTACATCGCCAAATGAAATGCACATTAGGTATACTGCACATTTTACGTATAAGAAGCGTCCCGTTTGGAAGTAATGGTTATTGAAAGCGCCGCCATTGAAAAATATACCACCCCCCTCCCCCCTCCTCCCCCCCCCCCCCCGCTTTTAAAATAATTGCGGGGCTAAATATTCGTACTCCTTTTATAGTCGCAGTAGCAATATGAATGACAGATTGATGGGAAGTTGAGGTCGCATTTTATTTTTTCGTTCTTATTCTGGTCATTAATTTGAAATATTAAAAACAATTATGTAAATTAATTTGGGCCAACTTCTTTTTCCGTACCCGTCAGCAAAATTATGATGACACCCCATTCAAAATGATCTAGCGACGCCCCTGCAATCAATTTTAGTTGGAAACCTGCTGAAATTGATCACTTCACAGCACTTACATGAGACAGTTGTTGTGAAACACGTTGTAGGATCCCAAAGTCAGGGTTCCCGACGACCCGCTCCCGAGCGTATAGAAGATCTGGCCGAACGCGGCCAGCCATACCTGTGATACATAAGTTGTAACCATAACATTACACGGAGTACATATACATGTACATGTATACAAATGTAAGAATGCGAACGTATTATTTGGGGTACCTAACTATACCCAGCACGATATGGGGCAGAGGGGTACCCCCCCCCCCCCCCTTTTGTGTTGGTCATTGTGTTCCCAGAATCTCAGGAATTCTTTTCAGATCTCTAGGGGGATGTGTTAGGTAACAATAGTCTGGAGAGTGTATAGGGTATAGGGAAAAAAAAGGGGGGGGTACCCCTCTGCCCCATATCGTGCTGGGTATATACCTAACACTGACTAGTCTCGTCGTTTTTACCCCACAGCACCGCCATTGATATGAAGTTATGGTCAAAATGTTCCATTATCATTGTTTTCATCGGTTTGCAATGTTTAAATGCCTTTTCTTTTTCATTTACAATACCACATTAATGTATTTCAGCTCAAAAGGGGAGGTGAGTTGGTGGATATATCTGGGCCCAGAGGTATAGAGTCGGCAATTCAAAATGTCGCCAAGATCGCAACCCTTTACATCGATTGGCTAGCCTTGTATTTGGTGATTTTAATAAAACAGAAAGCTCAGTCTAGTCGGAAAACGAAATAAGTCCATAAAATGGGACGCCGCACACATTGTAAGCTCATACGGTGTTCCGCAGTATCACATCGTAAAATCTCCTTGAATTTTGTGGTCGACTGGCCCGCTCTACATATTACAATATTTGCAAACATAGTTTGCACTTGAAAAGTTGAAATTACCAAAAAAATACACTTTTAAATTTTCACCGAACATACTTCTGATTTGGTCAGAATATGCCATCGAGGAGTGACGAAGAACTCGACGCCTTTGTGATATCCCGGAAGAGTGACGCCCCGAATAAGTAACACCAGTAGGCACACGTAAGGAAACGTTGCTGTGAAATACACAACCTGCAGAAACAGACAGGTGTAAACTTGCTTAAAGGTAGTTTAAAACATTTTGCTTTTGCTGTAATTTTCAGAAATGAATGGATTTGGGGGTTAGTATTTTATAGCAAATACTGTAATAAACACTGACCTGTTTAAAGTTTCGTGTGCATAAATGCTGGGAAAATGTCAGAGAAAACAGAGGAAAAAGATGCTGTTCTTGTCTGGTTCCATGACCCTACTTCAGACAAAACGGAGCTATTGAAATACTTTAGGGAATTATCAGGTAGGGGAACTAGACTATCTCCAACTATTGTCGACCGACCATCGCTGGAAATTGATACAAAGATTTCACTTTTCTTTAAAATGACAGGTGACATGATTTCACAGGTATTTCATAATAATTCGATCAGTAGTTTGGTTTTTTTGATGTTTGCAAATGTTGTATATTATACCTTTTAAAGGGACCAATAAGATTTTTACGACTGCATGTAAGGTAACGTTATTTCCATGTTAAATATCCAGGTCCTCTGTAGCAGTTCTAGGGAGTAATTTCAAAATTATGGTTATGCGTTTATGAAAATCTTCATATTCACGAGCCCATGCAAGATTACGAAAGGCACAGCAGTGATATCTGCACGAAGTGAACAAAGAAAACAAAGATATTGACAATTTGGGAGACCGCCAACATAGGGCAAGATAGCTTAGTTGGTAGAGCGCCGGTACGGTATTCCGGAGGTCGCAGGTTAGAATCCTACTCCTGCCAGTTTTCTTTGTTCACTTTGAAAATGTATTCAAATTTACCTAGTCAGTTTAACTTGTGGACTGTTTGACGAATTTTCATATTACATTAGCTAATTCCATTTTCTACAGCCATTTCTCAAAATTTCTGTAGGTTCTTATGGAAGAAAGATATTTACCCTTGATAAGTAATTATTATTAGCCAACACCCCCCCCCCAAAAAAAAAAAGGAGGGGGGAAGAAAGAATTGCAAGCCACCATTTTAGTTTTACTTTAAGTTGAAAACAAGTATATTGGTCATTCTATAAATTCGGGGTCCAAAAGTGTGACATTTTTTGGTGTCCCTCTTACGCCTGACCTGTGTAATTTCCTATCAGGTATCATTAAAATGTACATAATGTTTTAGTTGTTTCATTGTTTTACTTGTTTAATTTTGATTCATTTGAAGACTACGCACTGACATGTCTCTTCTCAGGTAAAACGATGGGCGAATATTTACCTTTCCCGCTGATTTGATGCCTTTAGCAATGCAGAGAAAGACTACAATCCAGGCCAAGAGAAGACACAAGGCAAGCTGCCAGACCACGCCGCCAGTCACGTCCATGGACGGGGATTCTTGTAAGACAGCAAACCTGAAATTCACAACAATTACAATGTATAGCTCTAGTGACGATTTGGACGTCGTTTCCCAAGAATGGATCAAGGCCAGTTGACCTCAGAAGTATACAATGTAACCGTTAAAAGTCGTTATAAAATACCTCCCATGTCCACTGTCCTATCAAAAGTGTGCAGAAAAAATCCCCTAAAGTCCCTTAAAAGGCCCGCAAAAAACATACTTGCAAATAATAAAGCCAGCTAAAGCCGTAGGCCTATAAAATGGAAAACATTGAGCGTCTTGAAACAACGTAGTTTTTTAAAGCGCGAGGTATTTTGGGGATCAGTGAATATCTGTTTGAAGTTAATCCAATTGCTTTCAGACCAAACGATTTCAATATGGTATGCCAACTTGGCAGGGGGAGAGTTGCCAAAATTGGGGAGGTTTGAAAGAGTTAAATGTTATGGGTTTATTACGTATAATATCCACTCACAGAGTCGTCCAGCTTGATAATTAACTGTGTAAAGCGTAGAGGCGACCATGAACTTTTTCATGAATCTTTTTCGTGTCCTGAAACTTGTACATTGGTTTCATTAATTTGAATAACAATGGATAGCTTTTTCAAACCTGGTAGAAAAATATATTGTGGGGTTCGTTTTGGAAAGAAGGGCGAGCAGAACATCTCAGCAGAATTCATAGCTAACTATGCCATTGCTGTCATTACAAAATTTCAGTGAAAAAAGTCCTATGGGGTGATATTCCCAAATAATTATTCTTCCCAAAAATTTCACAAAATTTACTCAAAAAGTGGCAATCTCAGGGTCGAGATCAACTCTTTTACTTTCAACACTGAGTACTGTTGTGTGATAACAAAATTCTGCGGCAGCAGCGGCCTTCGGCTCTGTAGAACGCAAGGTAATGAATGATTTTTTTTTTAGCTCGAAAACTAATGTTCGAGGTCGGACGAGTGTTTTGGCCTCGGGAAGGTGGGACGAGGGTGAAATGTTAACATCGAACTCTTCTTGTATGGCTCAAGTCGAGAAACTTCCCTGTAGGGATAGTATATCCATACACATGTGTATCAAGAACTTTAAGACGGCTACATAAGAGCGCCGAATTTACCTTCAACTACATAAATGTGACCGGCTCTACAAAAATGGGTATTGTACGTCACAAAATTTGAAAAATTAGTAATAGTTGAATTTGTCACATCATAAGCTTTAATTTGGAGTAGGTTTGACCCCTGTGGCATTTTGTGTTCTCGAGATATCTTGAAATTTGTATACTCATATTTTCCAATTTAACGGAAGAGATATAGAGATATAGCCCTTTAAACACAAAAAGTACAAAGAAATGTGATAAAAGTAATTTCTATCAACACTTATTTTTTTTTCTTTATTCATCAATATTATTGTTTCTAAAAATAAATTATGAAAATATAGATATAATAGAAGCCAATAAACAAAAAACAAAAAAGATAACTTATGTGAAGATTTTTTTCCCGCATAGAACAGCCCTGTGTGTGTTTTCACATAGTGTGACATAATACCCTTTTTTGTAGAGCGGGTCACAAATTATATTTAATTATTTAAACAAAATCTCTCCTTTCTCACTCTCTCTCTCTCTCTCTAACCCACGTGTAATTATTTCTTGGCAGTATCGAATCTCTGCGACAGGGTTGAGGGAAGTGTGCACTATGAATGTTCTCCTTCCGATGGTGCCTTACCGTATATTACAGTGGTGCGCACAGCCTAAGCCTGGTAATGTATTCTTCCATGAAAGTCTTCCTGGCGCCCCCCAAAAGAAAATATAATACAAATAATAATATAGGTTTTCCCGGTCAGTTTCGCAAAAATAGCGTTCAAATTCATCTTAATAGTGGCCAATTTAAAGCAAATTAACTCTCTGCTGTCGTTCCCGTGGTTCTTATTAGATTTCAAACGTTCAAATTCGTTTTCATACCTGGCATGTTCATGTTTAACGCATCCTATTTTGAAGTTATGTCATTCGGTTTAAGTGATCATTAAATTTGACACCGAGTTTGGTTACGGAATTTTTGCATGGGATGGGACTGTCATTTCCGTTTAAAAAAAAGTCTAAGCCTGGTATATTTTTTTCCAAGAAGCCGATTGAGTAATTGAGAGATTTATTAAAATTGTATTGAGAAATTGGTGCGCCTCGGGTTTCCCCTGCAAATTGGACCCTCATGCCGTTGAGGAATAAGTAGCGAGAAATAAAGGAGACGACATGCATAGCAGGAGACAGTATATAGAGTTGGAAGATGGAATTTGCGCAATTGCGTTGGGGATGATGTAAATTAGAAGAGAGATGTTTGCCCTTACCCGACGTGGTGTATGAGGCACTGTATGATAATTGCTGAGAGATTTATGTAGATTCATATATCCTACAATAACACAGGCAATTATTTCTGCCATAAAATAACGAAAAAAAGTTACTTTTAAGAGCTGTTTTTATCAATTTCCGTCTAGCCCGCTGGTGCCATTTGTCTGAAAGTCATCGCTGCGGGAAGCAAACAAATCTGACGTCATAAAACGTTACTCATTTCGGTTTTATGACAATTTATAAACTTCATATTTGTCTCTCTCTCTCTCTCTCCGCAACCCCATCACATTCTGGGAACACATTGCCTTTGAGCCTTGAGGTGCCCGATTTGGCTACAAAAAGCGTTCGTACTGAAAAGTGAAATTGCTATGGTTGGGAAGATCATTAAAAAGTCGAATATAATAATGTACACGACCATCCCCTTGAAAAAAAAAATCATTGATGGAAAGTATGCGGACGCGTAATGATTTTCAAACAAAATGGCACATTCAAGGGCTGGTCGTGTACATTATTATAGACCTGTACCTATGTTCCACTTATCATTTTTTCAACTTTTGCAATTTTAGGACAAACGCTTTTTTCCGCATCCAAGGCAATAAGTTCTTTATACTTGTATTACCTCCAATATTCCTCGCTAGATGACCGTCTCGGGTCCTTGAATGGATCCGTGTAATTCGAAAGATCGTAGTCTCCCGCTCCATTCGTCGTTATGTTCAAATTCTCCAACCCCTGACTTGTAAGATTGCCAAGCTTCTGGCACGTATTATTGGACGTGATGGCGCCGCCTGCATCCAGACAGTCCGAGACTAGGCTACCACAGAGGGCGCTATTCCACTCGTTGCCACACCCAGTCCAAGGAAGTGTTGAGGTGAAGGATGCGAAGAAGTAGTAGACTGAATACGTGATGACCACGTTGTAATAGGAGCCAACGATGAAAGAATACACAACCTGACTGAAACCCAGTCCTACAATAGGAAAATACTCTTAATTTATAAGCTGTATGCATTGTTTGTCCCCGATACTGATGTAACTTCCACTTAATGTTCAGAAAATCAGTTCAATTTGTTGTATGAGACTTGTAGGTTTGCATGGTGGACATACAAAGTATAGAAGGTTTCAATGTTTCATCAGGAGACGCGAGTTAAAACAATCGTTCTTCTCAGAACCACAAAACTCAAGAGATACAATTTTCACATGGTGTTACGGCAAACCTTCTATTCTTGCGGTTAATACCTTCTGTTAATATATTTGTGTTTTCATCCATACTAAAAACCGATACAAAGAAATAATAATTTGTACTAGGGCCTTACACTATGAACATCTAACAAAAGAAAACCCACGCAGTCCTTTGTAACAAAGGACTGCGTGGGTTTTCTTTTGTTAGATGTTCATAGTGTTATACATGTATTTCACACCAAATATATTTTAAGCGTTTGGGAGTTGAGATTGGTGTTAAAAATCACACCAGCTGCATTTACAACTGGATGACGGATGACGTGCATTTAGACGTGTTTTTTTTTATGTCTATGCAACGTAAATGAAACACCACAATTGGTATTTGTTGGTTCTATTTCAAATTTAGGTGTTGAGTAATACCATTACCTTTGCACCGCAACCGAATTAAAATTTGAATTCCCACAATTAAGGACGACTCAGTTGAAATACCAAACTGGCTTATTAAAGGATCAAACTTATTTATTAATATTATTGATCCCTCCAGTAAACTTGACTCTGAAACATTTGAGCAACTATTCTATGGTGCTTAACCAAGCATGAACATGCGCTGTATATTAGTGTACAATGGGGCACACACCGTACCTGCATGGGTGAAATTTTCAAAGGCAAAAGTCTGATTTTTAAATATTTGTGAGTATTCTCCGCGCTTAGCACATAATAAAACAATATACTGTTTTTGTAGGAAGACCAAATAGAGTGGACACTGTAGTAGTAACAACTGTTTTTCGTTCAAAAGTATAGTTTTTTTCCCATAATTCGGTAGTAGGGGGAAATCCAAAATTTAAATGTTCGGTCAGGACACTGGTGGCACAGCAGTTTAAAATTCACAGCCTTAGATTAAGAATTCGCATTAGGTCCAGTTTATATACGTTTACCTTTCAGTAAAGGCACGGCTGCCCAGACCGATATACATCCTCGACTGCCGTACTGACCAATCACCAAATCCAGGAAGAAAATTGGAAGTCCGGCAAGAAAGAGAGAAGCGATATACGGAACAAGAAACGCACCTGCCACATAAGCATACAGCGAAAAAAAATCAACGTAGGCAATAAAAAAAGCGAACCAAACGCCAACAAATTAGGCAAACTGAGGAATACACTAACCAGACATATACTTTATAAAGGATGTTTGAGTAGATAGGTTCAAGGTTGGTTAAAAGAAAACGGGTTTTGCGTGGCCACTCGCTTTTGTGACCAAAACGCCATAAAATACAAAGAGAAGAGAGAATTTACATGTTTTGCAAGTTTTTTAGTTAACTTGAGGGACATCGATATCAGAAAAAGACATCTTAAAAATATAGTGCCCGACATAATCTAAAAAGTATAAAAGGGCCTTCTCTTTGTTTTTGGAAGATGCCATGACGCTAAACATGTTTTGGTTTTGTTTTTAAAATGTTGCTCCTGATCGAAGCTAAACAACAAAACCATGTGATGCATTATATGGGGACACAAGAAAATGAACAAATGCTCGGCAACTCGGCTTACGATACCCTTAATAAACCTTTCATATCCACAGAAATTCTCTCTCGAATCACACAAATAACCGATGCCCGTGACAAAGGAAGTATTAGCAATGAAATAATCAACACTACGTGGAGTAACTGTCTACATATTTACACAGACGGCTCTCATAACCCAGCTAATAATACTGTCGGCTGTGGTATTTATATTCCTCAACTTAAATACTCCAAAGGCACCCGATTAAATAACGGCATTTTCATCTTCACAGCTGAACTTTTTGCCATTCTGCTCGCATTAGAATGGATTGAAGATGTTAAACCTATACATTCCTGTATTTTTAGTGACTGTTTAAGTGCTATCCAATCCATATCTAAGCCAATGCCTCAACATAAAATTATATGTGATATTCGTCATGCTTTATTGAGCATTCAAAACCAGGGTAACGTGGTTACCTTTGAATGGATTCCTGGTCACAGCGGAATCCCTGGAAATGAAAGAGTGGATACAATTGCCAAATTGGCTACACAAAAACCCGAAATTGACTGCTGCATTCCACTGACCGATACTGAAACCAAACAAATCCTTAAAAAACAACTCAAAGATTCTTGGGCAGAATATATCCCTAAATGTGACTTTCTTCAATATACCAATTCTGACTTAACTTTTACCTTTACTACTTGGAAACGTAAACGTTCGCAAGAGGTTTTATTACACCGTTTGAGACTTGGGATGTGTAAGGGGCTAAATAGCTTCCTACACATAATTGGTAAACACCCAGATGGACTTTGTGAAGTGTGTGCCTCCCCAGATGACGTAAGACATTTTCTGCTAGCTTGTTCAAAATACAGTACCCAACGAGAGAAACTCCAGAAAGATCTGGGATTCTCTCCGGCACAAATGACACTTACTCAATTACTAGGACAGAAGCTAAACTCCCCTCAAATTATACAGTATATATATGATTGTAATATTGCCATTTAATTTTGTGATAGGGCACCTCCTGATTTCTGTGGTATTGTACAAATATGGGAAGGGAATGTGGGTGATTGGCCAGATACACGGTGCGGCGCCATTTTCATCACCTGGAGGGATGCGGACCTGTAAAGATACCGGCGGGGCCCGGGCCCTTAAACTGCACGGGAAACGGCCGACCTCGCAGGAGCATTATGCGCGGCACTGTGTGTCTGGAGAATTGCCTATGTTTTTTCCCCGCCATTGCCTTTCTGTCCACGTAGTTTTATAATCACTGGTACATTCCGAAAGTATTGAATTTTCTTTATCACGAGCAGCCCATTATACATGTAGAGTTACCTAGTTCTATATTGTGACCTTCATGATAGACTGATCACCGTGCAGAAGTGACGGAGCAAAGTAAACGCAGCACCATGGGGCGGCGCCAGGCCGGCCGAAAACCGCACGCGTGTTGCAAGATGGGACGTCGTAGATATCGCGCACGCGCAACACGTTTGCTCGACTGACAAGATGGCGGCTTTATACGGGGGGCGAGCGGGAGATTTCTATTATTTTTCAGAAAGTGAGGGGGAGTTTGCCGAGTTTTCGGAAGATGAATGTGATGAAGATACTTTGAGGTATTGTGTGTGCGGACTACCGGCAACGACAGACATGATTGCGTGCGATGGGCTCGGGTGCAAAATCGAGTGGTTCCACTACGACTACGAGTGCGTGGGGTTCTCGGAAGACACGATCCCCGAGGGTTCTTGGCTGTGCGATCTTTGTCGTCCAGGTAGGCCTACAGCATCCAATGTTGGTACGTTTTGTTTCCCCAGTTTTGACTCATTTCAAGGCTTTCATATCCGGTTATAACAAACTTAAATGTTTATTTGCAGCTCCCTTATTACGTGTTTCGTCAGAAATTTGGTCTAGGCCCTATTAATATTTTTTATTTAGGCCGAAGGCCTACTTTTTCTTTTTACTATTTTTTTAAATCCCAAAAACAAAGTAGGCATAAGGCCTATGAATGATTTTGAAACAAACTCTAGCTCTATAGTCATTTTATTTGGCGATTGTGTAGTGTATGGCCCTGTTCCCTATATTAAGTATAATGAAACAAAAATCCACTTTTAGGTGGCATTGCCAAACTAGTTAGCGACATTTAATACAAACCAACAGGTATTTAAAGGGCAGGGTTTTATTTTTTTAGGACAATTTTGCGGTAAAGCATAATTCTCTTCGCCCTGGGTGTGGCTGTGACTGAGAATTCATAAAAAAAAATCATGGAAGACTTGTCATGCTTGTGTATGTTTTAAAATATAAATATAGGCCAAATTTGTCATTGGTTTATTTTATTTCCAGATTCACCTGCCGCTCCATCTCGTGAAAATGAAGATCCTTTGGATGTTGTGACACCATCAATGGTATCAGCACATGATTCTCTTCTTTTTTTCCTTTTTTTTTACATGTAGCTTGACCTAAAGGCAGATCTACTGAAGGCAATGTTCAGGACACTTCGGAAAAAGCAAGAGGCGGAGGCCAACGGAAACCAGACAAAAAAGGTAACTTTGCTGTTATTTTGTATGTGGCTCTCCTACATGATTTTAATTTAACTTTGAGGTACTCTCCGATTGCATTTTGGTTATAACTGGTTCTGGTCAAATACTGACTCGACTTAAAAAGCAGAGTACGTGTACACATATGGCTTAAGCGTGGTGTTGGGTATGGGAATTTTTTTAAGCGGATCGTTTAAAAATGCTCAGTGATGGTACATGTACATGTACATAATTTTCCGCTGTCCCTTCTTTTCTGATATTTTTTAGCCATGTATGGCCAAGTTTATATAAACAGGAGGGGACTATTAGTTTCTTGTAATTCCGCAGAGCTTGTACTCATCAATGTTTTTTGTTTTCCTTTTTCTGTTTCCCTAGTTCAACGACCGTCCCTCTCGAAAGAGCATGTGATGGAAAGATCACATCACTATTTCAAGGTGGCTCTTCAAAAGATGCAGAAAAATCCCATCTTCTCAGGTGGCTACCCACTGGCCCTCCCTGCTATGGGACTTGTTTTGACGCTACTCACAATGGGGCCAGAGTGATGTTGCATGTTTTAGACTTCATATTCCGCCTACCATATTTTCCCCACCACTGTTTAAAGTTTCATGTGGCACAATTTGCAGATGAAAGGCGGGTGTTTCTCTTTCTGATCCTCTCCAACATTCAGATTAAAGGCCGTGTCTATATTAGCCTCGACACCTTTTCTTTGGGAATTGGGCACCTGCCTTCGACAATTGCTCGGTCTAGACCGTATAATCTGCACAGTGTCTGTATACACTTTGCATGTGATGCCTGGTTAAAGGGTACACCGCAAGACTCTGAAAAGATAAATAAAATTGCATACATATTAAAGTGGCAATTACATTGTATCACTTTGTGTTTATTAAGCATAATTTTTCAGACACCTACCGGTTTCATTGGTGCATGAGAGAAGAATTTTTTTTTTTTCGAAAAGATTTCTTATGTTTTAGGTTTTTAATCAAATGGTTATTTTTATTTAAGTAGATTTAAATTTTCTTCCCTTTGATTTTGGTGGTTTCGGAGAATTTTTCTTTTAAGGGAAATATAGTCCGAGAACCATTTGGTTGATTTGGTTCTAACAGCAAAAATCGTGACGTTGACTTATTTTGTTATACTATTACGTCAGGAAACTAAGGTCTAAGCAGTTCCGTAACAATACATACTAGCCACCACCACCAGCTCAGACAGTCTACTTTCCTTTCAGTAGTTTTTTTGGGGCATTGCAATTAAAAATATATTGTTAACATTAAACAGTAAAAAGTGCAAAACAAAAACAAAAACGGAAAAAAAAAAAAAAACATGAAAATAAAACCCAACAACAAACAATGATGATCATGATAATCATCACATTATTCATTAAAATTTAATTAATAGGCCTAACTTAGGCCCTAATTAGGCATTGCCAATGATTTTAGGAAAGCAGAATGTGATAGAATTCTGTGTTCTAATAGTAATATGAGTCATCAGATCGTTTCCTGCAGAACTGCCAATATTTTTCGTTTTCAGACCTCACAATTTTTTCTTTTTTGAAACTGCTATGCATCGCTAGGTTACAATTCTTGCACCATTTGAAAGCATCACGTTTCCGAAACATTATCCGTTTTTGTTATTCACAGGACATGACAGGAACCTGCCAAAAACGTTCACCGGATAAAAGTTCACCGGATAATTCAAGAAAACTCATATTTTACTGAAATATGAAAATTGTACTTACCGAGCAAATAATTGGCCTATTTTCGTCGTTCAAAAGTTGAAGTTACGTAAGTTTTCGTTGCGCATCCGAAAAACAAGATCGCAATAGCACGCCTACGTTCAAAAGGTACTGCGCATGTCTGAAAGGCATATTTGACTGTTGGATGACATAAATATTTACTCCAGTAAGGCTCACACGGACCAACACAATGACCAACCCACAACACAAAAGAGGGGCTCCCTTTGCCCCCCGTATATCTTTCTTCATATGCGGCTTACCACCACCGTTTTCAAAGCAGAGGTAGGGAAATCTCCAGACATTTCCCAGGCCAACAGCCCAACCCAAACACGCCAAGAGGAATTCCGTCTTGGAGGTCCAAGTTACACGGGCCTCCCGCACGTCCACATTGCTGTTGTCCGTCATGGTTTTCTCCACGAAGCTATCGGCTTTTGCTGCTCCAGAAGATCCTAACTATTCGGCATACGTGCGTATTACTGTGTGCCCATACACACAGCCTGCTCCTCGTGCCTTTCAATGAAAAGCGAAGTACACAAAAGACTGCATGCACGCATTATACTAAGGGAATAAAGTTGTTGTTGTAGTAGGTAATGGCACTTTTGGCATTTCTATGCTCTTTGTGCCACAAACAAAATGCTTTGCGTGACGTGCTCTCGCTCATGCGTGGTTACAAAACAGTGACGTCATAGTTATCGGAAGGTGAGACTCGGGCTAGGCTGCTAGGCTGACACGGACAAAAGTAAAAAAGAGAGGGCGGAATACATGCACACACAAAAATAGCAGTACTGCACGGAGGAAAAGGGGTGGGGGGGGGGGGGGGGGGGAGGATCGCCGGTAATCTTCCAGACAACAGTGTGGCAGGGGTCCCGCAAGGCCGGACCGTTTCCCAAGCAAAAGCCCGGTACTTTTCTCAGGTCCGCATACCTCCGGGTGACGAGGGGCGACACTGTGCCTTTCCGATCACCAGCGCAGCTGTTCTCCCATGATCCCTTTGTCCATGCACAATATCAAGCAAACAAGAAGGCCATGAAAGCAAAATTAAATATTAACATTACAATTTTTTACATACTGGAGAATGTGATGGTAATTGTGTTTTTGGCCAAGGATATTAGTCAGTGTCATTTGAGCTGGAGTGAAATTTAAGGCGTGTTGGAGGGTACATCGTTGATTATTAAATTTCGTACATTTGAGGAGGAAATGTCCTACATCGTCACTAGTCCCACATGTATCACAGATACCATTTGGGTGTTTACCAAAAAAGAAGAGGAACTTTTTGAGGCCGTTGCAGACGCCCAAGCGGAGTCTGTGAAGTATAATTTCTTTGGAGCGTCCTTTTCCCCAGCTGGCAAGCGAAAAGGATGGGTTGATTTGGTAGTGTTTTGTAGGGTCGAGTTTGGGGATGTTTTTAGACCAGTTGGTAATGAGCTGTTTTTTTAGAAGACTTTTAACTTCGGTATCTGAAAAGGGGATACAGTGATCGATGTTGTTTTTATGGGCGGCCCATTTGGCAATATCATCAGCCTTTTCATTTCCAGGAATCCCACAATGACCAGGGACCCACTCAAAACAGACTGAGTTACCCTGGTGACGGATATTGATTAGTGTGTAAAGGATGTCGCAAGCGATTTTGTTTTGAGGGGCCGGTTTAGAATAGCTTTAAGAGCACTTTGACAATCACTAAAGATACAGGAGTTCAAAGGTTTAACTTGTTCTATCCACTCAAGTGCTAGCAAAATGGCAAATAGTTCGGCAGTAAAAATAGAAATACCATTATTAAGTCGGGTGCCGTTAGAATATTTAACTTGAGGGATATATATGCCACAACCTACAGTATTTAAATTGGGGTTAAAGGGACACATTGCTTTGGATTTTGCGATTTGGGCTATAAAACTGAAATGGATATGGTTGGGAAGCTTTTTTTTAAGTAGAATATAAAGATTCACGTAACTATCCATTCAAATTGCGTGTTTTTTGTTTAATTTCGTGACAAATAACAGTCCGCCATTTTGTAGAACCAAATTTTTGACTCCACAAAATGGCGGACCATGTTCACCAGTCGTATTTCCAGTCGCAGCTGGTTGAAATACGTTCTGTTGATCCATTTTGATGTACTGTGGCACGCGGCGCGCAGCACTGGCGATATGTGTCGCGAGGTAGAGAATGGTACCAGGCGATCATCTGATAGGTTTACAAGGCCACTGGCTGCGGCGCCAGCCTAAAAACTCCTACAGCGTATTTTGCGCATTATGTAGACGGTGGTATTTACTACTGGAAATAAGTCTATGTTTCGCGGGTCAGATGTCAGGGATCAGAGGCCAATTTTTTGTTTTGTAATCACTACTCACTAATTACAACACATTATACGTGTTTTTTTGCATGAACAACTCTTATAAAAGATAAGGAACATTTCCAAACAGCAAAATTTCATGACATTTGAAGGCAATGTGTCCCTTTAAGTGAACCATCAGTGAAAATGTGAAGAGTGTTACCCCAAATAGTATTGATTATTTCAGTACTAATATTACCTTTGTCATTGTCATCTGTCATATGGGCCACCCGGTTGAGAATTTCCGTGGAGATAACTGGTTTATAATAATGCCAATAGGGGAAGTGATTATGCAAAGGGAAAGTGGTGATAGGTAATTTATCATTACGGGCCTCAAAGGGAGTTTTGTGGTGTGTATTACTCCACTTTTCGGCAAAATAATGTTTCTGCCAATTTTCTTCCTCAAAAGGTAGGTTAGGGTGGTTGGGGTGAGCTTTGAGCTTAATGCTATAAAGATTAACAAGGAGTTGTCGGCGTAGTTCCAATGGTGGGTCTCCGCATTCCAGTTGGAGTTTGAATAACGGAGAGCCTTGGATAGCACCGGTACAAATCTTAAGGGCCTGGTACTGTATGTGGTCAAGTTTATGTTTAATGGTGTTGGAAGCGGAGTCAAACGCTTCACACCCATACTCAAAATGCGGTTTGATGAGGGCCGAGTAAAGCTGAAAGAGGGTTTTACAGTCAGCTCCCCACGAGTTCCCACTAATACAACGGAGGAGATTTAATTTCTTTTTACACTTAACAATGATGTTATCTATGTGTTCTTTCCAGGTAAGCTTGCTGTC
Source organism: Hippasteria phrygiana (assembly GCA_037893225.1). Taxonomy (NCBI): domain Eukaryota; kingdom Metazoa; phylum Echinodermata; class Asteroidea; order Valvatida; family Goniasteridae; genus Hippasteria; species Hippasteria phrygiana. Next base: position 365,911 of record JAZGUH010000652.1, on the reverse strand, counting down.
GAAGATCATTCCCAAAAATTTGGCAGACTTGAGGATTTTGACAGCTCGATTTTGACGGTGGAGATTGACAATGGGCTTGTTTTTGTTCGAGAAGAGAACGGCAACTGTTTTAGGGTAGAAATTTTGAATCCCCATTGCATACACCAAGAATGGATTTTATCGAGACCTTCTTGGATTTTTTTCTCGAGAAAGTGAATATTTCTGTTAGATTTCCAGATCGCTATATCATCCGCGTAGTAAGGGAATAAATATGTGCTGGGCCGGTTTTAAACGTACGTTTAAAACCGCCTTGGGGCCTGGGCGCTTGATAATGACCCGAGCCGAAGGCGAGGGTCATTATCAGCGTCCAGGCCCCAAGGCGGTTTTAAACGTACGTACGTTTAAAACCGGCCCAGCACATATTTATTCCCATTCATAAAATACCTTTTTGTATAATTAAGCAAAAACCACTGAAAATTATAAATTTCCAATGATTTTGTTCAATTTGTTTTACCTTGGTTTGTAAAACACCCCTTCAGCTATTTAATGGTTCGTGCCACCCGCGAGTAGTGGTAAACAAGTCCTTATATGGAAATTGACGCGCGCGCGACGCGCTCGCCAGGTGGTGCAAGAACGCAGCAGTGCCGGTGTAGCGTGAAATTATGGACTCTAAATACGGACGCATCGGTAGTATTGCGCTTGCGTTATTAGGATAGTGACTGGTCGCTCGAGTGTTCAACCAATAAATTGGACCATATTTTGTATCTACATTTGGTGTGACACCGGAAATGTTTCAAACCGCGCCGTGTTTAAACAACTTCCAGCCGTGTTTAAAGGGACACATTGCCTTCAAATGTCATGAAATGTTACTGTTTGGAAATGTTCCTTATCTTTTATAAGAGTTGTTCATGCAAAAAAACACGTATAATGTGTTGTAATTAGTGATTAGTGATTACGAAACAAAAAAATTGGCCGCTTACCCCTGACATCTGACCCGCGATACATAGACGTATTTCCAGTACTAAATACCACCGTCTAAATAATGCGCAAAATACGCTGTAAGAGTCTTTAGGCTGGCGCCGCAGCCAGTGGCCTTGTGAACCTATCAGATGATCGCCAGGTACAATTCTCTACCTCTCGACATATATCGCCAGTGCTGCGCGCCGTGCCACAGTACATCAAAATGGATCAACAGAACGTACTTCAACCAGATGCGACTGGAAATACGACTGGTGAACACAGTCCGCCATTTTGTGGAGTCAAAAATTTGGTTCTACAAAATGGCGGACTGCTATTTGTCACGAAATTAAACAAAAACCACGCAATTTGAAGGGATAGTTATGTGAATCTTTATATTCTACTTTTAAAAAAGCTTCCCAACCATATCCATTTCAGTTTTATAGCCCAAATCGCAAAATCCAAAGCAATGTGTACCTTTAAACAACCGTTCATAAATGCCTCAGTGAGTTTCACTATCCCTATTGGTCGAGAGCCTGTCACGTGGGTGTGTTTAAACGGTTGTTTAAACACGGCTGGAAGTTGTTTAAACACGGAGCGTAACCAGCTGTTCTCAGCCGATACGCAACAGGGAGAGCGTAGTAGGTGCGCGCACAAGATGTACTGAATTTCATAATGTAAGACAACGCTAATCCACGCGTATAAAACGCTGCATCCCGTGCGTGTGCGTACGCGCACGCGACAGACAGGCGCGGAGCGCCTTCACGCGCATGTGTTTTGTACTGAGCAAATGGGAGAAAAAGTAGGGTGAAAAAGCTTCGCATTTTGTCCTTTTTACGGGAGGTTTTTGCATTTTTCGTAAGAAGGCATTTAGAATGGGGATAAAAATGTGATGACCCGGTCTTTACCAGTCAATAATAACCTCGAAGGGTCGTGACCGCTGTTAATGGACCTCGCCTTCGGCTCGGTCCATTAACAGCGGTCACGCCCCTCCTCGGTTATTATTGACGTGGTAAAGACCGGGTCATCACACTTTTATCCCCTTATTTAAACACACCCACGTGACAGGCTCTCGACCAATAGGGATAGTGAAACTCGCTGAGGTATTTATATGAATAGCCCTTTGCCCTCCCTGTTCACAATGTAGTCTTGGTTCCAAGACGTTACTGTCTGATACTTGTCATCCACATAGGGCGCAATTTACAGGCTGTCACCGGCGGGCGAGCGCGCGATCAATCACGGAGTTACAGTAACGTCTTGGATATTTCTACTTTTGAGGGCGGGACCCGACTATGGAAATCGTGGCTAAACATGCATCATTCATATCACGTGACTGGTCTGACCTCCGTGGTTATGTTTGACCGATTGCCCCAATTATGCAAAAGCGCGCCCGCGGTCGACGCGACGTGTAATATAATACCGTTTGGAAAAAACGTGGATGTACTACTGTGTACAAAAGCCAAGTGTACGTACAATGTAGCTGTACATACATGTATGTACAATGTACATATCCACATATGAACACTGTGGATACATGTATAGTGTACGTATACGTACTTGAACTTCAAGTTTGAATAACTTGGAGTTTCTGATCTTTCTTGCTACGTCCCAGAATGAGATAATGACAATTTACCTGCAGGTGCATGTGCACTTTAATCTGGGATGTTAATTAGCCAATGTGAATGAATAAATGCAGAATAGTAAAAAATGTTAATTATTTTTTATCAAAGATTGATTTTTGCCAGTCTTGTTTAATTACATGTACAAACATGTGGTGCCTTTTTTTGCAGCCAGCCATGGCCAGGCCCAGTATTGTATTAATTGGATATTTCAGTCCAGTTAGTTGCATGCACAATAAATTTACAGGACGGTCTTTGGTCAACTTTTGACTGAAAAACGTTTTTACTCACTTTGTCTTCAAGGTGGAGCTTAAATTCATCATTGTCTTAATTATTTATATTTCTCCAAATAAAAAATTCCTCCACTAAATACATTACATTCCTACATGTGTATAGTAATCCATGTATACTAATATTTAAAAAAGTGAACATGAAGAAGAGAAGTCTGAAATAGCAAGCCCAGCAAACCACTTAAATGCAGTGGATTTAAAATCAAAGTAGATGGTTAACTTCACTCATTTATTTTAATTCTTGAGGTAAACAAAACTTTTCACTGGATAAAATTTATTTCTGTAAAGATTTTAAACCATTATTGTAAAGTTACATTTATGTTAACATATACTTTACCATTGAAGGTTATAACTGCCACAGAGTTCATCAGAAATATGAAACACACCATTTGTTACATCTCTTTTTTCATGTATTTTCAATTTCCATCCTGAAAAATTATATTGGCAGATGTACCGGTCATTTACTACTCAGTGTAAAAAAATCGACATTACATGTACATGTGGCATTTAAAAAAATGTATAATACATTTACTTATACAAACTGGCTGGGACGTCCTCCATTCTGAAGTCTTTTTTAAGTTTATCACCTAACATGTTTATACACCAGTGTTCTAGCTTATACAGTGTACATGCACAATATATAATGTACATGTCATCGGGTAATACCTTCTCATAAATTGTTACCTTCACTCAAGCGCGCCTCCATGATTTGACTATGACATGTGTGGAGACCGGGAAAGGGGGGGGGGGGGGGGGGGTATAATGAAATTCCAAAACCAACCAACTGAAAATTTCGAAGGGGGGGGGGGGGGGGGATTGGACACTACGCTGTCTATTACACATGTATTAATTATGGTCCATACACAAACCCAAATTTAACCCTCTTTCCGACAATTCTACTGTAATTTCCATGTGAAATTTATAATACCTCCTGGTCTATTTTAATTGTTTTCTTCTGTCTGGTTTTATTGTCTAGGGGTGATCTTGTCATAAAGTGTGTGGGTGGAGATATATTCCCCATCCCTATAACCCCGAAATCTATGTTTTTGCCTTCACTTATCAACACTTCTTCTTGTCGACAATTTTTTGGGGATTATATTTAACTATAAAAGTTGGGCTATTATGTACGCCGTATGTATCACCATTTGTTAACCCTTTCTGATATGTTTTTCTTTGTATAAAAATTGTTGTTTAAAAAAAATTGAAAATGATCAATAAATCAATTGTGATGTAGTTCTTTTAACCAATATCTGTACACCGACTACTGCATGTATTTTTTCTATTACATGTGGAATAGTAAGCACGTAAACACACTGGCTGTCATCAAAGGTTATAGTTCTAAATTTACATTCGGAAGTATTAAAATGTACCTCACATGTTCACTCATCATCCGCACAAATATTTCGTATAGGCCTACACTTATTTAATGTCTAAATAAACTTCAGCTGCACTACAGAAATCAGCTGCACTACAGATACTTCGCGGATTTTAACGACACGTACGTCGTGCCACGTCAACTTAAAAAATATTTCCCACAGACATGACAGACTGGGTCGCGCCACTGATCTCTACTACTACAGCGTAGTAGAGATCAGTGGGTCACGCGGATCGCGCAATCCTTCATCCAAAACAATACAACGGTCGACGCGTTGGGATGGGGGCCCGGGCCCGGGCGCGGTGAACTTCAAATTTCCAGACAACACAAAATACACAAAAAACCGCACCCAGAGGGTGATGACCGCACCGTGTCCTATTTAATCGTGCATGCTCGCCAAGTTATGAATAATTTATTTGTCAAGGTCACACTCAATCGCTGATTGGCTCCCCCGGACAGTCGGGGGGGAATGTCGAAAAAGTAAAGAAAAAGTTAAGACCCGCGGACAGAGATATCCAAGACCTTCGTGAGAGTGAAGAACCGAGCAAAGAACAGTAGAATCGATTCTTGTCAGAGCGCGTAATATATAAAACATTATCGAATACAATCAGAATCGATTTACTGAGAAACAGCGCCCTCGTTCGCAAGGGAAAAAAGGAACACGAAGGTCTTGGAACCAAGAATAGGGAATAGCTAGTCTTGGTTCAAGACGTTGTTACGTATATTATACGCGATAACCGGCCGCCGCGAGAGGGCGTTATCACGACAAACTATTAATAGCCACGAACCGCCAGTAACAACGTCTTGGGAATCTTGTAAAATCTCCCCCCGAAAAATGGGGGAAACTAGTGCGCATGCGTCAATTCTGTTTGAAAATGAGGAACATTTCCTCTTCATCACGCACGCGCACATACGAAAAAGAGCTGCCATGAAGTTGCACAATAGTCTGGTAGCTATCTATACTACTGGCCGAAGGGGCGCTGGTAAGTTCGCGATCGAAGCTGCTAGCTCTGCTTAGCCGGCCGGCCGGCTTTATGCGCTAGCGGCTTTAGTGTTCACCGCTCGTGTTCGCATGCGACGTCTTGCAACTGTGACGATCGACGCGAGGGAGATACGACCGGGAAGGTGCCGGCCGGCGCGGGACCGGGTAGGCAACCTGGGTGATGTGTGTAAGCTGCGGGAAATTACTTGTTACATGCAAGAAATACCTCTCCATTATATTAAACCGGTGGGGGTTTGGACAACTCGACCGTTGGCGCTATGGCCGACTCGACTCGAGACAACTCGACCGTTGAGAAACTCGAATGTCTTTGCGTCAAATGGGAAGACAAGTCGTCCGTGGAGACAAGTCTTCCGTTGAGACAAGTCGTCCGTTGAATTGAAGTCGACTCGGAGGTAGGGGAATCGTACCCCTAGAACTATGGGGTTCCGACAGGAACCCCATAGGAAGACGCCGATTTTTCCCATAGGCTAGTACAGCAAGAATAAGAACGTCATTCCCATGCAACACGTTTCTACATTTTTCGCCGTGAATTACTTCATGGCTGCCCCCCAAAATAATAATATGCCGCATTTACATCCTCACCTTGCTTGCGCCAAGTCAATTTTCGCCTGAAACGGGTCCAATTTGCGGGAAAAAAATGACAAAAATCTGCAGTCGTTCCGAAGCGATCAAACACGCACACCATCGAGGAAGCCGCACACACGAAGCTCCTGTTTTGCGGGGGGGCCGTGGGTCGGTCAAGTCATGATTATTCATCGAAAATTCGAAGCGCGGTACGGCAGGCAACTGCCGCGTGTCCGTTATATACCGTCTGCATGCATTGCCTGTCGTCGCAGACGGTATATAACGGACACGCGGCAAGGTGAGGATGTAAATGCGGCATATTATTATTTTGGGGGGCAGCCATGAAGTAATTCACGGCGAAAAATGTAGAAACGTGTTGCATGGGAATGACGTTCTTATTCTTGCTGTACTAGCCTATGGGAAAAATCGGCGTCTTCTTATGGGGTTCCTGTCGGAACCCCATAGTTCTAGGGGTAGGGGAATCGCTGCAGGGGTCTCGGCGGGGATTCGCGTCCAGCCTCAAGCAAACATGAGCCTGAATTTTTGTCAAGTTTCACCAGTGGAGAAAACCCGCTGGAGATCTAGAGTGCGTCTCAGTATCTTTGTGAACTGTGTGACAATCGAATCACCAGAGTACGACAATCTCCGCCAAGTTTCCCTCGGCCCTACCAAACAATCTAAATAGCACGGACCTGCTGTACCTTTATCTTCATACTAACACTCGGGCGGTAGTAGTCAGGGGGTTAGCTTTGCATAATGCATTTTTTATGTATTCATAATGCACGCTGCAATCATTAGGCTAAGCAGGTGCGTGCGCACAACACAGCTTCTACAAGATTCCCAAGACGTTGTTAATGGCGGTTCGTGGCTCATTCAGTTTGTCGTGATAACGCCCTCTTGCGGCGGCCGGTTATCGCGTATATACGTAACAACGTCTTGAACCAAGACTAGGGAATAGCTGGAGACGAAGCCGAAGCCCGAGCCGAAGCCAAGGTTTGGAAAAGGGCCCTGGCGCGCGGGCGCCGAAAAAACAACACAAGGGTCTTGGGTATGGTGGCCCTCATAGCTCAAGGGACATCGCAAATCGTGAATTTGAATCATTTAAATGCCACCAGATACCTCCATGAGGCCATTCTCATGTACAAGACCATCCACGGTATTTCCCCTGCGTATCTACTGGATAAATTTAAAGTAGCAGACCATAACTATAATCTAAGGAGAAGTAACCTTCAATTGTCTCTTCCAAAACCTAAAACAGAATCATTAAAAAGACGTTTTGAATACAGAGGAGCTATTACTTGGAATGACATTAATGCAAATATTCAAAATTTACCAAATCTGCCAACCTTTAAAAGGCAACTTAATAACTCCTTTGCTGCGTAAATCCGCGATGATGACGCCTCCACAGCACAGTGATGCAACTGATACTATATTTTAAACTAAGTTTGTTTATGATTCATCTATTTAATTTAATTTAATTTAATTATTTTATTTTATTCCATTGTTTTGTACCGATCTTAGCAATATTTCTTTTAAAAATGTTATACCTTTTTATTTACTTGTTAATTCGCACCTTTAAGTTCATTTTATACTAGTTTTTATCTTATCTTATTTTGTGTTCCCACATAATAACTTTGACTTCTAACCTTTATTAATTCCTGTCTGTTTATATATTTACATGAAATGTCTGACTTCCATCACCAAAGTTTCATGTTGTATTTTCTCAGTTCATTTTAATTTTAATTTTAGATTTAGTTTTATATAACTTTAGTTTTGCATTATTTTAGCTTTGTATTATAATAACTCGTCACTAAGGCGTCTTACTGTTTTACATAATTTTAGTTTTGCATCATTTTAGTTTTTTTCTACCAAGGTCATTTGTTTGTAAGCTTAAGTTCTTTTTCTACACGGCCCCTTGAAAAGCAGCACTATGTTGAATGGGCTACCGTGTCTAAAAAAGTGATAATAATAATAATAATAATAATAATATTTCTTTAATATTCGCGACAAAAATTCACGACTTGCCTCAAATCGTGAATATTGACGTCAATATTCGCGTAAAAAAAATCACGTCTAGCGCCCTTTGGTCGCAAATATTGACGTCAATATTCAGGATTTGCGATGTCCCTTCAGGGCCACCATACATACTATTGCAAAGGCCCTGTTTACGGACCTTTTGTGGCATGGCAGTGGACTGTCACAAGTTTAGCAAACGCATTGAGAGGCTAGGTCGTACGTGAACCAATCACAACCCTTGTATAAAAGGAGCGATTTCTGACAAAGACTGCAGCCACGTCGAGTTCCAGCGCGTCGTTAAAAGTTGTACATCATCAGCACCCAGAACTGCCCGAAATATCTTCTTGCCAATTTTGTTGTAAGTTACATTCGTGATCAGTATAACAAGCATCGACGACTGATCAAATGGGATAACCACGTTTTGTTTAATAATGTCAAGGGGCGTATCCCCAGAGATGTTTTTCTCTCTGAAATATATGGCATAGAAATAAACCTTTTCGACATTCTCAATGCATTGTGGGTATGGAGGCCAAACAAACCATGTAATTTTAAGCCTAAATTAAAAGGTACTGTGAACCATGAGTCCAAATATTAATTGTTTTTATGTTAAATAGCTGTCAAGAGTTGAGAGATACTCTTTTCACATAGACATACGTCTACTACTACTCTAACGTTAAGGTCCCAACAAAAACATCCGAATTCACCCTTATATACAACGCCTAACTAACGGCCACGAAAATACTACTAGATACGCCACCTGAGGAACAAGTGGAGTTCCATGATCAGATGGAGCATGGAGGTCCATGGATGGAGGTACCAAGGTTCACTTAGCATGCTTAGGCTACCATCCAAATATAAAGTGAAATTTGCCGTTTAATCCGCAGAACAAGTCTTTTCGCTGTCTTGGAGTTCAAATCGTGACCCCTCGACCTTGCATGACGTCACCCTGATGCGCAGCGCACCCATGCACTGCGCAATAACTTGTTTATGCCGGCGACTGTTTCGTGAGGAAGGCCCCCCCCCCCCCCCCCATGACGCGTGTGCAACCTCAAATCTGTATACATGGTATCTACACACGAACACGTACCGCGACCGTTGTACCACTCACGAAACAGTCGCCGGCATAAACAAGTTATTGCGCAGCGCACCCATGCACTGCGCAATAACTTGTTTATGCCGGCGACTGTTTCGTGAGGAAGGCCCCCCCCCCCCATGACGCGTGTGCAACCTCGAATCAGTATACATGGTATCTACACACGAACACGTACCGCGACCGTTGTACCACTCACGAAACAGTCGCCGGCATAAACAAGTTGTTGCGCGGTTCCTCAGGTGGCGAATCTAGTATTTTGGTGGCCGTTGTAAGGGTGAATTCAGATTTTTTTGTTGGGACTTTAGACGTATTTAATTAATGAATAGGAAATCGCCGTACACGGATTTAATTGGACCCTACTATCGCCAGATCATGTCCAAATGTTTAAAAAGGCGATAGAGGGTCCAAGTTACTCGAGTAGGGTTATGGTTATCGTAGTGAGGCGCCGGGGCGGCCTGTGCAGCCAAACAAGCGAAACGTCCACAATGTGCTTGTGCAGTCAAGCATAACATACACAATAATCCAACAATGGACGCAAAGGGTTAAATGGCAATAAAAATAATTGTAAATTGGGGAATCCCTCTCAGGGTACCAGTTACTGATGAATGCAACTCTCTGGAATTAGAACAGCTAATAATGTCACATTATTAGCCAATCAGAAGAGGATTTTTGCAACCTTGACAACCAACATGTGACCAATGCGACCAATCATGTCCGTTCTAATGTGCTTGCTCTTCTTATGCCAGTAAGTGATGCTGTTCCATGGCATGATGCTTTGAGAATGTTGAAAAGGTTTAATAATATTGGGGCGCCATCATCACTGATGATCAGATCATGGCGTCCTACCGGCCGTAGGGAACTGCACGGGAGCTCCGTGACAGAAATCCAGGTGAATTTGTTTTTTAAAGTTTACCTGAGAAAGTAAATGAGAGATTGCGGGTGACACCATGTGAAAATAATCTTTTATAACCACCTCTTCATGGTTCTTTATCCCGGTTGGCTGAAACATGGTCACGTGGGATTCACTGATATAGGCTAGTGCATGAAATTTGCGTTCGCGTGAATTAAATGCATGTCAAGACATGGCGTGCATAATTTCCAGAGTGTAGTGCCTGATCGGGCAATATACTCAAAAAATTTGGACTGGTTACAGCGCCCTCAACTGCGACTTTCATGGATGTGTGGCAGGCCTATTATTCATAATCACTTTTAAGCGTACACTAACATGTGATCACTAGTAACAGTGAACAGCAACTCAAACACTGAATCCAGGGAAACTTAAAGCATTTCTTTAATTGTTGAATTGCTGATGAGTTAATTGTTGAATTCGAACAGAAAACCCCGAAAAGTGAATCTATATAGAGATTCTATATATCAAGAATCTATATAGTATCATGTGATGGTACAAGCGGCACTGTGACGTCCCGCCCCGTCCAAGTACATTGTAACTGCGGCGATTGTCCCTGCACACAGCCAGCGTGCGGCTTGTACCATTTAATAAAAGTCGTTGCTACACCTCGACCTGCTTTGTTTACCACATGTCATGTAGATGTTTTCGGGATATATGGTCACTCAGTGTTCACATACATGTTGATTTCTAGCTCATTTTTTGTTTACAGATTTTGCCAACATAAATCTTAAAATACATGTAACAGCTTGTTATTAAGGACGGTTGGTTATTTCCCAAGGTTTTGTTGTTCCTGATCGATTTTGTTTGGGGTATTAAAGTGAAATCTTTCCTAGTGAACTGCAACATTGCTGATATTTCTTGTCTTCTTAATTTCATTTTTCATAGGACGTCAGCAAAGGACCTCCGTCCCGATGAATACCGCAATGTCCATCCCAAAGATAGTGCTGAAAAGCACAACCAAACAAACACTCAATGATCGGTGAGGGGAAGGAAATGATGAAAATATTGCCATTTAAATATATTTGCCGACCAGTAAACCGTATTGGTGACAGGCAAAACCAATCTCCTCAGGGCAGAATCTAGTGCAAATGTAGAATCCATGAGAAAACATATTCTGCCCATACATGTCTGGGAGAGAATCCCCTTGGAAGTGTACAAAGAAATTAACTTGTCACATCAAAAAGTAATTCACAGCTGATCATTCACCAGAACAAGTTTAATTTCTTTGCGGTGAATGTTGGTGCAGTGTCCGAAACATCTGTTGTGACAAGATTGGAAGTTCGTTTGTGGTACTCGATTTTATTTTTCTGAATCAAAAGAACAAATAAATTCTAAATATTTGGTCGCCACAAACAAGAAGGTTTAATTGCCTTACAGATGCATGTACATGTACTTGGCCACAACAGCTGATGCAAACAAAGTTGACAGTAAAATACTGCACAATGTGTGCATGCATCTTACTTGAGTTGAAAGAAGTTTTATGAGGAGACAATGGCAGACATGAAGAAACAAATGAGCTAAAATTGCCCAGTAATGCCAACCAACACATTGTGCAGTGTCAAGACCTCAAAAGAAATCGGCCATGTGATGGAAAACCATTCAGAGAGCATTGACAATGGCATTTTGACACGAGGCAAAAACACGAAAGCTCCTTTGTGTTGTATATGAAGAATCATGTTTCTCTCCACTGCAAATATTTATTGATATGTATTGAATACAATATCACATTGCATGTGAAGCAGTGGTCGTCCACGGAGAACATGACTAATATAAACCAATGTGAAATGAAATATGTTACCGATGAGTGTTGTGACATGCATGTTTTGTTGATGAATAGAAAGCAATGGTGTATTGTTACATGGAGAGGATCGGTTTGGCTCTCGGCCAGCAATGCCCAGTCGCAGTGTGCCCTGTGTGTGTACCTTCTGTGGGTCCGGGGCCAGACTGTGAGCGTAAGCGGCAGTTCTGGTTTCTTTGACTAAGAGTGCGCGGTCCTTGTTGTCCGCAGTCTCTGTGATATTTGGAATGATTCACAGACTGGTAAGTGGCAACAGGCTGCATATTCCTCAGCTTTTCACACGTCTGGAATTTGCTCTTTCTCTGTGAGTCAAGTTCTTCTGGTTGATTTGTTTCGAACTCTTTTTACAATTCTATTCTTCGTAGGGACTTCTCTTTTAACTCGGGGAGGCAGGCTATAACCCCACATTCAGATTCAGGTCTTTTTACAAGTTAAATTTTTTTACTAAAATTTATATTTTAAAAAAATCAGGTTTTCAATTTGTTTTTAACTTCCAGATAATTATTACACTATTAGGCTGAAGTAATTAATTAATTGTTTTAGGCCTAAAATATAAATTAAATTTTCGGGTCTAAAAGTCTCAATTTGATGGCCTTTGTTCAGGATTCTTCATCTTAACCCCTTAGTGTATTTTTCTCATGCCGATAGGAACCTTTTTGTTTATATTGCATTCTTCCAAATCTTGGAAATATTGTAAATTCCCAAGTCTGTCACTCCCAAGTCTGTCGGGATCGCTATTTTAGTTTATAGTTATTTTGTGAAAGGAACCACATTAAGAATTGCTGCTTTGGACAATGGGTTGTATTTTCACTCCAAAAATGAGAAATTTTGCCCCAAAAAAATCTGTCGTTATTGAAACATCTTTTGGTTCTTCATCCAGAATCAACTTGGCTTAGAAAACATCTAAACTTTTTTAACCCTGAATAAGGTTCTAAGCTTATGTTTCTTCCTAGCCCATAGGTTCTTTTCAATTTGCCTTCGGAATACCTACAGGTGCTTATTGGAAGTTATCATCATAGGATTAGACTTTAGATGCTTGCTATCTACATGTCACACACTGTGACATCAAGCCCAGGCTTGATAGATTCCCCCCCCCCCCCTCTCTCTCTCTCTCTCTCTTCTCAAAGTGATGATGACTCCTCCGTCATCCACACTAGACTGCATCCTCTCTCATGAATCAAAAACATCCATAAATCTTGCCAAGAAAAACATGCTAGCTACCCTCTTGCACCATACCCTCACCAACCTCCCAACCCTCCACCCCAAAGATTCACCAAGATCATCAAGAGTCGACCGGCGGCGGCGACGGCGACAGCCCAGCAGCGGACGGAAACCATGATCCAGCAGCAGCAGGTGTCGGCAGCCAATCGGCGACTCGCCTTGCAGATGGAGAACAGGATGACAGTACAGGCCGCCCTACAGCCTGCCCTACAGCAGCGTAAACAGGTACTTGGCACCACCAGGGGCCAATTTCATGGAGCTGCTAAGCACAACAATTTGCTTATCACAAAAAAAAGTCTTGCTTAGTAAAAACAGGTCACCAGCCAAAACTCCGTGTGATTTTCAAGCTAAGCAAACGGGCTACATACCATCACAGGCAGTATAAATTACGTGAAAATTTGGTTGGTAATCCTGTTTGAACAAGGAAGACTTTCCATGCTCAGCAAATTGTGCCTTGCAGCTTCATGAATTGGCCGCACTCGCAGGGTGGTTGCTGAGACTGATCGGCATCTAGCGTAGCTCTCTTAAGATACGACTTAATCCTTTGTCGTCTTTGGAAATTCAGGCTCATTTTCCGTTCTAGCCACATGGTTTTCTTACAAAAGGATACTAACATCATGAGTTTAAGGGGCAAAGAAAAACCCCAATTTCCAAACATTTATTTACTTTTTTTATGGAAGTCGCCCAAATACAAGGCTAAAAGCCACTCTAGGTTAAAACGCTACAACAGGTGGAAGGATTGGCCACATTTTAGGTTGCCAGCGCTATCCCCCTTATGGTTTTCCTGCAGAGATGTAGTCGAGTCCATCACAAGTCCCTGCAAGTACATCACAAGCCCTCCAGTCCTAATACCAATCACAAGCTATTCAAATGAGCTTTGACAAAGGCATTCCTTTGTCATTGTTCATCCAGTTACTTGTGACCAGGCTTTATGAAAGGACTTCTGACTGGGCTTGCGAAAGGACTTGTGAAAGTACTTGCAGGAACTCGACTCCAACTCTGTTTTCCTGGTTCGAGATCTAAATAGAGGAAAAATTTTCAATAGATACCAAAGACATTATCCGTTTACAAACCTATAGACCCAGGTGGGGTAACTTCCCCATTTGGTAATACCGACTCGCCCCTACCCCATTTGCACTTGTACTTGATAATTTCTTTTCCCTATTTGATGCACTGTCAAGTTTTGATGTAATATAATTATCTTTTTAAGAAACTATTGTTAGACAAATATTTAAAATAGACAGTATGGTGTTGGAGTAAGATTGAGACATGTTTTCTGCTCCACACTTTTGAGTATATACTACTTATATCAATGTTCCTTATGTCGGTCTCAATCTTCATTACCATTTACCAATTTGTTTTGCATCTAAGCAAGCTAATGTTGGTTATCTTCCATACCAGCCTATGCAACAGCGCCTCGGCCAACCCAGCATCCGTGGTCGTCTGGGCTCTCCGCCCGTCCAGAGGGGACAAGGGAAGCTACGGGGGACCAGAGGCAGGGGAGTCCGGGGCACCGTCAACAGCCGGGGCACCGTCTACAGCCGGGGGGGCCGAGGTGTCGGGAGGGCCATGGGTGGAAGGGGTGGAGTCACCAGAGGTGGTGTGATGCGGGGCAGGGGCCGTGGAGGAATGCGAGGAGGACAGGTGGGACGAGGGGGACGAGGCGTCGCTAGGGGACAGACGACGGGTGGAAGGGGGCGGGGCATGCAGAGGGGAGGTAGAGGAGCCATGAGAGGTTTGTTCACGTCTTGCATTCTGCCTCAGTAGTGTCTGCTGTAATTCTAATCATTGTTTTAGCCAGAGGGGTGTCTCGTGTACAGTTTGGACACCGTTCTATTTGTAAAGAGAAAAATGAAAAATGTACACCCATTGTTCCAATATATCGCAAACTTGGACTCCTTTCCAGATCCTGGCTAAAACATTGATTCTAAACACAACACAAAAAGTAAGTCCCCCTCCCCCTAAATGACCCCTCAGTTTCTTAAGAACTTTTCAAAGATTACATCTAGTGAAAAATATTTCTGATGGTGTTAGGCAACTGTTGTTCGAAAATTGAAGGCATCCTTTTATTCATGGTTGACTGAGCACAAATTGAAGACAAAATGACCCAATTTCAAAATTCACAAAAGTGACTTTATTACTGCAGATGACTGAGAAGCAGATTAACATTAATGTTCAATACGTGTGTATCCACCACGCTTGGCAATGACCTCCAGACATCATCTTCTCATGGTGTTGATGAGTCTGGTCACCCGCTGCCGAGGGATTAGCCATCCATTCTTCCTGCAGTAATCGCGACAAGTCCTCCAGAGTGCTTTCTGCTTGGATACGAGCATTCACATCGTTTCAGCAGGTCCCAAAGATGCTCGATGGGATTGAGGTCTGGTGAATTTGCCGGCCAAACCATTTTCTGGATCCCCTCATGAGCCAAGAAGGCATTCACCTCTCTCCCTCTGTGAGGACGGGCGTTATCGTCCCTGAAGACGAATCCATCACCATGGGCTGCGGCATACGGTGCAACATATGGACGCAGGATATCGTCAACATATCGTTGCGCATTTAAATTGCCATTGATCTGAACAAGTGGTGTTTTGTTGACAAGACTTATCCCAGCCCAAACCATGATGCTTCCGCCACCGAAGGATGTCACAGGTTGCACACAACACTCAGCATGCTGTTCTCCACTTCGACGCCACACACGTTTTCTGCCATCATACAGGCATGCACACGGTCTTGTGAATTTTGAAATTGGGTCATTTTGTCTTCAATTTGAGCTCAGTCAACCATGAATAAAAGGATGCCTTCAATTTTCACACAACAGTTGCCTAACACCCACAGAAATATTTTTCACCAGATGTGATCTTTGAAAAGTTCTTACTTAAGAAACTGTGAGGGGTCATTTGGGGGGGGGGGGGGACTTACTTTTTGTGTTGTGTTTAGTTCATGAATGCTTCTTTACTGGTCAAAAGGAATCAGCTTGTATCATCACCCCCATAATTCATAGGGGTTTTTCGAAACGCTGGCTTCGGCTTGGCTTCGGCTTAGTCTCCGATTTCTGAATATCTGAGAAGCAAACAAAATGTAAGTATTCTAATTTTTACTTTCATAATCAACCGAATGAATGTTCCTGAAGCAGAACATGTACCAAAATTTAGAATATTTTCATTTGGTTTGCTTCTCAGTTATTTAGAAGTCGGAGACGAAGCCGAAGCCAAGCCGAAGCCAGCGTTTCGAAAAACCCCATAGACTTCATTGGCTGCCATTTAACCTCTTCAATATGGACGCCGGCCATAGCCGCGGTTTGAAAAAAGAACCACCTGACTGGTTGTAGTGTATATGTGCATTTCTGCACACTCAAGCCATTGTTTGCCTATTTTCATTACACTTGGCCGGTATTGGCATACCCAGCACCCTATTAACCTTAATCTTCCCAAATCCTCGAAAATCCTCGTTGCCAAATGCAGTAATTTGGAGGATTGAGGGTCTGTGGAAGTTGAAGCATCGGAGGATTTTGCAGGATGGAGGGCATTAGAGGATTTTGCCTCTGGAGGAAAATGGAGGATCCAGGTCATCGGACCCAATCTAGTGCTGGATGATTTCGGAGGATTGAGGTTACCAGGGTGTTTATTTAAATCCCACTGGAGGATTTTGCGGATTCACAAACGGTAGAGGGTTCAGGTTACATGTATGAAAAATGATGTATGGAGTTAGGGTTGACCCCTTGAGCACGGTGTTTTACGGGAGACGTCGGGGTGTTGCAGCCGTCCTTGCAGCCAAATCAAACCGCTACAATGTGTTTGTGCAGTCAAGCATGACATACACAATAATCCAACAATGGATTGAAACTGCACAAACAGCGGCCAGTGCGTCATCCGGGGTAGTGACACTGTTTTTTCGCCCCGTGGCGTCATCCGTATGCAAGGGGTTAACAGCCGGACAGAAGGGGTTAAATAAGGGAATAAATATGTGCTGGGCCTTGGGGCCTGGGTGCTTGATAATGACCCGAGCCGAAGGCGAGGGTCATTATCAGTGTCCAGCACATATTTATTCCCATTCATAAAATACCTTTTTGTATAATTAAGCAAAATTTCCAATGATTTTGTTCAATTTGTTTTACCTTGGTTTGTAAAACACCCCTTCAGCTATTTAATGGTTCGTGCCAGTAGTGGTAAACATGTCCTTATATGGAAATTGACGCACACGCGTTCGCCAGGTGGTGCAGAACGCAGCAGTGCCGGTGTAGCGTGAAATTATGGACTCTAAATACGGACGCATCGGTAGTATTGCGCTTGCGTTATTTAGGAGAGTGACTGGTCGCTCGAGTGTTCAACCAATAAAATAGACCAGATTTTGTAGGACTCTACATTTCGTGTGACACCAAATTTTTTTTTAGAACCGCGCCGTGTTTAAACAACTTCCAGCCGTGTTTAAACGACCGTTTAAACACACCCACGTGACAGGCTCTCGACCAATAGGGATAGTGAAACTCACTGAGGCATTTATGAATACAGAATGCAATTTACGAGATCATTCTCGGTTCAGTCCCGCCTCACATACAAAACCTACTACAGCTTTGTCTCCTGAGAAATATTGCCATCTGATATGCTATCACCTTCGACCTCCAAAAACGCTGTGGCTGATTTTAGACTTCAACAATCCAAATAAGCACATACGAACGTGCACAAAATCACGGTTAAAACAAGTTTTTTTTGCAATTTTCTCATTACTCGGATTACAGATTGAGTTCAAACTTTCACAGGTTTATTTCATGTGTATGTTGAAGGCCCACAAAGTATGAACAGTGCCTGCAACTGCACTGCCGGCTCTACCAATACTATGTCATACCTTTAACCCTTACCCTGCTAAATGCAACAGAATGCACCAATGGTAAAAAGTTAACTTTAAACATTGCATTTAGTAGTCAAGGCATGTCTCCTGGTCTGATGCATTCTGTTGTATTTAGTATTATACATTTTTTTGTATAAGCCTCCAGCAACAAGGCTGGTACAGATGAGTTCAGTGCAACATTGCATTTGGCAGGGTTCTTATTTCAGCTGTGTTGCATTCTGTTGCATTGGGCAGGGTGCTCAGAGAATACCTCATGGGGGTTAGGGTTAATGCATGAAGATCAGTACAACAGGCATGCAACTTTTCCTCGGATCAGCTGATTTCCTCGTTTTTCACTTCACACTTATGCCATTGAAAATTGAAAAACACTGTACAAAGTCTTGTAAAGATTGGAATTTCCTCGTTTTTTGTTAATTCCAAGTTGCATGCCTGTACTACAAATGCAGATATTCAAACAGCCGTGCTAAAACCATACTAAATTTCCAGTTTTCTATACAAACATGGACCCACTCGGCATGTATCACTCTATTACGACGAGTGAGTGCCCTAGTAATTCAGTACAGCTGTACGGTCACAACCACTCGCAAATGCTACAGTATTTCCAAATTTAACAATGCCATGTCACATTGATCAGCCTGTTTATTCTTGTCAATCTCCATGTAGGTTACAGAGGCCGTGGAGCCGGCCAGCAGCAGAACAGAGTTGCCATAGGGCGGGGTCTAGGGCGTGGCCGTGGGCGCGGCCGTGGGCGTGGCCGGGGCCGTGGGGGAGCAGCACCTGTCCAGCTGAACAAGGAGGACTTGGACAACCAGCTGGATGACTACATGTCAAAGACAAAGACGGGACTGGACGCAGAGCTGGATGCGTACATGGCGGATGCTGACATGGAATAACTGAACACCTGTTTATCAACCGAAGATCGTTTTCGCCCGAACCCACCACCCTATCCAAGGGCACTGGTGGAGGCTAATTTTGTTTGAGTTGTCCACCGGATAGATTTTGCTTTACCTGCGACACGGGTCAGCCTTCCGCATTTGAATGACGTGTGTGCAAGTAGTAAGGTCGTGATAAAGCTACCCACAATACTTTGCATTTGCTTTGCAAGTTTTTGTGTGGAGAGATATTTAGCCATCGCCAGCACCTTCTGATAGGGTGGTTGGTGCGAGCGAAAAGATGGTGAGCATATGTGATGGATCCAAAAGACCTGCCGGTGAGGGCGTGTTTCGGGGAAGATTATGCCTGCCAGCCTGCGATACTGCAAGCTTCACGTTACACGGAGGCAACAGGCAATTGTGTCCGATTTCCCTGGTATTTGCCTTGGTGCCCATTGAAAATTTTCCAACACAGCACCCTTTTCAGAAAAGAAATTGCCTTGCCCCCTCCTGGAATGAATCAGGGGTGAGATTCGTCAGGATTTTTCTGATTTCAGGATTTTTTGTTAGCATTTTTACTGATTTCAGAATTTTTAAAGAATCTCTCTTGAAATCTGGAATTCCTGAGGTGTTACCCTAAAGGTGTTTTTACCTGTAAAAGTGGATGTAGAACAAATGAAACATGTATTTTAAAAGGTTTTTAGGCAAATACAGACCAAAGACCCTATGTTGCTCTGGGGTCCTCAGCGACCCCCAAACTCGTGGATTTTTTTCATTTTCAGCCAATCTCACCCCTGATGAAATTCCAAGTCTGATATTAGTCTTTTTCCCAAACCAAAATACATGCCCTGCATATGTAGGTTTTATGGATCTGTGACTGAGGCTAATTTGAAGATATGACATCACGCTTTGTCTGCATGTGTGCTTCAGATAGGAGAAAGGTGTGGACGTTCAAACCTACTCCTAGCTAAAGCACGCGTGTAAACAAAGCGTGGCGTCATTTCTTCATAGGTCCGTTACTGCACTGAAACCTTTAATGTCTGGGTCCCTGAAGGCAAGACACTGCAAAAGCACCGATTTCTAAATATATATGTTGGGATTGGGAACCAGCTTGTGTTGCATGCCAACTTTTTTTTTTATACATGTAGTTCCTTTGATTGTATTTAAGAAAACAGAATTTGGATGGAGTGCGATTTAGGTCTGTGTCTGCTTACGTAAGTCATAAACCCAAGAACGTGATGTTTATACATTTGGTCACTCTTCACTTGTGAGGTAGTGAGAGAAAATCAACGTTTCAGCGAGTCTGCCGTGTTCATCTTCACAAGTTGGAGGTACATGTACTGTACTTGACCGAATCTTCTGCATTTGAAGCCCACGCATTTTTTGTTCTGAGTACCTCTTAAGGCTGGTTTTCACTTCATGCGCATTTGAGAGTGAAGCAATTTTTTTTTTTTTTGCTGAACAGCTTTTTTTTATTGGTTTTTAGCTACTGAAGTCCATACTGTTTTTGGAACTTGAAGCTGTGTTTCTTCCTTTCCCATTTTCCAGTCAGCTCTTAGAGGTAAAAATGCTTTTTTTTTATGGCATTAATCCTCACTGCCTGGTATAATTTACTAGGAACCATACCCATCCTTGCAAATTCCAACACCATATGGTAAACTGTACACACAAATTGTTGGACTCTGATTCTGGTGGTATGTCAAATGCAGTGTAAACCACTATCAGTTTGGGGGTCCAGTACCCATCCTAACAGATTCCAATCAAACATGCTGTTGGGTTTTGACGGGTTGAGTACTGTTAGGGTTAAAGATGGCTTTCATGAAATGAAAGCTGTCAAAAACGTCTACTACAATTGAAAGGGCTGAAACAAATGTTTTTCTTTTTTGCCTGTTTTTCTCAATGGCCAGCCTCTCTCATTGACAGAAGACGAGCATTACTTACGCCAGCGAGAATTATACGCAGGATCTATGACCCTGTTAGAATTTTGTAGTTGTCTTTTTCTGTAACTTTTACAATATTTGTTTTTACGATATAATTGTTTTCTACAGTATGCTTGAAAAAGATATCAGGTTTCAAATCTGGTGAAATGTTAGAAACTCATTTGAATATTTCTTCAGAAATCAGAACCATGCTTCCTAACCTTTTTTTAAGCATTGTAATGTACATATTTGGGCCTTTAATTTTAGGTGTGTGTACATGTAACCTGTGATATGATTAGTGCAATAGAACTTGTGCACAGTTTCTGTCTGTTCTGTGTTTTTTGTCTGTCTTCTATGTGTTTGTTTGTCTGTCTGTTCTATGTGTTTGTTTGTCTGTCTCTGCAGTTTTCAGGAGCATGTTAAACACACTTTTCATTCATTTGTAGTTTTTATAATCCTTCCAAGATTTAATGATTGTATTATCTTCATTGAGACATTAAAGTAACACATTACCTTGGAGAGAGAAACGTCTTCTTCCTAAAATTGCTATGGTTGGAAAGATCATTAAGATATATTAATGTATGCGACCAATCCCTTGAAAATGTCTAAAAATCATTGACGAAAAACCTATGGGTACTATTCGGTTTCCAATGGACAGACTTTACCGAACCAAAGTATTTTCATCTGATTTTCAGACAAGCGTCGCATTATTAAGGGATGGTCATGAACATTTATACTATATTCTACATTTTAACAATCTTTCCAACCGTAGTTATTTTAGAACGAACGTTTTTGGTAGATTGGGCATATCCAAGATGATGCGGTCCTTTAAACCTCAGTGCTGTAGATGTCATGCCAGGCACATTTATGAGCCACAAAGACTGGCGTGGGGGAGTAAATACAGGTATTGCTCTATTTCATTTTCCATGTTGGATGGGAATAAGGTTGGCAACCCAACTACTCCCATTTGAAGTTGTAACTTACATCGGTGTTTTCATGTAGGATTATGAATATTTCACATTGAGTTTTCCAAAACAAAATTACATGGACGATTGCATTGAAATAAAATGAAAGCTGTACTACTCTAAAATCCTGATCAAAGGCGTCTGGTTGTCGTTTATTCTAGTGATAAATTTGCATAGTGATGGTGTTTCTGTTATTTTATCAAATGATGGTGTTGTAAATTGTATTTGACAAGAGGGCGCTGCATCATGTTAAAACCCCCATTCTGTCGCCTTTTCAAGTGACAAATGGCTCCTGTATTCGCAGCCAGCACTATTTTGTCATACATTCACCTCCCACTTATTTATGTTGTGTCTGGCCTGTCGCTGTCGGGGAGAGCTGAAGGGCAAGCATAATACCAATGTTTCGTTTTGTGTAGGTCGATCACTGTACCAGAAGAGGAAACAAACATTAGTGGGTTCGCTTTAAGCCAATAAAATTAGTTTGAAAGCAAATTTGTAAATGCCTGATTTTGCGGAAATAACTGGATACCTAGTGTTTTATTTTTTAAAATTTGTTTAAGATCTTCGATAATGTTAAAATTAACCATCATTTCTAACCCCCGCACGCCCTGAATTTTGCGGCGTCTGTTGTTAAAAAATTACGTCTTTTAGAAATATACGAAGATGTAACATCTATTGTTCATTTTTAACCATAAAACCCCGCCTGTCCCCATGCTCAAATTTCCTTGACTTCATTGGGAGGGATGGGTGCGTATCCAGATTTTCTGGACCAAATTTGAACATTTCTTTCGATCAATAACCCCATTTGGTTTTTGTTTTGGTTTGTTTTGGGTTTTTTTTTTTGGGGGGGGGGGAGGGGTTGGGTTGTGGGGTGAGGTTGTGTGGTTTTACCCCGGTAAAATATTTGAAAATCGGTTGGCGGGTGCTGGGGGCACTTTTCAGTGGCTAGCGCTTACACCATAAACGCCTACCAATTAAACACAAAGCAGATGATGGGGCTTTCTCCTTTACCGATTCTTTAAAAATGTCATATGAAGCACGATAGGGGGAAAAGGGACCCCCCCCCCCCCCCCCCCCCCCCCTCTTTTGTGTTGTTCATTGTGTTCCCGGAATCTCAGGAATTCTATTCAGGTATCTAGGGGATGTGTTAGGTAACAATAATCTGGAGTGTGCTTATTAGGGTATAGGGTTAAAAGGGGGGGGGGGGGGGGGGGGGGGTACCCTTTTCCCCCATATCGTGCAGGGTATCAAAAATGTGGACCAAAAATGTGGGGAATCAGGTTGGTGTAGTGGTACTTTCCTCGCCTTCCACCACTGTGACCCCGGTTCGAATCCCGGCTGGGGCCAACATGTGGATTGGGTTTTCAGTCCCTACCTGATTCTGTGGGTTTTCTCCAGAATTATTCTCTGGGGTTTTCCTCCCACGTCTAAAACTGTAACTTCCTTCCTCCTCATCTTCTATCATGGGACCCCACTGGAAATAATTCAAAAGACTTTCGTGGGCTATCCCGGCTGAATGCCGAATAATAAAGAAAGAAAAGAAAGATTTAGGGAATTTAGTTACAACCCTCCCCTCTAGTTCCTACCTCCATGATCCCATGTACAGGGTGAAGACATTTTCGATGACGAATAATGCAAATTCGTCGTTTCATCATTTCTTATGAAACGAGGTTCCGTGTTACATCACAAAATAGTCAGGCTCCATGGAAAATGGATTGTTATTATTAGATAATGCGCATCTCATAGCTCAAGTAATAGTGAACTTGGAACCACACACACACACGAGCATAATTTTTCTGGACACAAAGTAAACGGTTGTGTGATTAAATGATCTCGGATCGCACATCAGCCAAGCTAAACAAAATGTTGACAGTAAAAGTTGCTTCCTCGCTATCTCTGAACAAGTTGAATCACGTGCGGCCGCTTAGTTTTGGATGTGTGGTGTCCCCAGCACGAACGAACACGAAGAACGCTTTGCAACATTACCTGTCTGCTTCAGCGTGTCGGGCGGTGGTGCCCTGCCGTTCTCTGTCGCTGAAACTGGGCGGGTCTCCAAGGCCGTGCGCGGTGTGGTTAATTCCATGGACTTGTGCTACCCGTGGGAATGTCCTGTCAAGGCCTTCTGCGTTCACGATTTCCGCACCAAATCAGCAGGTTTGTGTGAAGTTGTACATGACGGAAAGAGTTCCATATCCGGACATCGATTATTTTCCCTTAAATAATATGACTTAAAAACTACCAAAAAGTGTAAATCTGATGAAGAAACACGAATTTAGGAGGGAAAATATTTCGGAAAGATTTTACTTTAATACCCCCCACCAAAATCGGTCAAGAACAGCAAAATCTTGGAAAATAACCAACCCTTCTTGATAACAACTGTCTTAACATGGGCGATTGTGTAGCGTAGGGCCCCTCTTTAGTTTTGATTCAAATAGAGTGAAGGGTATTTTTTCTCATTCCAAAATGACTTTTTATACCTAAAGCAGACTTATCTTAATTCTTTTGACATCTTTTTTTGAAATTTTGAACAGTTTATTGCACTTTACGGCAGTTGCTATGCGAATGAACGTGGTTTTGCGTGTTTACTGTGCGTCGCGGTGATCACCATCTTTATTTTCGCATTGCGTTTTGTCGTCCTCATCGTCGCTTTACCCCAAAATTTCCCTCAAAACTAAAACCCTGCCCTTTATCTACGGCATACCTGTTACTGTTAGTTTGTAATGTCGCTAACTAGTTTGGCAATTCCACTAATAACCTAAAAGTGGATTTTTGTTCCCTTATACTGAACAGGGCCCTACACTACATAATCGCCTAAACATGTGGCACAACCTGTTATTTCAAGATTTATGTCAGCAAAATCTGTAAAAAATGAGGAAGAAATCAACATGTATGTGAACACTTTGAGTGACTCTTTACATGGTGCTTTACATGTGAAACCGTGAATGGGTTTTGACATGATATTTTGGCATTTCTGGAGTAAATAATGTCTGATTTTGACTACAATTAATCAGGAATGTCAATATCTTTAAGTTATAGTAATTTGTTTTAATAAATCCCCTGTCAATAATTTGTGTTATTTTGGGTCAAAATGTCACAAGTTGGTACCCTAATTTATGGAATAACCCACTTTCAAAGAAATTGTGACTTTCCTACCTTCGTTTGCAGTCAGAGACGTTGCCATTTTACCCTATAATTTCCCTCATAAATCAAAACCCTGCCCTCTTTCCACAAAATTAAGCTTGCTCATATCATGGAGGTATACCTCCATGCTCATATTCAACATAATATCTTAGCGAACTATTTAGATGATTTCAAGCACACAGAGTGATTTTTCCGGCCTGTATCATCGCAAAAATATTGAGGTAAGTTCCGAAACATAATCTGTCTCCTT
The DNA here is from genome assembly GCA_037893225.1 of Hippasteria phrygiana. Taxonomy (NCBI): domain Eukaryota; kingdom Metazoa; phylum Echinodermata; class Asteroidea; order Valvatida; family Goniasteridae; genus Hippasteria; species Hippasteria phrygiana. The sequence continues at coordinate 341,091 of JAZGUH010000652.1, read as the reverse complement.
CGTTCTCTTTTATGGAACAGGGTCCTAAAGGTAACGATTACCCTAAAATTTTGAGACATTTGAAGGTACTTTTAGAATTGTTAACAAAATCTGAGTCAGACCCCTGACAACCCCTAGGGTGATTTGGCACGGAATGACCCGGCTTGTAATTCTGCGCTATAACATGAGCTAGCCAAGAACTGCACAAAAGCCTAATACTCACAGGGTGTATGCATATGCTCAAGCCAACAAATTTTTGCTAACCCGTGAAAGACAGTTTAACTGTAGTGACAAGTTAAGGGTAAGCAGGGCCCGGTCGGTGACTTATATCGCTGTATATGCGTGCGGTTGCATAGCATGACAATGAAGTTGAGACTGGACTTGGGAAAAGGAAACAAAATCATCTGAAGTGTATGCGCACAGAGCAAAATAAAACGCTCATTTAGTGATTGTATGTTTCGGTTTTGGGCACATCGGCTCCGATAACGCACCTGTATAGAATGCAAACGCAGATATGCAAATAATAGCCGTACAAAAGCCGTACACAATTTTGAGTTTTCCATAGGTTTGTACACAAACATGGATGCGCCCACTTTGTACATCAGCACTCTAGTAATTTAATATAGCTCTATGGATACGACTTTGTTCTGAAATTGTGAAAAATTCATCAAATCAACAGACACAGTTACTGAGCACTTCACCACAAAGGAACGACGAGGCTCGGGTTGAAACCACAGCTGGAGAAGTCAAGAAAGAAAAACAAATTCTGGCACCACACTTCAGGTAAACTAGTTGAGGAAGGGACAGATACCCCTCTCACATAGGTCCACTGCCCCCTCCCCTAGTCTCTTCTCCCTGGGGCTCTCCCTCTCAGTGTATGTGGCTCCCATGCATCCCCTTTCAATTCCAACAAAAGAAATGAAGCGTAATAAACCTTTTCGACATTCTTAAAGCATCATGGGAACTGTATCAGCTGTAACTGGCATTAGAAGAGCAAGCACATTAGAATGGACGTGATTGGTCGCATTGGTCACATGTTCGTTGTCATGCTTGCAAAAATCCTCTTCTGATTGGCTAATAATGTGACATTGCTAGCTGTTCTAATTCCAGAAATTTGCATTCATCTGTAACAAGTATCCTGAGAGGGATTCCCCAATTATTTCCTTTATTTCCTTTATTTTTATTGCCATTTAAAATTGATTTTTGTGGTTATTATTTTCTTTATGTTCCATGCAAAGATATGTGAAAAGGGTATCGCTCAACTCATGACGGATATTTAGCATAAAATTAATTAATATTTGGACTGGTTCACAGTGCCATAGGTTTGTGTATAAATTACATGGTTTGTTTGGCCTCCAAACCCACAATGCATTGAGAATGTCGAAAAGGTTTATTGATATTGAAGCAAGCAGCGTTTCATTCTGCTGTGACATCATGGCCAGAAAGGGGTATTTTTGTGGGCGGGGGCTGGAGGAGCATTAATTTCTTGAGTATTTCAATCATTATTTCAAAGCCTTCTGTACCATTTTCTCTATTTGTTTATGAAGTTACTGGAATCATGACATTCTTTAAGCATGCACAGAAATCCCTTGAATTTTTTGGAAACCTTGCGGGACCATTAGAACATTGTAAATAAAAATATTAGTAGAAAATAATTTCTCGTGCCTGATGGTTTGACCATGAAAATCTCCAGAAACATTTTTAGAAGCTGATCGTCGCTGTTAAAATTCATGAACACATTTTCAAAGTGAGTATACCTAGAGCCTATTAATTATTACACGGCATATCATTTGCAGGACATTACCTAAGAAACAGAATCTGTCTGCTGAGGAATTATCTCATCCCAAGGCCCAGACTGTGGCTGTGGATGATGACCAGGAGAGGGGAGAAGACGGGCAGTATCTACTGCCGCATCCGATATGGTGAGCCATCGTTCAAAATAAACAACAAATATGAACCCGCTCTACAAAATAGTGTATTATGTCGCACTATGTGAAAACACAGACAGGGCTGTTCTGTGTGAAGTGGGCGAACAAATCTTCACATGAGTGATTTTTTTGTTTTTGGTTTGTTGGCTTTTGTTATATCATATTTTATTTTCAGAAACATTAACCCTTCCTCTCTCGGGGCCAAAATGGAGTCAACTACCCTATATATCAAAACCTAAGTGACAGGTTGAAACACACACACAAGCTGTGAGAGTTGGTTGGTAGATATTTTTGATAGGCGGTGATAGTTATAACTACAGGAGGGTTAATTATATTGATGAATAAAGATGAAACAATACATGTTGATACAAATTACTTCTATCTGATTGATCATTTGCACTTTTTGTGTTTAAAGGCCTATATCTCTAAACGTACTTCTGTTAAATTGGAAAATACATAAATTTATAGTATACAAATGTCAAGACATCTCGAGAACACAAAATGCCACAGGTTTCAAACCTACACCAAATTAAAGCTTAGGATGTAACAAATTAAACTATGTATACAACTAATTTTTCAAATTTTGTGACATAATACCCCTTTTTGCAGAGCCGGTCACAAATAGCATCAACAATATGTCTCATGCGCTGATCTCCATGTAAAACAGTGAGATAGCTCATTGACTGTTGCTATGCTCTGTACAAACAACTATTGCCAGCAGCTGCTATATTACCACATCATGGAACATCATGATAAATCATTGCTGCCTGGCCTAGCACCTGCTTATGTTGTGCTTGTAATAATGTTATGTACATTTGTGCATTGCATTGAGTGGAAAGATGGTGGACGGTGTCGTCAATTTGAACAGCTAAGGATCTATCCAGTCCAGATTTGTATATGTGGAGATCAGTGATCTCCTGATGTTGAAGGCGGCATTTATGTGTAGAGATTTTGGACATTTATGTAACAACCCTAACCCTCAAGGGTATTTTGGCTAGAAACCCTGCCAGACGCATCAGATTGCATACTTTGTCACATTGACTTGTGTGCAGAGTGCAGCAAAGTGGAGCTGTCACCACAGATGCACTGTATGTGCTGCGTCTGGCAGGGTTAGGGATAATGTACTTTTATACACGCTGCATTCAGAGTATCTTTGTTTAATTTTTAGGCTTCCTTATCCAACCGACAGAATGGCAAAAGGGGTACCACACACCCCCACACCCCCACACCCCACACCCCACACAAGTGTGTAAATACCTGCAATCGTGGACCTCCCATTGTTCCTCTTTTGTTTATACTCTAACTTTTTCGGAAGGCCTTCCATTGGTTTTGTACACGATTTTCAATCGTGGACGTTAGGTCAAACGTGGACCCCTTTGTCTACGCCCGAATTCTTTTGTCCTAGGTCCACGATTGCCGGCATATACAAACTCACACCCCCACACAGTCATGTAAACGGGTGCAATCGTGGACCTCCCATTGTTCCTCTTTTGTTTATACTCTAACTTTTTCGGAAGGCCTCCCATTGGTTTTGTACACGATTTTCAATCGTGGACGTTAGGTCAAACGTGGACCCCTTTGTCTACGCTCGTATTCTTTTGTCCTAGGTCCACGATTGCCGGCATATACAAACTCACACCCCCACACCCCCACACCCCCACACCCCCACACCCCCACACCCCCACACCCCCACACAGTCATGTAAACGGGTGCAATCGTGGACCTCCCATTGTTCCTCTTTTGTTTATACTCTAACTTTTTCGGAAGGCCTCCCATTGGTTTTGTACACGATTTTCAATCGTGGACGTTAGGTCAAACGTGGACCCCTTTGTCTACGCCCGAATTCTTTTGTCCTAGGTCCACGATTGCCGGCATATACAAACTCACACCCTCACACCCACACACCCCCACACCCCCACACCCCCACACCCCCATCTTGCGACAGCTCTTGGGACTTTCTGATGATGTGTTTTATTTTTATGTTCCCTTAAGGCGGCCTCAGGTCGACCTTGCGACGAAACAGAACAGTCCGCGACTGACTTTTTAGGATCAAGCTACGCCTGCGCCACGAACGTCGGGAAGACATCAGTCGCTGATTTTTTTTTTACCCGAGTTTAACTGCGACGATATTAAGATGATTGGCATCAGTTAGCGATAAAAAAAATCACCAGTCGCAGGAGTTGAAAAAATTCAACTTTTACGACGTGTTCCCGACAGGCGGAATCAATCGCAGTCGACCTGTGTTTGAATTTACGACGTCGTGCAGGCATCAAGATCATCCTTTTTCATTGTGTAGCCAATCAGCACACGACACCAGCGTTCTGCACCAACCCACGCAGTACGCGCCACGCGCTCGCCAATCTCTATACATTGTATAAGGAGATTGTTTACTACTCCTTGCGAGCGGCACACTACATCATAGCTAGAGGGGTGTTTGAAAAACATGAAGTAAAAATGTTGAACAAAATTGATGATAACTTATAATTTTTGACTTGTTTCGACACTTTGACTCGAAGGTATTTATGAATGGGAATATGCAAGTACGTTTAAGATCGTATCAGCGGAATGGTTACTGACAATGACCTGAGCCGAACCGGCCAAGTACATATTTATTCCCTCATTGTTAAATAAGTCACATGACTGTCTTGGCCATGGAATTGTCGTGGATCGTCGCGTTGTGGGTGACATATGAGCATGGTTGCTATTATTTTGTGTAGAAATACTGCTTGTTCTACGAGAATCATACGATTTCTCAGTTTTGTGACCTGAGCATTATTTTTCTACTTGATGCCGACGGTTCCGTCGTAGCGCAAACAAATCGCAGGTCGACCTGAGGCCGCCTTTAGGGAGCCTGAACGCTCCCTGTTCCCTACGAATCACTCCTTCCGGGAACACTTGTGTTCCCGTTGTGAACATGCTGTGTTCCCGATACGTTCTCAATGGGAGTTAAAACGTGCTTGCACATCTAGAGCACTTTTCCCAAACGGGATCATGCAAACTACCCAAGCTGATCCTCCGGCAGTGAGAATGGCAGTTGTTCCTGTTTTGGAGCAGGCAGCGTTCTCAACTTTTGAGATTCTCCCTTACCCAGTATTTTGTAATACAGTAGAACGGTACTATGACGAACATCATGAAATCCACAAAAAATTGTCACTATAGTGGTTGTTCATTATAGTGAATAATGGTATGTATTGAATATCAATTTGGGAGCCAAAGAGTATGTTTTATATCTAGCCAAAGTTCGGTATAGTCGTGTTCGTTAAAGTGAAGTTCTACGGTAATGAATTTAAGCAGAAAAAAATTGAAATTGCATTATTTTGGTTGGCTCTCTTGATTTATCATGAGCTTACAATGTACTGTGGCGGCTTTGACGTTATAGTGGGTGGGTTTTTAAACTGTCACTTTTACAAATATATTTTGATCATGCAGGTCAGACAAAGAACTGAATAGTATTGAAGTAACGCACCAACAACCGAGTGGCTTCGTTGACTGGGTAAGTCGTGGCATTTTCATGCATTGTAAAAAAAGCAGTGTGCTTGTGAAAAGTAGAAAAAGAAACAAGGACATTTATAAGTTTTACTAGATCTGAGCCCAGGAAAACCGTAAGGGTGGTATCTTAGCAGTGTTGTAGGTCTCGAGACCGGTCTCGGTCTCGAGACCGGTCTTGGTCTGGAGACCAGTTTTTCCTGGTCTCGGTCTCGGTCTCGGTCTTGGTACCCTGTGGTCTCGGTCTCGGTACCCTGTGGTCTCGGTCTCGGTCTCGGTCTCGGTACCCCGATTTAATACCCGGCTCATTCAATTTCGTTTGAAAATGAATGCTCCGTTGAATCAGCATTCAACAGTCAAAAGGAGTAATTCAATTTCAGCAGTTAGCATTTACTGGCCAAATAAGATCATTTAAATTCATGGGGTCGCAAAGATCATTCAATTTCGTAAAAGCCAGCAGCAAGAGGCTGGTCAACCATTCAATTTCATCAATTGGCAAACATTTTTCAAATGTTTACATTCAAATTCGTTTCAATGGTATGTGCTTTCTGATTCGTATTTTAATTTGACGTGGTCCGAACATTAGCAGAAATAGAGAAGAAAAAATAAAGACCAGTACAAACTATCACAAGGCTATAGCGAAAGATTTTGTTTTCATTTCAAACTTATCACCATAACTTTTTAAACTTTACTTAACAGTCTTCTAGATACAGGGTACAGGCTTTAACTTTAATCATGGGGTAACAAAGCAAAAGGAACAATTATTGCAATTAAGACAAAACACATGCATATGACGTAAATATAATGCAAACAACACGGAAACGCATCTAACAAAGAAAACTCAAGTGCCAGTAAGAGCTATTGCCAGCTTCCTCGAATAAACAAGCCATAACACATGTTTAATTTGATCGCACAGAATTTAAAATTCATTGCCCATAAACGAAAATGAAAACAAAAAATAGCGACAAATTCATGTGCGCTTCGATGAGTCTTAATTTGATTTCATGAATTGTAGATACAATGTAGGTACACTGTAGTAGAAATTCAACTGAAGATTGATGAAAATGTAGTCTTGAATGCCTATAAACGAAATAGAATGACTAAAACGAACCTGAATGAAAAGAATGAAATAATGTGTGCACAAACACGAAATTGATTGCAATGGTAGCTAAAAAGAAACCCTGGTTTGATTGAATTAGGGGAAATGCGTGAATTTGAATGCATGTTAATGAAATTGAATTAATTTGTGATGAAATTGGCCGGGAAAACCTATATTAAAAAGACCTCAAATATACAATTGATAATCAGGTTTTTATGTTCATGTCTCAAAGAGACGTCATGGCACAGTATGAAATAACAGTTGTTGTTTTTTCCTCTCCATATTTACAGTTTGCCTACTGCTGTGTACAGACGATGAGGTTTGGTTTTGATTTTCTGTCTGGATATAAGAGGGGAGTTCGATCAGAGAAGAAGTGGCTCATGTATGTAACCTTGAACCGTAGTGTCATTGCTTTTTACATGGTGGAAGTTACCGGTTACCCCGCCTGGGCCTATGAGGTCTGGACATTACGATAATTTCTCTGGAATCTTTTGAAGAGTTGACGATTGAGATCTGGGCCCCTGAAAACCATCAGGGTGGTAGGGTTGGCAATTCAAAATGTCGCCAACCCTACCACCTCTGATTGTAACCCTTTACCTAGAGTGGCTTTTAGCCTTGTATTTCAATTTCAAAATAACAAACAAACTCCCCCCCCCAAAAAAAAAAAAAAAAAAAAAAAAAAAACAACAACAACAACAACAACAAACAAATAAACAAACAAACAAACAAACAAACAAACAAACAAACAAACAAACAAACAAACAAACAAACAAACAAAGAGGGGATACCTTGCCAATCAAGAACATTGTCCTCTGATGTCATTATTTTGTTACCTAAAACATGCACACAGGTTTGTTTATGGTACATGTCGCGTACAGTTATGCCCCAAATTATTCATACCCTATGAAAAATCTGGTAGTTTGCTTTTCTCTCATACATAAAAGCTGGATTGGTGGAACTTAGGCTTTACTTAATGACTTTTAGTTGGCATGTACAAATCTTCTTATATTTTGGTTTCACATCATTAGCATAATATATAAATAGAATAATTTGGGGCATAACTGTATTATTATCAAGGACTTCCATTGTCCTGATGGTTCCTTTTCTTTGTGCTACACCTTTTTTACAACCCTGTGCATTGGCCGGGCACAATTTGCAATTTCAGACAACAGGCTTTCAAGTATTCCTACTTTTCATACTTTTTCCTAATTTTTCTTAATTTGTTCACCTTGCTCCTGCTTTTCTTACTTTTTTTTTAAAATTCCTATTTGTTCCTACTTTTTGCTACTTTTTTGGTCCACAACTCCGAAAAATGAAATCTCATTGAGTGTTTTTCATAACAGTGTTACATATGAAAATCACACAAAGGGCTTGGGTGCAGGAGTACTGCAACTTTACTTCCAAGAGCTTAGTTGAGGTTGAAACACAAGTGTTGTGAGTACAACATATGTAAAATGAGGCTTGTGATGCTGTGGACTTGGGGTGAGTATCAATGAAAACTACTCCTGAAAGCTCGCAAAAGCCCTAATTTTATCCTGATTTTGATCCTACTATTCTCCTACTTTTTGCACCTGTGTCTGCTTGAAAGCCTGCAACTTGTCAACTGAGGCCTTTTTGTTCTCATGTTCCATCATGATGTACTTGATGTGCACCATAAACACACATTGTTTCTAAGATTACGACTGCACTAGACAACAATTGACAAAACCATTCCTGCGCTTTCTAGCCGTATCATCTTCCTTGAGACGGTGGCTGGAGTGCCAGGGATGGTAGCTGCCATGACGAGACATCTACGCTCCTTGAGGAGGATGCAGAGAGACCACGGCTGGATCCACACCTTACTTGGTAATCAGCAATCTTATAGGGCTGTGCATCCAAACCGGGTACACGAGTACCCGACCGCTAATGTCGGGAACCAGTAACCGAAATAATATTACTAAGTACATGTCATTTCGCAGATACTTTTTGATTGTCATTTGTGGGGAATTTTTCAAAATGAAAACCAGGGTACATGGAAAAGCAAAACTGACTAAAATGTTTATGACGCTTGGAAAAATGCAATTTACGTTAAGCTAAGATGAAACAGGTGAGATGACACGAGTGTGGACTCTACATGTAATAACATATCTTCTTGTTTACCCCTGCTGTGGACAGAAGAGGCAGAGAATGAGAGGATGCACCTGATGACGGCGCTGGAGCTTAGGAAACCTGGTAAACTCTTCACCATGGGCGTGCTTATGACCCAAGGTACGTTGGTTCTTGATCCAACTTGATCCAATTGCTGAACAGAAATATTGCTTAGCAAGCAAGAAGTTACCCCGCCTGGGTCTATAGGTCTGAAAATTGGGACAGTTTCTCTGGAATCTGTTGAATAATTATCCTCTATTTAGATCTGGGCCCAAGGGGATGTAGGGTTGATCAATTCGAAATGACTAAAACCCTGTCACCTCGGATCATAACCCTTTACCTAGAGTGGTTTTTAGCCTTGTATTGGGTGATTTCAATTTTAAAAAGAAGTTCATCTTGAATGCATATCAACTTTGGAACAAGTCACTGTGTGATATTTGTTGCTGGTAACTAGATAGGAATTGCATGTAGCCAAACTTTTCTGTGCTCATCAAATTGTATGCTTCACAGATGACCAAATTGTGACCCTCTTTAACATATTGAGGAATGTCTCCCAAGTTTGACTTTTTATGATTAACATACCGAAATGAGGAGAATTTAATTGGCTTTACCTTGTAACCGTGTCTAGTCGAAAAAATATGACCCGAAAGGAATGACGACATACAGCAAATGCGCAGAGAGCACATTTGGAGACAAACGGCAATGAAAACAATCATGCTGTGCACGTGCCCCCAAAAAATGTTTTACTTTAACTGTCCTTAAACTGGGAAATCTAATGGTACTAAAGCTTTCCATAAATACAACAATCTCCAAATAGATTCCGCCATGATTTTTTACGTATACATGACTTCGCATGATGATACTTAAAACTAGTCTTGGGGAACATTCCTCATTACGCTACCGTGTGCAGTGATACACAATTGGCTTTACAGGGGAAAATCCATGGGCCAATTTCGTAGATCAGGGCCCAATTTCATAGCGCCGCGTAACGGTAAGCAGGAAAGTTGTGCTAACTATAGCAGGAAAATATGCTTTATCATTAGTGTATTTCATGGCCAAGTCGTGCTAACGCTTGCGCGTGCATTGAGATTTATATTGTTGCGTCAATAATTTAAGCAAATCTTGCTTTCGAAGTTAGCAGTCTCTTCGCTGTGCTTACTGCTTACAGTCTCTATGAAATGGGCGAGGGTTCCGTTAGCAGAAAATCGTGTGTTAAGCAGCGCTATGAAATTGGGCCCTGCTTTAAGCAAAAAAAATTGCTTGAGTGCAAAAAACCTTGCTTAGTAAAACCAGCTTACCATCCAAAACTCCATTTGATGTATATTCCTTGTGACCGGTATTTAACTGTTGTTTGCTTAGCTTGACAGTCACATAGCGTTTTAGCTGGTAACTTGATTTTACTGAGCAATGTTTTTTTTGTGCTGAAGCAAATTTTGTGCTTAACCCCTTGCGTACGGATGATGCCTGTGGGCGCAAAAAAAAAAGTGTCACCAGGCCGGATGACGCCACTGGCCGCTGTTTGTGCAGTTTCAATCCATTGTTGGATGATTGTGTATATCATGCTTGACTGCACAAACACATTGTAGCGGTTCGATTTGGCTGCCAGAACCGCTGCAACACCCCGACGTCTCCCGTAAAATACCGTGCTCAAGGGGTTAAGCAGCTTGATGAAATTTGCCTCCGATGTGTTTGGTGGTTGGCACCCCGCCATCCCCCTTCTGATATATTACTTTTTTGTTTGCTTCTATAGGTAAGAAATTAAGAATTTGTTGATTCCCTATGCCCCCTTAATTTGTTTTTACTGATTGGAAAAAATCTGTCGGTTTGACCCCCTTGCACTTTGTTTTTGTTTTTAGTGACAAGAAATTAAAAAAAAATCTGTCCTATCCAGAAGCCCCCATTGGATCTGTCCCCGCTTTATACATTTTGCACACCAGTCTAGTCCTTAGGGTGCCGGTAGGTCATTATTTCCAGGAGCTGCCGGAATTTTCAATGTCACCATTGTAGCACTTCTATTCTCTTTGCAAGTAGAGACTTGTGGGTCCCAAATACTTGGATCGCAATGGACAGCGTGTGAAGCTGCACTGCACTTCTCTGTCCAAATGACGCCATACTTACGAAGAGGGTAACCTCACAAAGCGTCCTTCCTCTCACTCATTTATAGTATAAAAGTTCAGTAATGTGGAGCACTGTGGTCTCGTGGTCTAGTGCATCGGACCCAAGATCTTGGTGATACTGCAGATTGTGGGTTTGAGACTAGCAGGGGTCATGGTTCTTATGTCCTTGAGCAAGACACTTTGTCACAAGTTGCTTCGATCTCCCCACCCAGGAGTAAATGGGTACCCACGAGGGCAGTGATGGTCATGTGTATGATTAGCCCATGAGTGCTTACCTTGCAGCCGGGGCTGTATACTCCCCAGGGAGCTGAGAAGGTATCAGGAATAATTAATAGGTCTGACGAGCAGGGGTAATAATGTAGTTCCTGGATCACCATGATCATGGTGGATATGTGTGCTTTACAAATCTACATTATTAATTATTATCAGTATTAACCACTTGCGTCTGGATGACGCCATATGGCGTCAAAAAAGTGCCACCAGGCCGGATGATGCCATTTGCCGCCGTTTGTGCAGTTTCAATCCATTGTTGGATTATTGTTTATGATACGCTTGACTGCACAAACAAATTGTAGTGGTTCGCTTGGCTGCCAGAACCGTCGCGACACCCCGACATCTCCTGTAAAATACCGTGCTCAAGGGGTTAATCAGATTACTATTGGATAATTGAATCAGTCTTTTGCTTTGTACTTCTAACAGGGATTTTTGTCAACGTGTTCTTTCTGGCGTACCTGTGCAGCCCCCGCTTCTGTCATCGGTTTGTTGGGTACCTGGAAGAGGAAGCCGTCATAACCTACACCAAACTCATCAAGGTAACAGGGAGCATTTTTTTCTAATGGGATTTCAAGCTTAGAAAAAAAGTTTCCTGTTAAAACTTGGGACTTTAAATAAGTGTTCTGATCTGTTACTGTTAAATGTTTCAGCTGTCCAGTTAGGTGTTGGTTTATTCATCCACCGACTTAAACAATTCATTGTTCAATAAACCAGACTATAGACCCAAACCACCCTAATATATACGAATTTGACATTAGCCCCGTCTCTGCACTTCCAGGTTGAAAGTGAGGCTCTCAGTGCTAAAATAAAAAATCAGTTGTATTCAACAAATCATTCATGCATGTATAAATCACGGCAGGTGAGTGTGTATAACATGGTTAGAATGGTCAAGGGGTACTGGTTCATCACGACAAAAATTGTCCAAATTCATTCGTAATCGACATGATGTTCAACTATGATTCTCAAATAAACTTACCTGCATTAGGCGAAAAAACAAACAAACTTGTGTTGCCCTGAACTCTTTCAGTGCCCATGCTTTTTAGCATTTTGACCCTAAAGTGCCCAGCTTTTTGGGAGTTTTCAAAATTCTGTTAAAAAATAAATAAATAAGTTTCACCCACCAAACAAGCTGTATCTTGCTCTTTCACAAACTTCTTCAAGAGTAAAACGTGCAGGTTTACAGGGGGCCCACAATCATTTCAATACGTCACCACAAGCAGACAACCGTAGCTAAATATAGAATACATCAAAACAGCTCAGAGACCGATGCGCCCTCTCGCAAGAACCCGAATTAAAAAAAAGAAAGAAAAAAGTACATGTACGAAATGGGTAGAATACGATAGAGCAATAGCGCCCTCTTGCGATAATCCGAATAGTGTAGGTCGTACATGTACGATTGATGGCACTTTTGGAGTACAAAGCATGGATCGTACATATACGATAATGGCACTTTCGGAGTACATGCATCGAGTAGATCGTACATGTACGACCTTGGCACTGAAAGAGTTAAGTGGGAAAAATTAGGAGGGACAGAGGGTCGGTCGGTCAATTCTTTTTTAACCATCCATGAAAACATCAAAACAATACTACATGTAGTGTAACTCGGAAGTCGGGAAGAAAAAAGTTAGCTGTATTCAAAGACAATTATTTTAATAAAACTTGTTCATTTTGTGTGGGAAAAGGTGAGATTTTGAAAATCCCTCTAAAAACAAAAACTAGAAAGGAAAAAAAAAAAAAAAAAGGCGACCCGACTTTTGTGACTTTTAGGGTCGGTCACGGCAACATAACTATTTTGGGTTTTTTTGGCCTTAGATTGTTTTTGGACGACTCGATCAGCGACTTTTCAAAATTCAAAAGATTTTACCGTGTTAAATTGCACATGAATGAATGCCATAATAGATTGTTTACTTTAGCACTGAGCCTTGCTTTTGACCCTGGAAGTGCGCAGATCGGTGCTATTTTTATCCATGTGAAATTTATTATTGGTGGATGCTGATAGGTACAGTACCTTAGCACAGTGGATTGACTACAGTGTCAAACGGATAATCCTGCCAAGGCTTTGGCACAGATTCTGACAAAATCACTTACGCATTCTTGGTTTATTTTGATAGATTCAGTACACTGTATCACATTATACACGAGTTTGCAGATTTTTTTTTTGTGGGTTTTGTACTGCAGATTTTGTATGCAACCAAAAATGTCCAATTGTTGGTGGATTTGGGAAGGTTCGGAGTTATCAGGTGACTTTGTCTCATTCTTTCTTTCTTTCTTTCCTCAGGACCTCGATGCTGGAGTTCTGACTAAGTGGGCCAATATGGAAGCACCAGACCTGGCCATCAGATATTGGAAATTGAAGGTCAGTGATACTGAGATCTTTGAACTTGTCAACCAACCGCAGATGGCTTTCTTGTCCTATTGTCAACAAATTGATGAATAAGCATGAGGCATTGTAAAGTAAATACATGTACATGTACAGCAAGATTTAAACTTGGTACAGAATAATCTGTATTATTTGAATTTGTCAAATCTGTATCAGAAATTGCCCAGGCTTGAAGAATCTTGGAGAGATCTACCGTCAAACTTGAAATTCATTTCCCAGTATGCCTAAGAAATCCCGGTGACTTCTTTCGTTTTGCACAGCCCAATGCCATGATGCGGGATATGGTCTTAGCCATCCGAGCGGATGAGGCACATCACAGAGAAGTCAATCACTCACTGAGTGACCTCAAGACGGACGAAAGTAATCCCTATCCACCAGGAAAATGAGTGAGTGGATCAAGGTAATCCTTCCGTATCAGATTACCATAATCTGAACCCTTTGGAACGTAAAGGCCTTTTCACACTACGAAAAATCTCGGTGTTGGACCCGGGTCCGACCCGTGTTAACTAGACTGACCTTTTCACGCTGCAACATTTCAACACGGCACTGACCCGTAAACTCAACCCTGCTCGGGAGGTGGGTTGAGAGCTCTCGACCCGTGTAGAGAAGTTCGACCCGTGTTGAAAGTCGTAGTGTAAACGCCTCCGGGTTGAGTTCGGCCCGTGTAAACCACGGATCGGAGTGCGAGTGCGTGCACAGCACCACACACACTGCAGCAACGAACGAACAAATAACCTCGGACCGGCAGCATTGCGCATGCACGCGCACCATACATGTAACACGCGTTCATTTCAATAAGCCAGTTCGGTATTCAAACTGCGCATGTGCGCATCAAGATTTGACGATTTTTCTTTCGGACCAAACGTGGCAGATAAATACACACAAGTCTATGGGGGAGGTGGTATGCAAATATGCATTCTGTGCCATTTTTCGTGCAATCGAAAAGACGATGGAAACTTTTGTTCGAACAAAAGTTTGGACACAAAAGACCCCTGAAAACACTTTGCTGTCCAAACGTTTTTGGAAAAATGTTACTTCAGAACAGGACGATCTCTTTAATTTTGCTGGTACCCGCTATGCTTTTGCACGCATACGATGAAATGTTTAGACCGAAAGAAAAGCTGTCAAGATGCGATGAGCACACGTGCAATTGGAATACCGAACTGGCTTATTGTGCATGCTACTTTCACAAGATTCTTTTTAGTCTGATATGTAAGAGAAAATGGGCCCCAAATCAGACAAAAGACCGACATGGAGTGAGAAGGAGGTGAATGCTATGTATGTACATGTACATGTATGTTGGCTATTTGGGCTGACAGCTCCATCCAAAGCCAGCTCGACGGAAAGACCAAAATGCAGTATGGGGGATTTTCCGATTCGACCCGTGTAGAACGGCCGGCCGTGTGGGTAGTGTGAAACGATCGCACAATACACGGGTCAAAACATTACACGTGTAGCAAAAATGCTGGCGCTGCGTTGAACAGTGTGAAAAGGCAGCGTAATTGACCCGTGTTGAAATTTTAAGAAGTCTACACGGGTCCGACCCGTGTAGATTTCAACACGGATCGAACGTACATGGTGTGAAAAGGCCTTTATACATGCAAGGTTGACATATTACCGTAGAACCCCTTGCCACCGGTTGACATATATATGTGCGGATTCAAAATTGCCACCTGGCCGGTTGATGTCTATACACGCCAATCTCTGCATTTTCAATCCATTATTGGGGTATTGTACATTATGTTTGGCTGCTCAAGCCTCTTGTTTCCATTTCGCTTGGCTGCACATGCTGGCATGGCGCCCCGGCACCCCCATATAATACACGTACGCAAGGGGTTAAGGTTATACATTTGTTGACTTTCTTTATTGGTGACAAAAGTGGTGGGTAGCCGTGTTAGTCAGACATTAACCCTAACCTTCCCTAACCTGCCAAAATCAAACACCCCTTTGTGTTGAATTTTGTGTGATTGGGTACTGTAGAGCCTTGGCACCATCACTTTGCATGGGACTTGATGTACAAATAATGTGCCATTGGTTTTCTACACAGTGTTGGAGTTTGTGTGGTTAGGGAAGGATTATAGTAAAAAGGCTTGGGCTATTAGGGTTAATAAATGGAAAATTGTATATAGCACTTTAGTGACTAACTAAAGTAAAACTTTGCATGAGCTTTCGTAGCAACAACGACTTCATCATGGTGACATTATAGCGTCGTCCTCGATAAAGGAGAGGGTATAGACGAATTCCACATGGACAAAAATAACACCAACCTGCGCACTTCAGGGTTTGAAAGCGAGCCTCATTGCTAAGTAAACGACCTATGTCACATTCATTCGTGTGCAATTTATACACTGTAAAATCTTTTGAATTTTGAAAAGTCGCTGTTCAAAGTCTTAAAAAATACTCTAATGCAGGTAAGTTATTTGAGAATCGTTGTTCTGTGAAGTAGTTGAACATCACATCGATTAAGAATTAATTTTGACAATTTTGGTTGGTGATGAACTGGTATCGCTTAGTGAGCATGCTGACCGTGTCATATGCTGTCATTTGCTGTGATTTATGTATGCATGCATGAATGGATTTGTTGAAGAGCACTGTGTTTGTTAAGCACTGGGAGCAGCCTCGCTTTCAACCCGGAAGTGCACAGACGGGGCTCATGTGAAATTTGTATATTTCCCATGGTTGAGATAATCCTTTCGTGGAGTAACCTCTTTATAAAAGTGACAGTAATCCTGACCCACAAAAAAGTTTTGGACAGAAAGACTAAGAGATTAAGGCAATATATTGAACTGAGTGTGCTCAAAAACGGGGAAAATAATCTGGACCAAATCAGGTGATAGTAATCTGTCTGAGGAAACAGATTAAAATATATTGTTATTCTAAGTCAGTCAAATGTACAGTTATGCGCCAAATTATTCATACCCATGCCAAATTCGGGGTATTTGCGAATCATTTTATTTATTATCTCTACTTTTATGCTAATGATGTGAAACCAAAATATATGTAGATTTGTACATGCCAACTAACGTTAAAAGTCATTAAGTAAAGCCTAAGTTCCGCCAATCCAGCTTTTATGTATGAGAGAAAAGCAAACTACAAAATTTTTCATAGGGTATGAATAATTTTGGGCATAACTATATAAATCTCTGAAGAGGTTATCAGGTTGCTCAATAAGATAAGCATTAAGTTGTTAATCTCCCCATTCATCTGGGACTAGGAGATTAGATTGTATTTTTGTAAAGCCCTTGAGCGTCAATTTTTAGACAGATTTGGCGCTATATAAGAATTATTTTCCTAAATTGTGGGTCAGGGTGACACATAAATTAATCCTACAAAAGAGTGGGTTAGGGTGACAGGGTCGATTAGGGTGACATATAACTGTCGCCCCAATGTGAAAGTCGCCCCTTTGGAGTATTTTTTAGTAAGGCACGTGGGGAAAATGCTATGAGGTTATTATTAGCAAAGTCGCCCGTTTATTGCATTCATAAGGAATTGGTCTGTAGATAGGTGACTAACTAGACAAGTGGACCAGTGATTTTTCTTTCAATCAATCTCACATTTTTGAGAGGAGTGTCGGATTTCACACATTCAGTGAATGAAGGCTAGCGCTGCCTTGTTTGTTTCTTTTCCCTCACTGGACACATTTTCAGTTGTTAACAAAGTGGGGAGTCCGGGTTGTCAAATATAGTTGTATTACAACACCCTGGGGAATTTTTGGTGAATTTGAATAGATACTGGTCTGGTAAAAAAATACTGTGGTCTATGAGCTGATCTCTTACACTGCTAGCCTGATGTTTGTATGAAACTCGAGCTCTGACGTGTATATATATAGTTCTTGTAGAATGGTCGTTCATATGATGTTTTACTCGCAAGATTTTGCAACTTTAATTAATGACTATGTCGTGCCCAAACTTTAGTGTGAATGCTGCTCTTGAAACATTTGTTCTGTTGAAGATGATGTTGATTGCTGAGAGAAATCTGCGTCATTTTTTTATTTTAATGTTGATTGCGCATTGTAAAATCAAACAATTATTTCTGACATGAATACCAAAAAGTGACTTTTGAGAGCTATTTTTATCAAGCCCCCCCCCCCCTCTTGCGCAGCACAGCGCGCTGGTGCCATTTGTCTAAAAGTCGTGGCTGCAGGCAGCAAACAAATCGACGTCATAGGACGAACTCCCCTTTTGTGCCTAGTGCTTGACACAAAAGGGGAGTTCGTCCTATGACGTCAAATTGTTTGCTGCCCGCAGCGACGACTTTTAGACAAATGGCACAAGCGGGCTAGACTTTTTTTCGTATTTCATGGCAGAAATAATTTGCTGTTTAATTTTACAATATGCAATCTACAACAAAATGAAAAATTACGAAGACTTCTCTCACCACTGAACTTCCTCTTTAAGTTAGCTGTGGGTACTTTGAATAGTCCAAACATTTCGAATAAAATTCTCAGGGGGCGGGGGAGGGGTTCTTGGTTTTTGTAGCAATGCAGAGTATTTCTTATATCTTAGCTTCTTATTTTTGGTATCTTTTATTATCAAGTTTAGCCTGTAAACGTTTGTATCGTGTTTTTACTATTCAAGTTTATAAATGAAATGTTTGATTGCAGTCTTATTTGTTAGAAAAAGAAAAGGTGTATGACATATATAAATCATAGATCATTGTATTTTGAAAACTGTTTCAATCATCACCTTGTATAAACAGGCGAGGGCTAAATTTAGAACTCGCGGTGTTGTCAGAAATACTTCCAATATTTTATTTTATAGTTTTGTAATATATTTAAAAAGTACTCGAATTATATACATGTGTATGTACTACAAATTATTTTGAAAAATTGAAAGTTGGTACCGGAGAGTACTCTATAGTAAAAAAGAAAGTATGATAACCGTGCTGGTGTGGAGAAAAAGTGGATTATTAATAATACAAAAAGTGTGGTGCCTTTGTAAAGGACGGTGTAATGTTATAATTTTATGCATCTCTGTTGCATGGAAGCCATTTTATGTCCAAATTTTAGGACAACTTCAACATGTTCAACGTCATTCATTGTACGTGTCGTTCTTATATTTGGTAACTTTCTGGTAATTTTTTTGCCAGTCTTGCTTTTATTTAATAAAAATAGCTATGGGGTGTTAGGGCGTTTGTTTGTTTGTTTGTTTGTTTGTTTGTTTGTTTGTTTGTTTGTTTGTTTGTTTGTTTGTTTGTTTGTTTGTTTGTTTGTATACAAATTGAACAAAAATACAACAACAACTGGCAGGAGTGGGATTTGAACTCATTCGCGACCTCCGAATTACAGTTCCGACGCTGCGCTATACCTGATCTTTCTTGCAGTGTTGTAGTCAAGACTACAGAAGACCAGAGACCAGCAGTCTTAATCCAAGTCTTAAGCTATTCAAATGAACTGTAACAAAAGCATTCCTTTGTCATGGTTTATGCCTGTTACTTGTGCCTGTTACAAGCTGGTCTTGTGCCTGGTCTTGAAATGGTCTCGACAACAACACTGCTATCTTGTCCTGTTAGTCAGTTCTTCAGTCTTTGTTGGGGCGCTAGTGATGAGAAGTCATAAATTCACACGATCCATAGACCTATATCACTTACATGAGTAGATGAATGCAAACAAAACCACCACCTGTGGACCACCTATACGTACATTTTGCGGGATTTTTTGCGGGGGGGGGGGGGGGGGGGGGGGGGGGGTTCTGAAAAGGTGACTCCCAAAATGTTCCGTCTGCGAAATTTGGGTGGAGGGGGGGGGGGGGGGGGGGGGGGGGGTTGACACACCTTCTCACCATTGGTGGCGCCATTTAACCTCTTTGTTTTGTTCTTACACCATAGGCAAAATAAGACGTAGGGTTTCTGGTTTGCAACTTATCCGCGCCTGGTAAATGTATCGCCGGGGTAAACTATTTTTAGCATCATTACAGTATGCGGTCCATGAAGAAACGTGAAAAAGATCTGCAGCTAGGGATGATGTTCAGCAAGCGATCACATAAAGGTCAAACTATTTGCCGCGTGCATTGAGTGGGTGCAGTGGGCCGTGGGCGGGGCTAGCTGGACGCTAAACGCTCGAGAAAAATCATCGACGCGTCACATCGTGCTTTGCTACGCTGCGCACTGAATGTCAGATACCCCGAGCTAATGGCAATGTTGAAATTTATTGCCGAAGCAAAGTCCCACCAGCATCAATAACGCTCCACAACAGCTGATTGGACACGCATCCAGGCGCGACATCCCACTCGCATCGCTCTTTGATAAAAATAACCAATAGGCTGCAGAACCGTACCGTAGAGGTGGCGCACTCTTGCGAACCTACCGACAGTAACTTTCTGATGACCTGAGGATGGTTGGTATTGGAAGCCACTCAAAATGCCGAACAATACAAACGAACAATTAACACGATATGATGTAGTCACTGAGCAAGCGCACAGGCGTCACCATGTTGATGATCGAGAGCACAAAGGACAGTGTTGTAGTCAAGGCCACAACCTCCGAGGTAGTCTTGGTTCCAAGACCTTCGTGTTCCTTTTTTTCCTTCCGAACGAGGGCGCTGTTTCTCAGTAAATCGATTCTGATTGTATTCGATAATGTTTTATATATTACGCGCTCTGACAAGAATCGATTCTACTGTTCTTTGCTCGGTTCTTCACTTCCACGAAGGTCTTGGATATTTCTGTCCGCGGGTCTTAACTTTTTCATTACTTTTTCGACATTCTCCCCCGACTTTCCGGGGGAGCCAATCAACGATTGAGTTTGACCTTGACAAATGAATTATTCATAACTTGGCGAGCATGCACGATTAAAATAGGACACGGTGCGGTCATCACCCTCTGGGTGCGGTTTTTTGTGTATGTACTATGTGTGTGTTGTGTTGTCCGGAAATTTGAAGTTCACCGCGCCCGGGCCCAACGCGTCGACCGTTGTATTGTTTTGGATGAAGGATTGCGCGATCCGCGTGACCCACTGATCTCTACTACGCTGTAGTAGAGATCAGTGGCGTGACCCAGTCTGTCATGTCTGTGGGAAATATTTTTTAAGTTGACGTGTAGGCGGCACGACGTACGTGTCGTTAAAATCCGCGAAGTATCTGTAGTGCAGCTGATTTCTGTAGTGCAGCTGAAGTTTATTTAGACATTAAATAAAGTGTAGGCCTATACGAAATATTTGTGCGGATGATGAGTGAACATGTGAGGTATATTTTAATACTTCCGAATGTAAATTTAGAACTATAACCTTTGATGACAGCCAGTGTGTTTACGTGCTTACTATTCCACATGTAATAGAAAAAATACATGCAGTAGTCGGTGTACAGATATTGGTTAAAAGAACTACATCACAATTGATTTATTGATCATTTTCAATTTTTTTTAAAACAACAATTTTTATACAAAGAAAAACATATCAGAAAGGATTAACAAATGGTGATACATACGGCGTACATAATAGCCCAACTTTTATAGTTAAATATAATCCCCAAAAAATTGTCGACAAGAAGAAGTGTTGATAAGTGAAGGCAAAAACATAGATTTCGGGGTTGTAGGGATGGGGAATATATCTCCACCCACACACTTTATGACAAGATCACCCCTAGACAATAAAACCAGACACAAGAAAACAATTAAAATAGACCAGGAGGTATTAAACATTTCACATGGAAATTACAGTAGAATTGTCGGAAAGAGGGTTAAATTTGGGTTTGTGTATGCACCATAATTAATACATGTGTAATAGACAGCGTAGTGTCCAATCCCCCCCCCCCCCCTTCGAAATTTTCAGTTGGTTGGTTTTGGAATTTCATGATAACCCCCCCCCCCCCCCCCCCCCCCTTTCCCGGCCTCCACACATGTCATAGTCAAATCATGGAGGCGCGCTTGAGTGAAGGTAACAATTTATGAGAAGGTATTACCCGATGACATGTACATTATATATTGTGCATGTACACTGTATATTAAGCTAGAACACTGGTGTATAAACATGTGAGGTGATAAACTTAAAAAAGACTTCAGAATGGAGGACGTCCCAGCCAGTTTGTATTAGTAAATGTATTATACATTTTTTTAAATGCCACATGTACAATGTACATGTAATGTCGATTTTTTTACACTGAGTAGTAAATGACCGGTACATCTGCCAATATAATTTTTCAGGATGGAAATTGAAAATACATGAAAAAAGAGATGTAACAAATGGTGTGTTTCATATTTCTGATGAACTCTGTGGCAGTTCTAACCTTCAATGGTAAAGTATATGTTAACATAAATGCAAATTTACAATAATGGTTTAAAATCTTTACAGAAATACATTTTATCCAGTGAAAAATTATGTTTACCTCAAGAATTAAAATAAATGAGTGAAGTTAACCATCTACTTTGATTTTAAATCCACTGCATTTAAGTGGTTTGCTGGGCTTGCTATTTCAGACTTCTCTTCTTCATGTTCACTTTTTTAAATATTAGTATACATGGATTACTATACACATGTAGGAATGTAATGTATTTAGTGGAGGAAATTTTTATTGGGAGAAATATAAATAATTAAGACAATGATGAATTTAAGCTCCACCTTGAAGACAAAGTGAGTAAAAACGTTTTTCAGTCAAAAGTTGACCAAAGACCGTCCTGTAAATTTATTGTGCATGCATATAACTGGACTGAAATATCCAATTAATACAATACTGGGCCTGGCCATGGCCGGCTGGCTGCAAAAAAAGGCACCACATGTTTGTACATGTAATTAAACAAGACTGGCAAAAATCAATCTTTGATAAAAAATAATTAAAGATTTTTACTATTCTGCATTTATTCATTCACATTGGCTAATTAACATCCCAGATTAAAGTGCACACATGCAGGTAATTTGTCATTATCTCATTCTGGGACGTAGCAAGAAAGATCAGAAACTCCAAGTTATTCAAACTTGAAGTTCAAGTACGTACACTATACATGTATCCACAGTGTTCATATGTGGATATGTACATGTACATTGTACATAATACATGTACATTGTACGTACACTTGGCTTTTGTACACAGTTGTACATCCACGTTTTTTTTCAAACGGTATTATATTACACGTCGCGTCGACCGCAGGTGCATTTTGCATAATTGGGGCAATCGGTCAAACTTAACCATGGAGGTCAGACCAGTCACGTGATATGAATGATGCATGTTTAGCCACGATTTCCATAGTCGGGTCCCGCCCTCAAAAGTAGAAATATCCAAGACGTTACTGTAACTCCGTGATTGATCGCGCGCTCGCCCGCTGGTGACAGCCTGTAAATTGCGCCCTCTGTTGATGACAAGTATCAGACAGTAACGTCTTGGAACCAAGACTACCTCCGAGGCCGAGGCCAAGACCGAGGCCACAACCTCCGAGGCCGAGACCGAGGCCGAGGCCACAACGTCCGAGGCCAAGGCCGAGGCCGAGGCCACAACGTCCGAGGCCGAGGCCGAGGCTGAGGCCGGTTACTAAACACGTAATAAACTAATAATCCACTCAATCAAGGTTAAAGGCAGTGTGTATGATTGGTCATTGTTGCAATTTTCAGAAATGGGCGGATTTGGGGGTTAGTATTTTATAGGAAATATCGTTCCACTGACCTGTTCAAAGTTTTGCGTTGTTGGATGGCGAGAAAAACGAGAGAAAAACGGCGCTCGTTTTCAACCGTCGGGCGGATGATAGCCTTTAGTCAACAAGACGCGCGTGGCTACCTGGACACGTGACGCGCCCCGAATGCCAGCATGTCCGCGGGTAGCCACGCGCGCCTTGACTAAAGCCTACAGGGCAGTTTTCCAACGATTGAAAACAATATACATTTCCACTTTTCTTGACAACGACAGCACACCTGGTGCTATCATTTCACACGATGATTGAGACTACTATTAACTTACAGGCTAGTAAGGTATTTCGTAATAATTCAGTAAAAACAAATTAGAGGATTACCAATCGTGTACACTACATTCATTGTTGGATTTTTTATTTTATTTTCAAGTCACGTCAATGGCAGGTTCCTTAAAGGGACACATTGCTTTGGATTTTGCGATTTGGGCTATACAACTGAAATGGATATGGTTGGGAAGCTTTTTTAAAAGTAGAATATAAAGATTCACATAACTATCCCTTCAAATTGCGTGGTTTTTGTTTAATTTCGTGACAAATAACGGTCCGCCATTTTGTAGAACCAAATTTTTGACTCCACAAAATGGCGGACCGTGTTCACTAGTCGTATTTCCAGTCGCAGCTGGTTGAAGTACGTTCTGTTGATCCATTTTGATGTACTGTGGCACGGTGCGCAGCACTGGCGATGTGTCGCGAGGTAGAGAATGGTACCTGGCGATCATCTGATAGGTTTACAAGGCCACTGGCTGCGGCGCCAGCCTAAAGACTCTTACAGCATATTTTGCGCAGTATTTAGAAGGTGGTATTTACTACTGGAAATATGTCTATGTTTCGCGGGTCAGATGTTATGGGTCAGAGGCCAATTTTTTGTTTTGTAATCACTACTCACTAATTAGAACACATTATACGTGTTTTTTTGCATGAACAACTCTTATAAAAGATAAGGAACATTTCCAAACAGCAAAATTTCATGACATTTGAAGGCAATGTGTCCCTTTAAAGGATATGTTTATTGCATTTCAAGAACATAAGGGTCTCCAGCATCTATTGGGATAGCTTTGCACGGTGTGGCCTCATAATAATCCCTCCTCTGCTAAAAATGCGCTCCATCCACTGGAGCACTGCTGGCTGGAACATAGTCTTGGGCCCAAGACCCTTGTGTTGTTATTTCGGAGCGCCCGCGCGCCAGATTCACTAACGTTGTGTCCTCGAAATCCCGGCTTCGTACGTGCGTTCTGGCCTCACGCATGCGTAGTTTACAAAATGCAGCCGAATCCGCAGCCGGTGTTTGTCAAACGTGCACGATTTTGGATCGCCACAAGGGTCTTGGATAAGTTGGCAGGCAATTCTTAACTTTTTCTTTACTTTTCGATGATTCTCCCTCGCTTTTCCGAGGGATCCAATCAGTGACCGAGTTTGAGCCTTATCATAAATTATTCATTACATGCAAATACATAGGACATGACGAGGCATCATGACCATTGATCTGCAGCTGCGCGCATCACATGCGCGTGCACGCATGTCGGACATAAACCACGAATGTGATTGGTCAGAACACCATCAGGCGACGCTCACTGGATCGGTCTATTGCATAACCGTCCATCATTATCACAGTCCACAGTCTGGTCGCGCCCCCGTACGCCAACTTATCCAAGACTTTACTACAGATCCAAAATCTTATCGCGCTGTCGGCCTATTGCAACTACACTGTACCTGATCGCGCTGCATGTGCATTGCAACTGCGAAAGTACAAAAGTACAATAGTAACGTCTTTGAACCAAGACTAGCTGGAACAGAGAGGACAGTCTTTGCAAGGGCATGCAGTTAATGGGTACATAGACTAGTAGATATGTGACAGGCTTCGCGTTGCGCGAGCACGCGTGAATAACAGGTTGGTTCCCTCAACTTCACTGCCGGCCATTATGATTATCGCTTTAACGTTCACTCGTTCAGGGCCGAGTGGTGGACCAGGAACCAGTCTATAGCGGGAGTAGACAGATTATCGAACAAAAATATTAGATGCTACATGAGTACGTGTAACACAATAGTGGCAGTTCATAGGGCGAGTGAAGTGCTGGACCAGGAACTACACGTAGTCTATTACCGGGAGTAGACTGGTTCTACAAGAAGATAATACATATAATGTACGTACGTAGTACGTGCAATCGGGGAGCTATCTATAGCTCCATGGTGCAATAATGCAAATACCAGTTCATTAATTCGTGCGTATCTGCTTGAAACTTTATTTCGTTTCACGGAACTCACTGTGGCAGTTTCTCGAAAGTTTTATGAGGTAAACAATTTAAATTAATTGAAACAGAAAACACATCTGAATTGGTGGGAAAATTGATCAAAGTGGGCGGCCTCGAGCCGGCCTCGACCAGATCTTCGAGTCTGGAAGGCTCCGAGGCCGAGGCCGAGGCCGAGGCCTTGCACTCCGAGGCCAAGGCCGAGACCGAGGCCATAAAAATCGGCCTCGAGGCCGGCCTCGAGGCCGAGGCCGGTCTCGAGACCTCCAACACTGACAAAGGAAACATGATTTGGGATATATATTGCAGTATTCCTGCTTAAAACAATAAAGTATTATCTTGACAATGATATTTTGTGTCCAGAGACAATTATTTTCCAGATTAAATATGAGAAAAAAATTCTTGAAAATGTTTGTCCAAGCTACTCCGCCCCCTGAGTGGGACCCTCATTAACATAAGTGTGTGACGTAGATCGAGGCATATTACATATTCTGCTCGAGCCGGCCCCATTCATCACGCGTATGCATTGAGTGTACATTCTTCGTCCAAAATCTAAGCAAAATATAGTGTTTTTCGGCCATGCCGACAAGGTGTGTGGCTTCTGTGTGCAGCAAAACAACGAAGGCTGGAGTAAGCCTTCATTTATTTTCAACTGATGCGAAATATCGGAGAATTTGGACGGCGAAAGTGAAGGTGACAAGAGCGTTATGTAGCGACCACTTTTGACTTTGAGCCGTCGTGTTTCGATACTGGTAGTGGTATTTTCAAATCATGGGATGACCATTAAAAATATGCTCAAGTCCACTGCCATCCGAACAAAGTTCCCAGATGTGAGGAGCCTTCGCTAAAAGGGAGAAAATCAGGGTAAGTTCGATGTTAGTTGTTGCAACTTACGAAATTGCACGTGTAGACCTAGTGTACGTGTGTATACGATGTACATGCGTCATAGTCGATCCATGAATTTCGGTGCCTCGGTCTACGTTACGAACAGCGCCCTCAATTTGAGTCTCAACAAATTCCAAAAAGGGGGGGTCAATTTTGGGGCGGCAAATAATCACACTAAAACTTCACTTGAACCAGTTTGGCTTTTAATTCACATTTAATACATATAAATGAATTTATTCATGAAATAAAATTGAATCCGGCCAATTTGAGAAGCATGTTTCCTTTAACCTGGGGAGCCGGACTATGCAAGAGTGAATGATGGCGTCTGTGGCTGCCTGAGACCTACTATACGCATAGGTTGATGGTGTCTTTTCACATGGTTGGTTACCAAAATAGGCCTTAGTTAATATTTGTCCGAATTATTCAATTTTTAATGTTAGGATATTACACGTATAATATCCAATGGACTAGTCTAAATCAAATTCCAACCATCCGATTTTGAGGGTTTGATGGAATTAAAGATAGACTTTTTTCAAGCTTCATCCCGAAACACAATGCTTTTTTAATTGCCATTTTTCCTAGCAATACAAAAGTTATTCACCGTTGAATGAGACATAAAAAATAGAACCACGCCAACGTTTAGTTATTGAATCATTACTTTTATACAAATAAGAGACTTTAAACGGTTACACGTTTATTTTTAACTGACAGTTTTCATTGTATTTTGTAAAAGATAAATAAAAGGGCCAAATTGTGCTACTGTTCGGAAAAAAAATATAATTTTTTTGCTGGCCCTAAACAAGAATTGCAAAAACCACTGGTAACTTTCTAATAAGTAGTGATGACAGACGATAATGTCAAAATGAAATGAACGTGTTTGTATTTCTTTTATAGTCTTCCTTAATCGCTCGATAGACGAGAAGAGATGGGGTTAATTATAGTGTCATTGATTGATATGTAATTAGATGCCTGCTCGAAAGCGCAACACGTCCATTTTCAACTGTCGTTTTTCATTATTAAATTTGTATTGGACAGCTACACATGATTTTTCATACTTGACTGTCTTGCGGCCAAATCTGGGGTCGGGGTATATTACTGGTATTTTATTATTGTCAAGATGTTTGTATATTTTTTAATTAAGGCGAAAATCAATATTAAAATTGAGAATAAGTAATTACTGTACGTTTTTTTTGTTTTAAAAGTGAACAAAGAAAACTGGCAGTTGCGGGAATTAAACCTGTGATCTCCGGATTACCGTACCGGTGCTCTACATAACAGCAAAGCTGCCGGTTCCTCGCCCTATGTTGGCGGTCTCCAATATTGTCGGTATCTTTGTTCGGAATTGTTTTCCTATTAACTATTTTCTTCTTTAAAAATGTAGAGGAAAACCACCTGTTCATGTTTTGTTCGCCTGCAACCCTCCCAAAAAGACTTCTATTCTTGTTTGCTTTCGCGCATGTAATGCACGCTGACAAAATCATGGGGGTTAAATTTACCCATGTGGGTGAAAACTGCAACTACCCAAAATTTGGGTGTTAGTCTACTCTCGTCCGATTGTGTTTAGATAGATTTAACAAAATGTTGGGTATTATTGTTGCAGTTTTCACCCACAATTGGGTAAATTTAATCCCCATAATTTGTCAGTGCGCACAATTAATCGGACTGCAAATAATTCGAGATTTGTACAGTTATTAGGCCTATTCGGTAACAAAGGTGTTTTTTTCCTATTGGATGAATCTTCAAAAGTGAATAGCTTTTGTATTGCTTGAACAATTGCTATTTAAAAGACGTTACCTTTTCTGGCTTAAATAAAATTAAAAAAACCCAAGAAATACAGACAGTTTATCTTTAAAGGTTGTGCCTACATAGGCCCTATAATAAAATATTTCTTGGGCAGACGCATTGGTCCTTACTTTATATATTAATGACTTAGATTGGACTTTGACACCGTGATTGCATACCATTATACCAAATATTTTTTTTTTTTTAATTGTCATTTTACCATTTCTATAGCGAATTTTGAAAAACGCACGGACACTTTTACATATTATGTAGTGTTGTGAAATGTCAACACGTCACAATATGGATATTAAATACTAGAAAATCTATTACATGGCAGGATCGATCACAAACACATTGGCCCGCGGCTGGCTTGGCTTGTAGACAACGCCAGGTGTGCCTGACTGTTGTTTCTCACAGTGTCTTTGTGCTGTGCGCAGCGCATACTTAAGTACATGTTCTTCACGGTTGGTAGATATTTCTCATTAAAAGTGTACGTCAATATTAAAACACTGCTTCGTTTTTTGAAACAAAATCCCCAGCGCCCTTTGGTGATATTCAGGTAATTATTCAGATAATTATGACGATGTTCGAAATTGTATCTGCAATGAAATAAAACATACGTGATCAAATCGTGTACACTACAGCCGTGATCAAATTTCCGAGAAATTGGTCCAGTCGTAGAGCAACTTGGAGCAGTAAAAACGAAAGTATAAAAGGTCAGTATTTATAATACGCCCACTTCCCCCGTTTTTTCGTTTGATTTGATTTGATTTGATATATTTCCACTCATCATTTTTAGAATCATACAACAGATGAATGGAAGAGGCTGATAGAGAGACGAAACTTGTACATGGTCAGGCCGCCTTGATTAAACAATTACATTTAAATTAAACTAAACAAGAAAAACAATTCAAGTGAAATAATACATGTAAAATGTAATTAATGTTGAATTATTACAAAATATTACTAAGAATTAGTATTATTTAGTTGCTGTCAATATTAATTTCAGCAGAATTAACAAGCGAAACGTTTGGAACAATGTGTTTAGACAAACAAGACAAACGAAACGTTTCTAATAATAATCACACAGGTTTAGATACTATTAGGGAAGGGAGAGGCTATTCCAAAAAAATGGGTCCTTGATGTTTAACTGCAGATAAATACTCAATGTTAAATAATAATGAAGCATACCGACAGCCTTTTTACAAGAATTGATAAGACGAAGAAAAACAGTGACCTTTTCGTAACAAATCAAAGTCAGTAAAAAAAATGGGGGGGGGGGGGGGGGGGGGGCTATTGTGATTGGTTAATATTCGTCAAGTAGTGATGGGGTTAAATAAATCCATCTTTACGATCTCCAACCGTTTCTTTGTTGTAACATACACAGGAAACGCTGTTTAAACCTTTTTTTTTTAACCCGGGTTAAGTGCCCTGCTTAAACAACCATGTGCACTGTTTAAGCAGGGCACATGATTAACCCGGGTTGTTTAAAAAGTTTAAACAACTTTTTAAACAGCGTTAGTGGGAAAAAAAGAAGTGAAAATGGATTGATTTGATTTTCAGTTAAGGTAAGGGCAAGGATCGGGGACGTGTGCAACTGTAAGTCAAGAAGGTGTCTTTCGGGTTATCATTTCATGTCGTTACATTTAACATGCACGACAGAATACATAAACAATGACGTCATGAGGGAATCGTGCAGAAAGCCTATTTTTTTGCTAGGTAGTGCCTCGGCAAACCGGGTGAGGCCATTCTTTCTCCTTCAAAAATCAACTAATTATACAATTTTAGAGTTGACATTTGACATTTGAAAAGACCATGGCCCTTTTAAAAAATCTGGTTAACTTTCCATTTACCCCGATTGATGGAGGGCATGGGAGGATCTGGTTGGCAAAAAGGGAGGGGCGGGTTGCGCTCAAACAAAAGGAGGCTCGGCAGCTTGCAAGTTTATAAAGGGTGATAAATGTGCAGTTTGTGTCAGAGGGGAGGTGGAACATGAATCCGCCCTTAATTAGCGGAATAGCACAGCAGCGTCTAGGGGCGGATCCAGGAATTTGTGCAGGGTGGGGTTTCTGAAATTTGCCCAGAAAAGTGACTCCCAAAATGTTCCGCCTGCGAAAAAAACGGGGGGGGGGGGGGGGGGGGCTGATACACTTTCTCACCGTTGGTGGCGCCATTTAACCTCTTTGTTTTGTTCTCACCAATAGGCAAAATAAGACCTGTATTTGCAAGGCGTAGGCCCCTAGAAGCAAAAGCAAAAAACAAAAACGAGCGGGGGGGGGGGGGGGGGGTTTCGACCCCCCCCCCCCCCCCCCCCGGATCCGCGCCTCGCGTCGTCTTGGGCCGAGTTCGTGCGAGTTGTTCTTGTTTGCTCAAGAACAACTCGTGTCTTCGTTCGTGTTCCGGCCATTCGAACGCCCAAGAACGTCCGATAGCCAAGAGCGCCATGCATCTATCGCTGGTAACCACACGCAAAATATCATGGCTGCTCCCATGTACGTTATTCAAGCATTCGTTTCAAGAACCTGAATTTCAGACGCAAAATAATTTAACGGAAGCACAATATTGAGACTACATTTTCCCCCATATAGTTTGTGAGAAATAAACCCTTTATTTTCAAAACCTTTGGAAGGGAATTTTATTAGCAACTGTACGCCGACTTGTTTGCTTCGTCAGATCATCTGTCATCTTTGGTCGTCTTCAACGTCGCGTCAAATTACGTCATGTTCTTGTAAACCCCGACTGGTAGGTGGTGTGTGATCTTGTTCCGAGTGCAATGTTCTCGGGTCGCGTTCCCGCCGTTCGGGCGCAAGAACATGGAACTCGTGTTAAGAACGGACAGCCCGAACTCGGCCTTGATTTAACCATTGATCTCCATTATAAAGACGAGTTGAAGGGACGCATTGCCTAGAAGGCGCCCAATTGGGCTACAAAAAGCGTTCGCCCTATACATTGCTGGGGTTGAAAAGATTATTTAAAAGGGGAATGTAATAATGTACGCGACCATCCCTTGAAAATGCGCCGTTTGTCTGTAAATCATTCGGGGACGCCAGTTTGGTTTGGAAAAGTCGCACGTTTGAAAATTGGGAAATTCAGAGTGGTGCCCCTTGGTCTGCAGCGCCAGTCTGAATGTCCGGACGTCACTGCTTCCGTTTTTCCACGTTTTTCCGTAAATATTACACATTCTGGTATTATTTTAACAGCCAGACCTTGGGCATATGGAAGGTATAACCAAAGAGATGAAATGTTGAGGATTTCAGGGCAATGTATGCCTCTCAAAGTGGAATCCTAGATTCCGATTACGTCAAGCACTCTTGTTCAACATCCACAAACCGACAGCCGAAACAATATGCAACTAGACTTCTATGTCTGTTACAAGAACAGAACATAGGGCTTTTCCGTTTTTTTAATTTTTATTCAGCATAAAAGTTGTTAAGGGTCTTGTCTTTGATGAGTTTTCTAAGATCTGAGATTATTTCATGACCCAAATTTCTAACTTCAAACTCGATCTTTAAGTTCATGCTGCGTGATCCATGATGACGTTATAACGCCAGCACTTCTCAAAGCAAATTTGCAACGTGGTCTTGGCCTGTGTCAAGATTGGAGTAAATTTGATCAATGACAATATAGAATTGGAGAGTAGGCCTACAATGAAATGTGAAACATTTAAAGATTCACAAAAAATCAGCCAATGACGTGATCATGACGGCACTTCGAATTTTACATGCTATGACAATACCAACTGGCCCACCAATTTTCATGACGATCGAACCTACCCTTATACGTGCTTTAAAAAAAGCACATTTTTGATGACGTCATCATGACGGCACCCATTTTTCGCATTTATATGTAAGTATCTATGACCTAACGGACCTAATAAAAAGAATTTCGAAATTAGTATGTACCGTTGATGAGATATGACTTTAAAAGGTTCAAAAACTAAAAAAATACTATAAAATCGTATGATGACGTAATCATGACGTCACATCAATTTCCATCTGTAACACATGCTGGCCTATCTGGATACCACGTATCAACTTAATCGGACTTGTACTTCCATAGATATATGGCTTCGAAAAATGCCCCTTTAAGATGACGTCACGTGACATGTGATGACCATCATTAAAAGTCAAGTCAGGGTTCCCACAGAAATCTGAAAACCAAATTCCATGACCTTTCCATGACTTTCCAAGACTAAATTTCCATGACATTTAATATCATTTTGCAGAGAAAAGTTGTTTGGTATTATGGTACTGATAAACCCCTGATATGGGGCTAACCATTTGTTAGCTTTTGAAAATAAGTGTTAATTAATAATGCCCTCCTCCCATTACAGCCATCCGATCCACCCACTTTAATAAAAAAAAAAAAAAGAAGATGAAGACACATGGAGCTAGCACGTTAGTAGAGAGATTCACGCGAACCGGCATTGGCGACGCTATTTGCAATGCCCAATTTTCTGTCAGTGCTGCGACTGGCTTTAATTTGTTTTTATTTAGTTTTGATCATTTAATTTTCCATAATAATTGGTGTTTGTTTATTGTTACTATTTTAAATGACTCATAACATTATTTTTATATTTATAACAAATTGATCAGAAATAAATTAGGCTCAAATTTTCAATTATAGAATTAGCAATTTAGCAATAATGGTCACAACTTTTAACTGAAATTGTCCTCCAAAATGACCAAAAAATTAAATCAACAAAAATCCACAATAGGGTTAACCTAACATGACTACTATTGGCCCTCATTCTATTTCTAATTCTATTTACTCTTTTCAGTAATATAATATTCAAAAGAATTGTTTGTCTTAAAATCTCTGTGGTATTATAAGTTACAGCATCATCACCATACTGCACATTTCTCATCCAAGTTGATAACAGGACCCCCCCCCCCCCCCCCTGCACACAATCATGGTGGAATGAAACTATTTAATGCGGCTACCATTAAATATCAACATGTAGGTATGTACTGTCTGCTTTGTTTTCTTTTAAAATTTATTTTCTTATAGTCTAAACAGATTGCATACAAACCATTACCCTAATAATCTCCTAGGGTGTGTGAAAAATCATCTACTGAGAATTGAGGACTTTTATGGTTAAGACATCATTTACATGATTAGGTTTAATATTCAGCTACCATCTCTAATCTTGTTTTCAATTATATCATGTTTATGTGCCCACATTACATTGAGCTTACGTGTATTGAGTTAAACCTACATGGATGTGGTTCATTCCATGAAGTTGGGTACATAAAGTGTGACATTTTGCCAAAAAGGGCAATGTTTAAACCCTAAAATATATATTTTCTACCTTTATCAGTTTTCCCTGATCTGGATACGTTGTTCATGCACACTTGCAATTAGTAGTTTCACAAGTCCAATAAAGGATTCTTTGGATTGTTTTTTCACACTCGATGAAGATATATTGTCAAAATGTGTGACATTCCTCCAAATTTGGTGTCCTGTTACACGTGAAACCAGTACCTTAAAATGTCATTATATTCTCTCTGCTTTTATTAATTTGTCTAATTGTTACTAATTTTATAAACTTATAAGTAGGTCTTATTAGGGTATGAAACTTGCGACTCTTCTAAGAAATCTGGTAGATATAGGCTTATGGGTCATTCCGTAAATGAAAAATATATGGTGTTCGTGTTACATGTGAAACAAAAACACATTTTCTGACATATTTCCATTGATTCGGCTTGAACATGTCTACATTTTATGAACTAGTTAAGGATATACATCTCTAATGAAAAGATATGAAAATCAGACCTCTTCAGTAAATATGAGGCATAAAATATGAATTTTTGTGGATTTTACATGTAACATAGACACTGGTGTCAATGTTACATGTGAAACCCATCGCTTATTTGTACCATATCACTGTAAATTTCAATTGCAAAAGTCTGACTTCCATTTGTTCAATATTGCTGTCTGTAAGTACACAAAAGGTGGTTTATTAAAGAAAGTGTTGAATAAAGTTCTTAAGATATGGCAAAAGTTAGGTACTGCAGCTCAATTCTGTTTGATCCACTGCCATCTTCACTGACAAATGTACATGCTGTCATCAAATCTGAAATAAGGAACAATAAAAATTGTCCCCTGTGTATTTCTATATTTTATTCATGTGTTGTGTTTTGGGTTTTTTTATCTGGGGTTCAGGGTGAGCTGGTTGGGTTTATAATTTGTACAGATACATGCATGCCCCCAGGCCCAACTTCCAGACTAGGCTGTGTATAATAATAATAATTATCTTCTCTGAGACAAGTAGGGGCATATCTCACTCCCCGAAAACAACTTTTTAAAGTTGCGTTGAAAATGCATATGCAACATGGCAAAGCATTGCCAAAATATTGCAGTATTATACGTGACAATGTTTGTATTTTAGACATCAAACTCTTCAGTTTATTCAGTTGGTGGGGGTTTGAAAGTAAAATCTCTCTTCATAATCGTGTCATCATATGGCACAACCTTTAGTTGGAGGCTTTTGTTGGGGAATTTTCACTGCTAAATAGAGGAAAACAGTTTGTGTTCACTATACATAGCCTAATTATTCTTGGCAGTGTCTGGTCAGAAATTAATGTACATGTATACAGTGTTTACATACATGTACATGTACATATGTAAATTTCTGTCTCATTTTCCACAAATCTTTAGGAAATAAATCTTGAAATAAGTTGTGCCACATACTTAGACAAACAGGGTTGGTTATTTCCCAAGATTTCTGTGTTTCTGACCCATGCTGGTAGGGGTATTAAAGTAAAATCTCTCCTCAGAATTTTGTAATTTTGTTGGGGAATTTTCACTACAGTGTTCACATACATGTACAGTAAATTTGTGTCTTATTTTCCACAAATATTTAGGAGATAAATCTTGAAGTAACAGGTTGTGGCACATATTTAGACAAGCAGGGTTGGTTAATTTCCAAGATTTCGCTGTTTCTGACTAGCTGGTTGGGTTTATAATTTGTACAGATGTACTACATGTAGGCCCTATACTTGCAGACTGGGTTGTAACTTTTCTGAGACAAGACTAGTATAGGGGCATAACTCACTCCCCAACAACAACTTTTTCAAGTTGTGTTGAAAATGTCTGTCCAACATGTCAAAGCATTTATCTGCAATCATTCATGTTCAGAATTGTGTAATCACATAAATTTGAGGCTTTTGTTGGAGAATTTGCACTGCTAAATAGAGGAAAAACATGTTAATTTGTTTTGACTTTAGGCCTACATGTATTATTGGCAGTGTATGGTCACAAATTTCTTTTAGTAATGTACATGTAGAGTGTTCATATATATATATTTTGTACTATGTAAATTTCTATCTCATATTCCACAAATATTTAGGAGATAAATCTTTAAAAATAACACGTAGTGCCACATATTTAGACAAGCAGGGTTGGTTATTTTCCAAGATTTCGCTGCTTCTGAACCATGCTGGTGCGGAATATTAAAGTAAAATCTCACAATTTTCGACATGCTTACCTGAATATCTGGACCACCAAATTGAAACATGTTGCTGTCCTACTGAACTTTCTCCATGATTGGACCCTCTATCGCCTTTTTAAACGTTTGGACATGATCTGCCGATAGTATAGCGTCTAAGGTCGTCTGCAGTGATCGTGTGGTTTTTCTGAAAATGTATCTGAAGTTTCATCAAAAGCATCCGGTTTCACCCTTACAACGGCCTCAAAAATGATAGATACGTCACTTGAGATACAAGTAGAGTTCGAGGATTAAGGTGCAGACACTAAGGTTCAAATACGAGCCGGACGAAAAGTCGAATTTCACGTCCAACTCCAAGAGGCACCCGTTGAGCCCCGAGGCGCGCGCAGTGCCGCTGGCCGATATATGCAAACATGTATCCATGTCATGTTTAAGAATCCACTACTATAATAATATGCACAGCTCGTTTGTGCATGCTCCGGGTTGCACGAAAAATGTTTTTTCGGGTTTAACTTGATCGTATTCTCATTTTGAGGGGATCAGTCGCTGCATGAATGACTACTCTGCATTTTGGGTGAGTGTTTGGTTGATATATTCAGGGAAACGGAAGATATCGGCGCTCCAAACAAAAATCGCTGTGAACCCAATGTAAGTCCTTCCAGCTCTAAACGGCGAATCTCGCATGTACGGATAGATTTTGTTGTAGACTGTGGAAATTTGGCATCTGCAACGTATGTACGTACTTTGTTAGGCTTGATTCTGCATGATTAGTAAGTTAGCGAAACGTTACGCACGGTTTCGGATACCTATTTTTAAGTTTCGGGGACTTCTAAAGTCCCCGGGGTAGGATAGCCACGCTATACCTAGATACGTGAGGCTTCGAGCCCCCCTACCCCTGACTACATTTGAACATCAAAAAACAAACACTAAACAAGCACATTACACGAAGACAATGTAGCCTCGCTACCCATGCATTACCATGAGGGGGTACGACCCCCCCTGTCTTCAACCAAAACGGTGAACTAAAATATCACAAGGAACAAGCAGTAAACAAGACGTATAAGAACAAGCAAAACATGTGAACAAATTAGTTCAGAAAAAAGACGGGAGACAGAAGCTCCATAAAATGACTTCAGGGGACTTTAAAGGTGAAATACCAATCGGTCGTCTCTGACAGTACAGACGGCTCCCCGCACGCACCAAGTGGTGCGAAACTTTGTCCGGTCCAGCCGGGCAAAGTCTGCTTGGAGCCGTGCCCTAATTGAACCCTTGACACGGAGAAGTACCTGGTCGGCATCCTGTCGGGATCCATCATACAATGTCTCGCAACGCGAAAGCCAAACCAGCCGCCTCACCGTGCAAATTAAAAACCAAATCAAAAGGGACTCCGGGCTAGTGTCCACACCAGACCCGTAGAGGACATAGGAACGTGTAAGAGAAAAACGTCGGGCTTGTGCTTTACATCCAAGATGCTCAACCCAAGCCCACAAATTGTAAACAAAGGAACAGTCCCAAAAAATATGACAAAGTGTCTCGGGAGCGGCACAGCCGACGCGAGGGCACTTGCCGTCCCCTATACCCCAACTAAAAAGACGTTGAGAAGTCTTAAGTGCCCCCCAAACGATCCTCCAATTTAAGTCCCGAAGTCGGTTGCTCAAATTGGAGGCATGACAAACTTTAAAAAGCTGACCGATGTCAGAAATGTTGCAAGCCGGACGCTGATTAGGACGTTGGCCTGCAAAAAGCTCGCAAAGACTGCGAACCGACGCCGGCCCCCAATCAATGTCCGGGGAAATCTCGACAGCCAGCAAGACCAGCTTGCAAAACTGCTTATAATAGCCCGTGGGCGAAAAAGCGTGAGGAACATCGTTCCGCCACCAATTCGGGGGAAAGACCCGGCGGAGCGACAAGGCCACCCAGTATAGAGAAAAAAATCTCAAGGGTGGGCCCCCATCGCCCAACAAGGCCTTTACCCCAAGAACGAAAAAGGCGTCACATTTGTCGCGGAGGTTGGTAACACCCAACCCGCCCTTGGCTAGGGACTGGACAAGAACTGTCCTCCGGACGAGTTCAGTCTTGCCCGACCAAATGAAGGAAAAAATAGCTCGGTTTATAGTCCGCTCTACTGCAAGTGGAAGTGGATAAACCGGAGCCAGAAAAAACAAAGGTGATAGAATTAAGGTATTGACCAGCAATACCTTACCTAAGAGGGAAAACGTCCCCCTTTTCCAGCTGTCCAAAGAGGACTGCAGTTTGGGAAGCCGCGCTTTCCAATTAAAAGGGCCCATGTCCCCCTTGCCAACCCAGACACCGTTGATCTTGATCGGGTCGGTGGTCCACTGAATAGGGACCAGATCGGGAAGGCAATCGGGCCAGGAGCCAAAGACCAAGCCTTTCGACTTGGCAAGATTTAAGCGAGACCCGCTCGCGCGCGAAAAAAAATCAATGATCCCAAAAAGCCGCCTGAGAGATTGGCAATCCCTTACAATGCAGGTCGTGTCGTCAGCGTACTGCAACACTTTGCATTGCAAGCCATTGGCCCCGGGCATTGCCAAACCAGTCACGCGGCGATCATTGATGACTGTCTGAGCAAAAGGCTCAATAAAAAGGACATATAGAAGAGGGGAGAGAGGGCAACCTTGCCTTACACCCCTCGTGACAAAAAAGGGGTCGGAAACAACCCCATTCACCAAGACTGCACTGGATATATCTGTGTATAACAGCTTAATCCAGTGCCGGAAATTCGGCCCAAAACCAAAGTGGTCTAGGACCTTAAAAAGGAAATCCCAATTGACCCTGTCGAAGGCCTTCTGCTGGTCGAGGGAAATAACGAGGCAGTCAAGGTTCCTTCCATCCACGTATGCTACCAGATCCCGAAGGAGTCTGGTATTATCATGGATGGACCTCCCCTTGACGCCACAAGTCTGAAATTGACCGACTATGTCAGGTAAAACATTACCCAAACGGAGGCACAAGGCCTTCGACAGGATCTTATAATCAACATTAAGGAGAGAGATGGGGCGCTTGTTTTTGGGATCAAGCGGATCCCCAACCTTCTCCAAAAGTGTTATGATCCCCAAACGTTGGGAATCACCTAAATGATTTAGTTTAAAGGCACAATGGAAGACCCCAAGAAGGTCGGGGCCGACCATGTCCCAAAAATTCACGTAGAATTCCTTGGGCAGGCCGTCCCCTCCGGGAGTCTTACCGTTGGCCATGCTACGAAGGGCCGCACCGAGCTCAGACAATTCAAGTGGACTGTCCAAGTCAATGCGGCTCTCTTCATCTACAAGTGTAGACAAAGAGTCAAGAAAAGGGCCCTGTGAGTCAACCTCCACAGGCTCTTCAGAAAAAAGGTCGAGAAAGAAATCTCGATAAACGGTAGAAATTTCTCCGGAGGATGTAACGATGTCTCCCCGTGGGTTACGGACGGAAGAAATAATTTTCTTTCGAGCCTGGGAGGATTCTAGATGAAAAAAATACTTGGACGGCTTCTCCCCTTCCTCGAGTTCCCGAACTCGCGAGCGGATTCGGGCACCCTCCGCTTCGAAGTCGTCCAATTCTTGAAGGGCCTCCTTGATTTCGTTATGCCGGGAAAGAGTGGCAGCGTCACACCTCCCGGCATCTAAATCAGAAGTAACGGAGCGCAGGGAAGACAAAAGTGACTCCCTACGCTTCCGCTTCTTTCTTGCCAAGCGACAAGAAAAAGAAATAATAAAACGCTGTATGCGGGATTTGACGTCCTCCCACCAGAGGAGCTCGTTGTCGTACCCCTCCTTGAGAGACCGCCAACCCGCATAAGCACAACGGAAATCCCGTTGAAAACCCGCGTCGGCAAGGACGGAAACATTACATTTCCAAAAACCTCCACCAACACGTGCTTTCTCCGGTAAAGGAAAATCCATAACTACACAATCATGGTCGCTAAAATAACATGGCTCATGCTGGCAAGACACCACATCAACCAGGTTCGACACGTAAAAACGGTCTAGCCGGCTGGATAGTGTGTTAGCCGCATTACGCCATGTATGAGAAACGTCCGACGGGTGAAGAGACCGCCAGCAGTCTCGAAGGCCAAAATCAGAAAGCAGATGTTCGATCTCCTTGGCCCCGATTCCACAACGTGTGTTATCGGAACCTCGGTGATCTAAAGCTACATCTGAAACACAATTAAAATCGCCCGTCAGGAGAATGGGAAAGTTACCCGTCAGGTATACGCCTAATCCCGCAAAGAAGAGACGGCGCGACCTGGCATTGGTGGGGGCATAAATTGTGCAAAGTCGCACACCCGACCCGCTGCCAGGACCACGCAAAATACCAGAAACGATCCTCCCCTCAGTATCGAAGGAAGGATCAGAAAAAACAAAGGGGCTTTTAGCAGGCAGAAGGATGATGGTACCACAGGAGTTGGATGTGCCAAAACTGGCGAACATCCTGCCTTTCCATTCTGCCTGCCAAGCAGCTAAATCGGAGTTGGAGGAGATATGACATTCCTGAAGACAGGAAATATCGTAATCTCCACACAACTCAAAAACTTGTCTCCTCTTTACGGGAGCGCGCATGCCCTGGACATTAAGTGTAAGAATGGCGACCATATTGTGAATTATGGATCAAAAAAACTAAGGGGGCGATTCCGCCCCAGGGGTTGGGCTAGGGGGAGATTCCGCCGAGGACAAAAATTCGTCCTCATCTCCACCCTGCCCGTCCATGTCCGACTCCCCGGACGCCGAGGAGCCGGACAGGCTAGGTTTATGAGGAGAAACAATCTCCACAGAAGGAAATAAAGGTGAGAGGGGAGGAAGAATCTCCTTCCCGGGTCTACCCTCTTCCGAGTCAGAAGATTCGGAGAGTGTAGATCCGGGCTTTCCAGAAAAACGTTTATGGGGAATTGACCCGGAGGATGGGGAGTCCGAATCTGAGGAGGGACGAGCCCTCTTCGTCTTCTTCCTCCTTCCTCGCGGGACTACAAAGGGATTAACCTTATCGGTCGCGGCCCCTAGGCACGCGGGCTTGTCGCAGACCAAAGTTGGCTGCGAGTTAACGCCCGTGCACCCGGCGCAACCGACAAGGCTAAAACTAGTAGTCCGAATGATGGCACGCTCGCAGTGGAAACATTTCCACTCGGAGTGCGCCTCAAACGGACCTACAATCCCCGAACATCCAAGGCAGGACGCTCGAGGCAACTTAAAAGAGGACGTCTGCGGGCTGTCGTCCCCACAAATAGTGTCCCCGTCCGAAGACGAAGACGAAACGGGCGTGGAGCCTTCCGATTTGTCTGCATCTGCAGCTGCAGATGCAGACGCAGCGGAAGGTTCTGGACTAGGGGGTGGTGCAGGAGGAGTTGGCTCCTGAACCACCACTACATCAGCCCACCGTTTGGTAGGCTTAACTTTAGTTGCGTAGGATTTGGGGCACCGCTGAAAGTTGTGCCCCGCCTCCCCGCAAAAAGTACACTTCACCGAGTTTGGACACTCGGAGGAAGTGTGTCCCACCTCCAAACACTTGTAACACCTCACGGTGTTACATTGATTGGCCGTGTGGCCAGGGTCCCCGCATCGGGCACAGGTCCTGGTCTGTCCCAAGTGGGACACCCAGGCGTTGCGGTTCCCGATGCGGAGAACTGAAGGGATGGACTTGACATCCGACATGAGGTACTGCCGGGTGCCAGTAAAAACGGAAGGCTCATCCGGGTAGGTTTGAAACCTACCCTTCTGAACCTTCCCAAAGCGTGAGAGGATGGACCGGACGACGTTGTCGTCCAAGTCCACCTCCACAAACTTGACAGTGACGAGCGTCACGGCGCCAAATGACGACACATGGCAACCGGGACGCCCCGCCAAAACTGGCCCAAAACGTTGGGCTAATGCGGCAGACTTGAAAGTGACGTCAAATCTGCCGCCGGGTAGAGGTTGTAAGGCCTCCAAGTGGTCTTTGGGGATAACCCCGACCTCCCGGAGGACCTTAAACACATCACTAGGCGCCTCTTTGCCATCGACTTTCAGTTCGAAGGCTCGGAGGCGCCGGGGGGAGAATGCTTGCGAAGGCATGCTAGAGGGAAAAAAGCGAAAGGCAAAGAAAACAGACCCAACTGGGGTAGGCAAAAAAAGAACCGGCTAGCAGCTGCCTAGTCCGGTTGGACGAATGAAATTATCCTACTTGGATAATGTAAATGGCACCAATAAACACTTGTATTGGTGCCGAAAGAAAATAACTACCTTGCTATCTCACTGCAGATAGCAAGGCGAACAGGATATATGTATACGTATTTACATGCACTGTCTAGCTTGACAGTGCTGAAAAAGAAAGCAGGGCAACACCTGTGCCCGCCTATTGAAAGGAAATAACACAGCCCACACAGTACTCCGGATACTTACGTAACCGAAGACTGGGGGATGTGCACTGAACAAAAAGGCTTAACAAAGGCTACGTAGGGCTGTGCACTGCCACAAGCCGTACGTGCAAACAAAAGAAACGCTGCTGTGTGTAGAACTTATACACCACAGCAGTAACCAAAAATACCCCCAAAAACCCTCTAAAAACTCAACAAATACACCAAATAATTTACCAAAAGAATGACCAGGGTGGTCTATAAGTTGAAATTGACCAACCCTGCAAAAAATGGGCAAAACGCCACACGAAAAACGCTAGAAAACGGTGAAAAGCACAGAGAGCAAAAATGTACGACCGTCCACAGCTACCTGTGATTAGCGACTTGAAAAAGACTATAAATCAACCCTTTTTATAAACAGCATGTACATTTAATCCATGGTTTTCTGCCCTTCCCAGAATTCCTTTGTGTTATATTGAATTTGGTCTAAATATTCAAATGGCTGTTATTTCTTACTTGAGTGAGCCACGATCATGAAATTTTGGAATTAGGGAGAGAAAAATTCAATGTATACATTTCTATAATCGGACCGACCCTGGCATGCGTTTAAAAAAAAAAAATGTTTTGATAACGTCATCATGACGTCACACAATTTTTCCCTTTTAAGACATATCTTTGAGACATACCAAAGCTATAACAAAAAGAATTTTGAAAATATCTTGTTTTGTTCGCTAGATATATTGAAAGAATGTTACGATTTTTAAAATTCAAAAATTCATAAAAAATCACTTGATGACGTCATCATGACGTCACTCTTCGACATACAATTTCAGCCTAGGGTCTATGTTTGAGGTAAGTTTGGTTAAGATCTGAGGTTTTTTAAGACCTAAAGTGCCGCGGACAAAATTCGTGTACAAAGTCTATGGGCTTTTGGTCAGAACTAAAAGAAGAAGAAGAAGAAGAAGAAGGAAGAAAAAACTAGACATCTTGCGTCTCTTGCAAACAGACGCAGGGCTTTTCCGTTTTTCTGTTATATTAAGCACAAAGCTCCATCACTTCTATGTCTTTTGCTACTTCAAACTTGACCTTTAAGCGTGACGCCATCCTGACTTCTTTCTTGGTCATGTAATTTCCATTATAGGATATATATGACAAACTTGTTTAAGACCTTAGGCTGTTATGTGGCGCAAGTCCCGGTTAGAAATTACATAAAAAATTTAAAAAACCTAACAATCAACATAAAATCGTAGGATAGCGTCGTCATGACGTCACATATTCGGAACGTGGTCTTGGCTTGTGTCAAGATTGCAGTCAATCTGATCAATGACAGTTTAAAAAAATTGAAAAAAATGAAAAATTCCTACAAAATCAGCCAATCACGTCACTTCAGATTTTACAAATTTTCATAACGATCCACTTACTCTCATGTGTTTTTTAAAAGGGCATTTTGATGACGTCAGGATGATGTTACACATTTTAACATACATAACTCTGACCTAATGAATTGATTACAAAAAGGAATTTCGAATTTATTATATTCTGTTAATGAGATATGGCTTAAAATTTCAAAACCTTCAAAAAAATATACAAATAATTTGATGGTCATCATGACTAAAAAATTAACAGAAAATCAGCCGATGACGTCATCATGACGTCACCTCGGATTTTACATGCTAGTATCACTATCTACTTACCCACCAATTTTTATGACGCTCGGACCAACCCTTATATGTGTTTCAAAAAGCCTATTTTTGATGACGTAATGATGACGTCACACAATTTTCACATTTATGTAAAGGAATATAGGAGCTAACAAAGCTATTACAAAAAGAATTTTGAATTTAGCATGTTCTGTTGGTGAGATATGGCTTTAAGAAACTTTGAAGTTCAAAAACTTAAAAATTACTATAAAATCGTATGATGACGTCATCATGACGTCATGTCAATTTTCATCTATAAACCTGCTGGCCTACTTAGATATTACATTTCAACTTAATCGAGCTTGTACTTTTGTAGATATGGCTTCAAAAACTGCCCCTTTAAGATGACGTCACGTGACATGTGATGACATCATGATAATGTCATGTCAATTTTCAGCTATAAACCTACTGGGCTACCTAGATATTACTTTTCAACTTAATCGAACTTGTAATTTTGTATATTTATGGCTTCAAAAACTGCCCCTTTAAGATGACGTCACGTGACATGTGATGACGTCATCATAACGTCAATTCAATTTTTATCTATAAACCTACTGGGCTACCTAGATATTACTTTTGAACTTAATCGGACTTGTGCTTTTGTAGACATATGGCTTCAAAAACTGCCCCTTTAAGATGACGTCACGTGACATGTGATGACATCAATTATGATAATGTCATGTCAATTTTCAGCTATAAACCTACTGGGCTACCTAGATATTACTTTTCAACTTAATCGAATTTGTACTTTTGTAGATATATGGCTTCAAAAACTGCCCCTTT
This sequence comes from Hippasteria phrygiana, assembly GCA_037893225.1. Classification (NCBI taxonomy): domain Eukaryota; kingdom Metazoa; phylum Echinodermata; class Asteroidea; order Valvatida; family Goniasteridae; genus Hippasteria; species Hippasteria phrygiana. The sequence goes on along the minus strand of JAZGUH010000652.1, from coordinate 296,920 downwards.
AAGATGACGTCACGTGGCATGTCATGACGTCATCAAGAGGTAAAAGTTCGGCACACATTGTGAGCAGTTAGTCTAAGTGTCTGCCAAGTTTAAAAGTACCCAAAGTGCCGGTAAGAAAGAAAACGTGTACAAATGCTATAGGCAATAATCTAGCGAGTGCCCCTTTAAGATGACACCACGTGACATGTTATGACTTGATCATAACGTCATGTCAATTTTCATCTATAACACCAGGTGGCATACCTTACGTTCCAACTGAATCGGACTTGTACTTTTGTAGATACATGGCTTCGAAAAATGCCCCTTTAAGATGACGTCACGTGACATGTGATGACGTCATCAGGACGTAAAAGTTCGGCACACATTGTGAGCAGTTGGGGTAAGTGTCTGCCAAGTTTAAAAGTAGCCAATGTGGCCGGTAAGAAAGTAAACGTTTACAAATGCTATGGGCAATATTCTATCGACTTGAAAAAAGAATTTTTTTATGACGTCATCATGACGTCACACAATTTTCGCTTTTTAGGGCATATCTTTGAGACATACCAAAGCTATAACAAAAAGAATTTTGAAAATATCTTGTTTTGTTCGCTAGATATAGTGAAAAGAATGTTACGATTATAAAACTTCAAGAATTCAGCGACTTGAAAAAAGACTACAAATCAACCCCTTTTATAAACAGCATGCACATTTAAGCCATGGTTATCAGCCCTTCCCAGAATTCCTTTGTGTTATATTGAATTTGGTCTACATTTTGAAATGGCTCCTATTTCTTACTTGAGTGAGCCACGATCACGAAATTTTGGAATTAGGTACAGGACAATTCAATGTATACATTTTTGTAATCAGATTGACCCTTACATGCGTTTAAAAAAAAATATATTGTTGATGACGTCATCATGACGTCACACAATTTTCGCCATTTAGGGCATATCTTTGAGACATACCAAAGCTGTAACAAAAATAATTTTGAAAATATCTTGTTTTGTTCGCTAGATATATTGAAAAGAATGTTACGATTTTAAAACTTCAAAAATTCAGCGACTTGAAAAAAGACAAGAAATCAACCCCTTTTATAAACAGCAAGCTCATAATAGCCATGGTTATCAGCCCGTCCCAGAATTCCTTTGTGTTATATTGAATTTGGTCTAAATTTTGAAATGGCTGTCATTTCTTACTTGAGTGAGCCACGATCATGAAATTTTGGAATTGGGTACAGAAAAATACAATGTATACATTTTTGTAATCGGATTGACCCTTACATGCGTTAAAAAAAAAACATATTTTTGATGACGTCATCATGACGTCACACAATTTTCGCCTTTTAGGGCATATCTTTGAGACATACCAAAGCTATAAGAAAAAGAATTTTGAAAATATCTTGTTTTGTTCGCTAGATATATTGAAAAGAATGTTACGATTTTAATACTTCAAAAATTCAGCGACTTGAAAAAAGACTAGAAATCAACCCCTTTTATAAACAGCAAGCTCATAATAGCCATGGTTATCAGCCCGTCCCAGAATTCCTTTGTGTTATATTGAATTTGGTCTAAATTTTGAAATGGCTGTTATTTCTTACTTGAGTGAGCCACGATCATGAAATTTTGGAATTGGGTACAGAAAAATACAATGTATACATTTTTGTAATCAGATTGACCCTTACATGCGTTTAAAAAAAAAAATATTGTTGATGACGTCATCATGACGTCACACAATTTTCGCCATTTAGGGCATATCTTTGAGACATACCAAAGCTGTAACAAAAATAATTTTGAAAATATCTTGTTTTGTTCGCTAGATATATTGAAAAGAATGTTACGATTTTAAAACTTCAAAAATTCAGCGACTTGAAAAAAGACTAGAAATCAACCCCTTTTATAAACAGCAAGCTCATAATAGCCATGGTTATCAGCCCGTCCCAGAATTCCTTTGTGTTATATTGAATTTGGTCTAAATTTTGAAATGGCTGTCATTTCTTACTTGAGTGAGCCACGATCATGAAATTTTGGAATTGGGTACAGGAAAATTCAATATATACATTTTTGTAATCGGATTGACCCTTACATGCGTTAACAAAAAAACACATTTTTGATGACGTCATCATGACGTCACACAATTTTCGCAATTTAGGGCATATCTTTGAGACATACCAAAGCTATAAGAAAAAGAATTTTGAAAATATCTTGTTTTGTTCGCTAGATATATTTAAAAGAATGTTACGATTTTAAAAATTCAAAAATTCATAAAAAATCACGTGATGACGTCATCACGACGTCACTCTACGACATACAATTTCAGCTTAGGGTCTATGTTTGATGTAAGTTTGGTTAGGTTCTGAGGTTTTTTAAGACCTAAAGTGCCGCCGACAAAATTCGTGTACAAAGTCTATGGGATTTTGGTCAGAACTAAAAGAAGAAGAAACTAGAGGTCTATGTTTTTAAGAACATAGGGCTTTTCCATATGTTTTTATGATGTCACTTCGAATTTTGTAAACTAGTGACAAATCTACCTAACCACCAAGTTTCGTGACGATTAGACATGGTCTATCCTTATGTCTTTCAAGAAATCATGCCTTTAATGACGTCATTATGACTTCAGTAATTTTTCGCATTTATATAAAAGAATGTACGAGCTAACAAAGCTATTACAAAAGGAATTTTGAATTGAACATGTTCTGTTGATGAGATATGGTTTTAAGAATCTTTAACATTAAAATTTTGAAATTACCATAAAAATCAGATGATGACGTCATTATGACGTCACCTCAATTTTGATTTATAACATGTACTTGTTTAGCAACATACCAGGTTTGAATGCAATTGGACTTACGGTTCTCTTGATATGGGCCCTTGAAAAATGAGCCTTTAAGATGACATCACGAACACATATTGATGTCATCGTGACATCACTGTTCGGCACACAATTTCAGATTAGGGTCTATGTTTGGGTTAAGTTTGCTTAAGATCTGATGTTGTTTAGTGACCAAAGTGCCGCAGACAAAATTCGTGTTTAAGAAGAAACCAAAATAGTGGGTATTGTGAAGTTTAGGATTTCTGTATTAATTGTGTTCATGTTAGCTTCTGGAGTATTTGATTATTCCAAAAGCCTTTTTTTGTTACTAAAGTAGACTTCTCTGAATCCCAATGACACGTGCTTTTGTGATTTGGAAAGGTTTTTTAAGGCGGAAAATACGATTTTCTTACGTTGTGTCACGTTTTGGCTCGGTCAACTACTCTCCCACCAGCTATATATCCGTGTAAAGCTGGGTATTGCGCAATCACGTATTTTGTTACCTCTTAGCTAACGATTTCACTCCAAAAAACCCCTGCAGATGTTCTTCGACGTGGCCCTTTGTTCTGAATGTGGCAAAACGAACAATTTTCAAGTAGATTGTGTTCATGCCTGGGCGAAAGTGTACTAAACTACACAATCGCGCGAACAGAACAAAAACAAAGGCTTTCCTGCTGTAGCGGAAACGCCAAAAAATGTGCGTCTGTTGTAAACATACGCATGGCTTTTCCTTTTTTTCTTTTTTATTTAACATAAAGTATCAGAAGGTCTATGTCTTTGCTAAGTTTAAGATCTGAGATTATTTTATGATTAACATTTCGTGCTCCAAACTTGACCTTTAAGTTCATGTTACATGCCACAAGAAGACGTCATTATGACGTCACTCTTCGCGGCACGACTTTGCATCAGGGTCTATACCTATGCTAACTCTGACTAAGATTCGATGTTGTTTGATGACAAAAGTGCCGATCAGAAAATCTATGCACAAAGTCTATGGGATTTGGGATAGAACTAAAATAAGAAGCAGAAAAAAAATAGATATAGGGCCTTCAAAAACTGCCCCTTTAAGATGACGTCACGTGACATGTGATGACGTCATCAAGAGGTAAAAGTTCGGCACACATTGTGAGCAGTTAGTCTAAGTGTCTGCCAAGTTTAAAAGTACCCAAAGTGCCGGTAAGAAAGAAAACGTGTACAAATGCTATAGGCAATAATCTAGCGAGTGCCCCTTTAAGATGACACCACGTGACATGTTATGACTTGATCATAACGTCATGTCAATTTTCATCTATAACACCAGGTGGCATACCTTACGTTCCAACTGAATCGGACTTGTACTTTTGTAGATATATGGCTTCAAAAACTGCCCCTTTAAGATGACGTCACGTGGCATGTCATGACGTCATCAAGAGGTAAAAGTTCGGCACACATTGTGAGAAGTTAGTCTAAGTGTCTGCCAAGTTTAAAAGTACCCAAAGTGCCGGTAAGAAAGAAAACGTGTACAAATGCTATAGGCAATAATCTAGCGAGTGCCCCTTTAAGATGACACCACGTGACATGTTATGACTTGATCATAACGTCATGTCAATTTTCATCTATAACACCAGGTGGCATACCTTACGTTCCAACTGAATCGGACTTGTACTTTTGTAGATATATAGCTTCGAAAAATGCCCCTTTAAGATGACGTCACGTGACATGTGATGACGTCATCAGGACGTAAAAGTTCGGCACACATTGTGAGCAGTTGGGGTAAGTGTCTGCCAAGTTTAAAAGTAGCCAATGTGGCCGGTAAGAAAGTAAACGTTTACAAATGCTATGGGCAATATTCTATCGACTTGAAAAAATAATTTTTGTATGACGTCATCATGACGTCACACAATTTTCGCTTTTTAGGGCATATCTTTGAGACATACCAAAGCTATAACAAAAAGAATTTTGAAAATATCTTGTTTTGTTCGCTAGATATAGTGAAAAGAATGTTACGATTATAAAACTTCAAGAATTCAGCGACTTGAAAAAAGACTACAAATCAACCCTTTTTATAAACAGCATGCACATTTAAGCCATGGTTATCAGCCCTTCCCAGAATTCCTTTGTGTTATATTGAATTTGGTCTACATTTTGAAATGGCTCCTATTTCTTACTTGAGTGAGCCACGATCACGAAATTTTGGAATTAGGTACAGGAAAATTCAATGTATACATTTTTGTAATCGGATTGACCCTTACATGCGTTAAAAATAAAACATATTTTTGATGACGTCATCATGACGTCACACAATTTTCGCCATTTAGGGCATATCTTTGAGACATACCAAAGCTATAACAAAAATAATTTTGAAAATATCTTGTTTTGTTCGCTAGATATATTGAAAAGAATGTTACGATTTTAAAACTTCAAAAATTCAGCGACTTGAAAAAAGACTAGAAATCAACCCCCTTTTATAAACAGCAAGCTCATAATAGCCATGGTTATCAGCCCGTCCCAGAATTCCTTTGTGTTATATTGAATTTGGTCTAAATTTTGAAATGGCTGTCATTTCTTACTTGAGTGAGCCACGATCATGAAATTTTGGAATTGGGTACAGGAAAATTCAATATATACATTTTTGTAATCGGATTGACCCTTACATGCGTTAACAAAAAAACACATTTTTGATGACGTCATCATGACGTCACACAATTTTCGCAATTTAGGGCATATCTTTGAGACATACCAAAGCTATAAGAAAAAGAATTTTGAAAATATCTTGTTTTGTTCGCTAGATATATTTAAAAGAATGTTACGATTTTAAAAATTCAAAAATTCATAAAAAATCACGTGATGACGTCATCACGACGTCACTCTACGACATACAATTTCAGCTTAGGGTCTATGTTTGATGTAAGTTTGGTTAGGTTCTGAGGTTTTTTAAGACCTAAAGTGCCGCCGACAAAATTCGTGTACAAAGTCTATGGGATTTTGGTCAGAACTAAAAGAAGAAGAAGAAAAAAAAGAAAAAACTAGAGGTCTATGTTTTTAAGAACATAGGGCTTTTCCATATGTTTTTATGATGTCACTTCGAATTTTGTAAACTAGTGACAAATCTACCTAACCACCAAGTTTCGTGACGATTAGACATGGTCTATCCTTATGTCTTTCAAGAAATCATGCCTTTAATGACGTCATTATGACTTCAGTAATTTTTCGCATTTATATAAAAGAATGTACGAGCTAACAAAGCTATTACAAAAGGAATTTTGAATTGAACATGTTCTGTTGATGAGATATGGTTTTAAGAATCTTTAACATTAAAATTTTGAAATTACCATAAAAATCAGATGATGACGTCATTATGACGTCACCTCAATTTTGATTTATAACATGTACTTGTTTAGCAACATACCAGGTTTGAATGCAATTGGACTTACGGTTCTCTTGATATGGGCCCTTGAAAAATGAGCCTTTAAGATGACATCACGAACACATATTGATGTCATCGTGACATCACTGTTCGGCACACAATTTCAGATTAGGGTCTATGTTTGGGTTAAGTTTGCTTAAGATCTGATGTTGTTTAGTGACCAAAGTGCCGCAGACAAAATTCGTGTTTAAGAAGAAACCAAAATAGTGGGTATTGTGAAGTTTAGGATTTCTGTATTAATTGTGTTCATGTTAGCTTCTGGAGTATTTGATTATTCCAAAAGCCTTTTTTTGTTACTAAAGTAGACTTCTCTGAATCCCAATGACACGTGCTTTTGTGATTTGGAAAGGTTTTTTAAGGCGGAAAATACGATTTTCTTACGTTGTGTCACGTTTTGGCTCGGTCAACTACTCTCCCACCAGCTATATATCCGTGTAAAGCTGGGTATTGCGCAATCACGTATTTTGTTACCTCTTAGCTAACGATTTCACTCCAAAAAACCCCTGCAGATGTTCTTCGACGTGGCCCTTTGTTCTGAATGTGGCAAAACGAACAATTTTCAAGTAGATTGTGTTCATGCCTGGGCGAAAGTGTACTAAACTACACAATCGCGCGAACAGAACAAAAACAAAGGCTTTCCTGCTGTAGCGGAAACGCCAAAAAATGTGCGTCTGTTGTAAACATACGCATGGCTTTTCCTTTTTTTCTTTTTTATTTAACATAAAGTATCAGAAGGTCTATGTCTTTGCTAAGTTTAAGATCTGAGATTATTTTATGATTAACATTTCGTGCTCCAAACTTGACCTTTAAGTTCATGTTACATGCCACAAGAAGACGTCATTATGACGTCACTCTTCGCGGCACGACTTTGCATCAGGGTCTATACCTATGCTAACTCTGACTAAGATTCGATGTTGTTTGATGACAAAAGTGCCGATCAGAAAATCTATGCACAAAGTCTATGGGATTTGGGATAGAACTAAAATAAGAAGCAGAAAAAAAATAGATATAGGGCCTTCAAAAACTGCCCCTTTAAGATGACGTCACGTGACATGTGATGACGTCATCAAGAGGTAAAAGTTCGGCACACATTGTGAGCAGTTAGTCTAAGTGTCTGCCAAGTTTAAAAGTACCCAAAGTGCCGGTAAGAAAGAAAACGTGTACAAATGCTATAGGCAATAATCTAGCGAGTGCCCCTTTAAGATGACACCACGTGACATGTTATGACTTGATCATAACGTCATGTCAATTTTCATCTATAACACCAGGTGGCATACCTTACGTTCCAACTGAATCGGACTTGTACTTTTGTAGATATATGGCTTCAAAAACTGCCCCTTTAAGATGACGTCACGTGGCATGTCATGACGTCATCAAGAGGTAAAAGTTCGGCACACATTGTGAGCAGTTAGTCTAAGTGTCTGCCAAGTTTAAAAGTACCCAAAGTGCCGGTAAGAAAGAAAACGTGTACAAATGCTATAGGCAATAATCTAGCGAGTGCCCCTTTAAGATGACACCACGTGACATGTTATGACTTGATCATAACGTCATGTCAATTTTCATCTATAACACCAGGTGGCATACCTTACGTTCCAACTGAATCGGACTTGTACTTTTGTAGATATATAGCTTCGAAAAATGCCCCTTTAAGATGACGTCACGTGACATGTGATGACGTCATCAGGACGTAAAAGTTCGGCACACATTGTGAGCAGTTGGGGTAAGTGTCTGCCAAGTTTAAAAGTAGCCAATGTGGCCGGTAAGAAAGTAAACGTTTACAAATGCTATGGGCAATATTCTATCGACTTGAAAAAAGAATTTTTTTATGACGTCATCATGACGTCACACAATTTTCGCTTTTTAGGGCATATCTTTGAGACATACCAAAGCTATAACAAAAAGAATTTTGAAAATATCTTGTTTTGTTCGCTAGATATAGTGAAAAGAATGTTACGATTATAAAACTTCAAGAATTCAGCGACTTGAAAAAAGACTACAAATCAACCCTTTTTATAAACAGCATGCACATTTAAGCCATGGTTATCAGCCCTTCCCAGAATTCCTTTGTGTTATATTGAATTTGGTCTACATTTTGAAATGGCTCCTATTTCTTACTTGAGTGAGCCACGATCACGAAATTTTGGAATTAGGTACAGGAAAATTCAATGTATACATTTTTGTAATCGGATTGACCCTTACATGCGTTAAAAATAAAACATATTTTTGATGACGTCATCATGACGTCACACAATTTTCGCCATTTAGGGCATATCTTTGAGACATACCAAAGCTATAACAAAAATAATTTTGAAAATATCTTGTTTTGTTCGCTAGATATATTGAAAAGAATGTTACGATTTTAAAACTTCAAAAATTCAGCGACTTGAAAAAAGACTAGAAATCAACCCCCTTTTATAAACAGCAAGCTCATAATAGCCATGGTTATCAGCCCGTCCCAGAATTCCTTTGTGTTATATTGAATTTGGTCTAAATTTTGAAATGGCTGTCATTTCTTACTTGAGTGAGCCACGATCATGAAATTTTGGAATTGGGTACAGGAAAATTCAATATATACATTTTTGTAATCGGATTGACCCTTACATGCGTTAACAAAAAAACAAATTTTTGATGACGTCATCATGACGTCACACAATTTTCGCAATTTAGGGCATATCTTTGAGACATACCAAAGCTATAAGAAAAAGAATTTTGAAAATATCTTGTTTTGTTCGCTAGATATATTTAAAAGAATGTTACGATTTTAAAAATTCAAAAATTCATAAAAAATCACGTGATGACGTCATCACGACGTCACTCTACGACATACAATTTCAGCTTAGGGTCTATGTTTGATGTAAGTTTGGTTAGGTTCTGAGGTTTTTTAAGACCTAAAGTGCCGCCGACAAAATTCGTGTACAAAGTCTATGGGATTTTGGTCAGAACTAAAAGAAGAAGAAAAAAAAGAAAAAAAAAAAAAATCAGAACAAAAACAAAGCCTTTTCCGAAGGATTTCGGAAAAGCCAATAAAAAAATCAGAACAAAAACAAAGCCTTTTCCGAAGGATTTCGGAAAAGCCAATTAACGTTACAATTTTGAAATTACCATAAAAATCAGATGATGATGTCATTATGACGTCACCTCAATTTTGATTTATAACATGTACTTGTTTAGCCAACATACCAGGTTTGAATGCAATTGGACTTACGGTTCTCTTGATATGGGCCCTTGAAAAATGAGCCTTTAAGATGACATCACGTAACACATAATGACGTCATCGTGACATCACTCTTCGGCACACAATTTCAGATTAGGGTCTATGTTTGGGTTAAGTTTGCTTAAGATCTGATGTTGTTTAGTGACCAAAGTGCCGCAGACAAAATTCGTGTTTAAGAAGAAACCAAAATAGTGGGTATTGTGTAGTTTAGGATTTCTGTATTAATTGTGTTCATGTTAGCTTCTGGAGTATTTGATTATTCCAAAAGCCTTTTTTTGTTACTAAAGTAGACTTCTCTGAATCCCAATGACACGTGCTTTTGTGATTTGGAAAGGTTTTTTAAGGCGGAAAATACGATTTTCTTACGTTGTGTCACGTTTTGGCTCGGTCAACTACTCTCCCACCAGCTATATATCCGTGTAAAGCTGGGTATTGCGCAATCACGTATTTTGTTACCTCTTAGCTAACGATTTCACTCCAAAAAACCCCTGCAGATGTTCTTCGACGTGGCCCTTTGTTCTGAATGTGGCAAAACGAACAATTTTCAAGTAGATTGTGTTCATGCCTGGGCGAAAGTGTACTAAACTACACAATCGCGGGAACAGAACAAAAACAAAGGCTTTCCTGCTGTTGCGGAAACGCCAAAAAATGTGCGTCTGTTGTAAACATACGCATGGCTTTTCCTTTTTTTCTTTTTTATTTAACATAAAGTATCAGAAGGTCTATGTCTTTGCTAAGTTTAAGATCTGAGATTATTTTATGATTAACATTTCGTACTCCAAACTTGACCTTTAAGTTCATGTTACATGCCACACGAAGACGTCATTATGACGTCACTCTTCGTGGCACGACTTTGCATCAGGGTCTATACCTATGCTAACTCTGACTAAGATTCGATGTTGTTTGATGACAAAAGTGCCGATCAGAAAATCTATGCACAAAGTCTATGGGATTTGGGATAGAACTAAAATAAGAAGCAGAAAAAAATAGATATAGGGCCTTCAAAAATGCAAATTTAAGATGACGTCACGTGACATGTGATGACGTCATCATGACGTCATGATTCGGCACCCATCTCGAGTAGATAGTCAATGCATATGCCAAGTTTGAAGTTCATGGCATTTGAAGAAGTGCAAAATTTTAAGAGTACAATGAAATTTGAAACATTTACAAATTCATAAAAAATCAGCCGATGACGTCATCATGACGTCACTTCGGATTTTGCATGCTAGTGGCACTATCTACCTACCCACCAATTTTTATGACGATCGGACGTACCCTTATGTGTGTTTCAGAAATGCACATTTTTGATGACGTCATGATGACGTCACACATTTTTCAAATGTATGTGAAAGAATATAGGAGCTAACAAAGCTATTACAAAAAGAATTTTGAATTTAGCATGTTCTGTTGGTGAGATATGGCTTTAAGAAACTTTGAAGTTGAAAAACTTTAATATTACTGTAAAATCGTACGATGACGTCATCATGACGTCACTTTAATTTTCATCTATAACACGAGCTACCATACCAACATACCAGGTTTGAAGGCAATCGGACCTACCGTTCTCTAGATATAGGCCCTTCCAAAATGCATCTTTAAGATGACGTCACATGACACGTGATGACGTCATCATGACGTCACGTTTTGGCATACATTTTCAGCTTAGGGTCCCTGTTTGTGTTAAGTTTGATTAAGATCTGATGTTGTTTAGTGACCAAAGTGTCCCGTACAAAATTCGTGTACAAAGTCTATGGGATTTGGGATAGAACTAAAAATTCATAGAAAATCAGCCGATGACGTCATCATGACGTCACCTCGGATTTAACATCCTAGTAGCATTATCTACCTGCCCACTAATTTTTATGACGATCGTCCCTACCCTTATATGTGTTTCAAAAAAGCATATTTTTGATGACGTCATGATGACGTCACACATTTTTCACATTTATGTGAAAGAATATAGGAGCTAACAGAGCTATTACAAAAAGAATTTTGAATTTAGCATGTTCTGTTGATGAGATATGGTTTTAAGAAACTTTGAAGTTCAAAAACTTAAAAATTACTATAAAATCGTATGATGACGTCACCATGACGTCACCTCAATTTTCATATATAACACGAGCTAGCCTACCAACATACCAGGTTTAAAGGAAATCGGACCTACCGTTCTCTAGATATGGGCCCTTGAAAAACGCACTTTTAAGATGACGTCACGTGACACGTGATGACGTCATCATGACGTCACTCTTCGACATGCAATTTCAGCATAGGGTCTATGTTTGAGGTAAGTTTGGTTAAGATCTGAGGTTTTTTAAGACCTAAAGTGCCGCCGACAAAATTCGTGTGCAAAGTCTATGGGATTTTGGTCGGAACTAAAAGAAGAAGAAACTAGAGGTCTATGTTTTTAAGAACATAGGGCTTTTCCATATGTTTTTATGATGTCACTTCGAATTTTGTAAACTAGTGACAAATCTACCTAACCACCAAGTTTCGTGACGATTAGACATGGTCTATCCTTATGTCTTTCAAGAAATCATGCCTTTAATGACGTCATTATGACTTCAGTAATTTTTCGCATTTATATAAAAGAATGTACGAGCTAACAAAGCTATTACAAAAGGAATTTTGAATTGAACATGTTCTGTTGATGAGATATGGTTTTAAGAATCTTTAACGTTAAAATTTTGAAATTACCATAAAAATCAGATGATGACGTCATTATGACGTCACCTCAATTTTGATTTATAACATGTACTTGTTTAGCAACATACCAGGTTTGAATGCAATTGGACTTACGGTTCTCTTGATATGGGCCCTTGAAAAATGAGCCTTTAAGATGACATCACGTAACACATAATGATGTCATCGTGACATCACTGTTCGGCACACAATTTCAGATTAGGGTCTATGTTTGGGTTAAGTTTGCTTAAGATCTGATGTTGTTTAGTGACCAAAGTGCCGCAGACAAAATTCGTGTTTAAGAAGAAACCAAAATAGTGGGTATTGTGTAGTTTAGGATTTCTGTATTAATTGTGTTCATGTTAGCTTCTGGAGTATTTGATTATTCCAAAAGCCTTTTTTTGTTACTAAAGTAGACTTCTCTGAATCCCAATGACACGTGCTTTTGTGATTTGGAAAGGTTTTTTAAGGCGGAAAATACGATTTTCTTACGTTGTGTCACGTTTTGGCTCGGTCAACTACTCTCCCACCAGCTATATATCCGTGTAAAGCTGGGTATTGCGCAATCACGTATTTTGTTACCTCTTAGATAACGATTTCACTCCAAAAAAAACCTGCAGATGTTCTTCGACGTGGCCCTTTGTTCTGAATGTGGCAAAACGAACAATTTTCAAGTAGATTGTGTTCATGCCTGGGCGAAAGTGTAAACTACACAATCGCGTGAACAGAACAAAAACAAAGGCTTTCCTGCTGTAGCGGAAACGCCAAAAAATGTGCGTCTGTTGTAAACATACGCATGGCTTTTCCTTTTTTTCTTTTTTATTTAACATAAAGTATCAGAAGGTCTATGTCTTTGCTAAGTTTAAGATCTGAGATTATTTTATGATTAACATTTCGTACTCCAAACTTGACCTTTAAGTTCATGTTACATGCCACACGAAGACGTCATTATGACGTCACTCTTCGCGGCACGACTTTGCATCAGGGTCTATACCTATGCTAACTCTGACTAAGATTCGATGTTGTTTGATGACAAAAGTGCCGATCAGAAAATCTATGCACAAAGTCTATGGGATTTGGGATAGAACTAAAATAAGAAGCAGAACAAAAATAGATATAGGGCCTTCAAAAATGCAAATTTAAGATGACGTCACGTGACATGTGATGACGTCATCATGACGTCATGATTCGGCACCCATCTCGAGTAGATAGTCAATGCATATGCCAAGTTTGAAGTTCATGGCATTTGAAGAAGTGCAAAATTTTAAGAGTACAATGAAATTTGAAACATTTACAAATTCATAAAAAATCAGCCGATGACGTCATCATGACGTCACTTCGGATTTTGCATGCTAGTGGCACTATCTACCTACCCACCAATTTTTATGACGATCGGACGTACCCTTATGTGTGTTTCAGAAATGCACATTTTTGATGACGTCATGATGACGTCACACATTTTTCAAATGTATGTGAAAGAATATAGGAGCTAACAAAGCTATTACAAAAAGAATTTTGAATTTAGCATGTTCTGTTGGTGAGATATGGCTTTAAGAAACTTTGAAGTTGAAAAACTTTAATATTACTGTAAAATCGTATGATGACGTGATCATGACGTCACCTCAATTTTTATGTATAACACGAGCTACCATACCAACATACCTGGTTTGAAGGCAATCGGACCTACCGTTCTCTAGATATGGGCCTTTGAAAAATGCACATTTAAGATGACGTCACATGACACGTGATGACGTCATCATGACGTCACGTTTCGGCATACATTTTCAGCTTAGGGTCTCTGTTTGTGTTAAGCCTGATTAAGATCTGATGTTGCTTAGTGACCAAAGTGTCCCGTACAAAATTCGTGTACAAAGTCTATGGGATTTGGGATAGAACTAAAATAATCATAGAAAATCAGCCGATGACGTCATCATGACGTCACCTCGGATTTAACATGCTAGTAGCACTATCTACCTGCACACTAATTTTTATAACGATCGTCCCTACCCTTATATGTGTTTCAAAAAAGCATATTTTTGATGACGTCATGATGACGTCACACATTTTTCACATTTATGTGAAAGAATATAGGAGCTAACAAAGCTATTACAAAAAGAATTTTGAATTTAGCATGTTCTGTTGATGAGATATGGCTTTAAGAAACTTTGAAGTTCAAAAACTTTAATATTACTGTAAAATCGTATGATGACGTCATCATGACGTCACCTCAATTTTCATCTATAACACGATCTACCATACCAACATACCTGGTTTGAAGGCAATCGGACCTACCGTTCTCTAGATATGGGCCCTTCCAAAATGCACCTTTAAGATGACGTCACATGACACGTGATGACGTCATCATGACGTCACGTTTTGGCATACATTTTCAGCTTAGGGTCCCTGTTTGTGTTAAGTTTGATTAAGATCTGATGTTGTTTAGTGACCAAAGTGTCCCGTACAAAATTCGTGTACAAAGTCTATGGGATTTGGGATAGAACTAAAAATTCATAGAAAATCAGCCGATGACGTCATCATGACGTCACCTCGGATTTAACATCCTAGTAGCATTATCTACCTGCACACTAATTTTTATGACGATCGTCCCTACCCTTATATGTGTTTCAAAAAAGCATATTTTTGATGACGTCATGATGACGTCACACATTTTTCACATTTATGTGAAAGAATATAGGAGCTAACAAAGCTATTACAAAAAGAATTTTGAATTTAGCATGTTCTGTTGATGAGATATGGCTTTAAGAAACTTTGAAGTTCAAAAACTTAAAAATTACTATAAAATCGTATGATGACGTCACCATGACGTCACCTCAATTTTCATATATAACACGAGCTAGCCTACCAACATACCAGGTTTAAAGGAAATCGGACCTACCGTTCTCTAGATATGGGCCCTTGAAAAACGCACTTTTAAGATGACGTCACGTGACACGTGATGACGTCATCATGACGTCACTCTTCGACATGCAATTTCAGCATAGGGTCTATGTTTGAGGTAAGTTTGGTTAAGATCTGAGGTTTTTTAAGACCTAAAGTGCCGCCGACAAAATTCGTGTGCAAAGTCTATGGGATTTTGGTCGGAACTAAAAGAAGAAGAAAAAAAAAAACTAGAGGTCTATGTTTTTAAGAACATAGGGCTTTTCCATATGTTTTTATGATGTTATTTCGAATTTTGTAAACTAGTGACAAATCTACCTAACCACCAAGTTTCATGACGATTGGACATGGTCTACCCTTATATGTCTTTCAAGAAATCATGCCTTTGATGACGTCATTATGACCTCAGAAATTTTTCGCATTTATATAAAAGAATGTACGAGCTAACAAAGCTATTACAAAAAGAATTTTGAATTTAACATATGTTCTGTTGATGAGATATGGTTTTAAGAATCTTTAATGTTAAAACTTTGAAATTACTATAAAAATCATATGATGACGTCATTATGACGTCACCTCAATTTTTATTTATAACGTACTTGTCTAGCAACATACCAGGTTTGAATGCAATTGGACTTACGGTTCTCTTGATATGGGCCTTGAAAAATGCGCCTTTAAGATGACATCACGTGACACATAATGACGTCATCATGATGTCACTTTTCGGCACACAATTTCAGATTAGGGTCTATGTTTGTATTAAGTTTGAATAAGATCTGATGTTGTTTAGTGACTAAAGTGCCGTAGACAAAATTCGTGTTTAAGAAGAAACCAAAAAGGTGGGTATTGTGTAGTTTAGGATTTGTGTATTAATTGTGTTCATGTTAGCTCCTGGAGTATTTGATTATTCCAAAAGCCTTTTTTGTCATAAACTACACAATGTACTAAACTACACAATCGCGCGAACAGAACAAAAACCAAGGCTTTGCTGCTGTAGCGGAAAAGCCGAAAATTTTGCGTCTGTTGTAAACATACGCATGGCTTTTCCGTTTTCTTTTTTTCTTTAACATAAATTATCAGAAGGTCTTTGTCTTTGCTATGTTTAAGATCTGAGATTATTTTATGATTCACATTTCGTACTCCATACTTGACCTTTAAGTTCATGTTACTTGACACGTGATGACGTCATCATGACGTCACGTTTCGGCATACATTTTCAGCTTAGGGTCTCTGTTTGTGTTAAGCCTGATTAAGATCTGATGTTGTTTAGTGACCAAAGTGTCCCGTACAAAATTCGTTTACAAAGTCTATGGGATTTGGGATAGAACTAAAATAATCATAGAAAATCAGCCGATGACGTCATCATGACGTCACCTCGGATTTAACATGCTAGTAGCACTATCTACCTACACACTAATTTTTATGACCATCGTCCTTACCCTTATATGTGTTTCAAAAAAGCATATTTTTGATGACGTCATGATGACGTCACACATTTTTCACATTTATGTGAAAGAATATAGGAGCTAACAAATCTATTACAAAAAGAATTTTGAATTTAGCATGTTCTGTTGATGAGATATGGTTTTAAGAAACTTTAGTGTTCAAAAACTTTAAAATAGAAAAAAAACTGTATGATGACGTCATCATGACGTCACCTCAATTTTCATCTATAACACGAGCTACCATACCAACATACCTCGTTTGAAGGCAATCGGACCTACCGTTCTCTAGATATGGGCCCTTCCAAAATGCACCTTTAAGATGACGTCACATGACACGTGATGACGTCATCGTGACGTCACGTTTCGGCATACATTTTCAGCTAAAAGGGTCTCTGTTTGTGTTAAGTTTGATTAAGATCTGATGTTGTTTAGTGACCAAAGTGGCTCTTACAAAATTCGTGTACAAAGTCTATGGGATTTGGGAAATAACTAAAATAATCATAGAAAATCAGCCGATGACGTCATTATGACGTCACCTCGGATTTAACATGCTAGTATCACTATCTACCTGCACACTAATTTTTATGACGATCGTCCCTACCCTTATATGTGTTTCAAAAAAGCATATTTTTGATGACGTCATGATGACGTCACACATTTTTCACATTTATGTGAAAGAATATAGGAGCTAACAAAGCTATTACAAAAAGAATTTTGAATTTAGCATGTTCTGTTGATGAGATATGGCTTTAAGAAACTTTGAAGTTCAAAAACTTTAATATTACTGTAAAATCGTATGATGACGTCATCATGACGTCACCTCAATTTTCATCTATAACACGAGCTACCATACCAACATACCTCGTTTGAAGGCAATCGGACCTACCGTTCTCTAGATATGGGCCCTTGAAAAATGCACCTTTAAGATGACGTCACATGACACGTGATGACGTCATCATGACGTCACGTTTCGGCATACATTTTCAGCTTAGGGTCTCTGTTTGTGTTAAGCCTGATTAAGATCTGATGTTGCATAGTGACCAAAGTGTCCCGTACAAAATTCGTGTACAAAGTCTATGGGATTTGGGATAGAACTAAAAATTCATAGAAAATCAGCCGATGACGTCATCATGACGTCACCTCGGATTTAACATCCTAGTAGCATTATCTACCTGCACACTAATTTTTATGACGATCGTCCCTACCCTTATATGTGTTTCAAAAAAGCATATTTTTGATGACGTCATGATGACGTCACACATTTTTCACATTTATGTGAAAGAATATAGGAGCTAACAGAGCTATTACAAAAAGAATTTTGAATTTAGCATGTTCTGTTGGTGAGATATGGCTTTAAGAAACTTTAAAGTTCAAAAACTTAAAAATTACTATAAAATCGCATGATGACGTCATCATGACGTCACGTCAATTTTCATCCATAACACGAGCTAGCCTACCAACATACCAGGTTTGAAGGAAATTGGATATACCGTTCTCTAGATATGGGATCTTGAAAAACGCACATTTAGGATGACGTCACGTGACACGTGATGACGTCATCATGATGTCACTCTACGACATACAATTTCAGCTTAGGGTCTATGTTTGATGTAAGTTTGGTTAGGTTCTGAGGTTTTTTAAGACCTAAAGTGCCGCCGACAAAATTCGTGTACAAAGTCTATGGGATTTTGGTCAGAACTAAAAGAAGAAGAAGAAGAAGAAGAAGAAGAAAACTAGAGGTCTATGTTTTTAAGAACATAGGGCTTTTCCATATGTTTTTATGATGTTATTTCGAATTTTGTAAACTAGTGACAAATCTACCTAACCACCAAGTTTCATGACGATTAGACATGGTCTACCCTTATATGTCTTTCAAGAAATCATGCCTTTGATGACGTCATTATGACTTCAGAAATTTTTCGCATTTATATAAAAGAATGTACGAGCTAACAAAGCTATTACAAAAAGAATTTTGAATTTAACATATGTTCTGTTGATGAGATATGGTTTTAAGAATCTTTAATGTTAAAACTTTGAAATTACTATAAAAATCATATGATGACGTCATTATGACGTCACCTCAATTTTTATTTATAACGTACTTGTCTAGCAACATACCAGGTTTGAATGCAATTGGACTTACGGTTCTCTTAATATGGGCCTTGAAAAATGCGCCTTTAAGATGACATCACGTGACACATAATGACGTCATCATGATGTCACTTTTCGGCACACAATTTCAGATTAGGGTCTATGTTTGTATTAAGTTTGAATAAGATCTGATGTTGTTTAGTGACTAAAGTGCCGTAGACAAAATTCGTGTTTAAGAAGAAACCAAAAAAGTGGGTATTGTGTAGTTTAGGATTTGTGTATTAATTGTGTTCATGTTAGCTCCTGGAGTATTTGATTATTCCAAAAGCCTTTTTTGTCACTAAAGTAGACTTCTCTGAATCCCAATGACACGTGCTTTTGTGATTTGGAAAGGTTTTTTAAGGCGGAAAATATGATTTTCCACCCGTTGTGTCATGTTTTGGCTCGGTCAATTTCGAACCAGCTCCTACTCTCCCACCAGTTATATATCCGTGTGAAGCTGGGTATTTGTGCAATCATGTGTTTTTGACCTCTGAGCTAACGATTTCATTCAAAAAAAAACCTGGAGATGTTCTTGGACGTGGCCCTTTGTTCTGAATGTGGCAAAACGAACAATTTTCAAGTAGATTGTGTTCATGCCTGGGCGAAAGTGTACTAAACTACACAATCGCGCGAACAGAACAAAAACCAAGGCTTTGCTGCTGTAGCGGAAAAGCCGAAAATTTTGCGTCTGTTGTAAACATACGCATGGCTTTTCCGTTTTAGTTTTTTCTTTAACATAAATTATCAGAAGGTCTATGTCTTTGCTATGTTTAAGATCTGAGATTATTTTATGATTCACATTTCGTACTCCATACTTGACCTTTAAGTTCATGTTACATGACACGTGATGACGTCATCATGACGTCACGTTTCGGCATACATTTTCAGCTTAGGGTCTCTGTTTGTGTTAAGCCTGATTAAGATCTGATGTTGTTTAGTGACCAAAGTGTCCCGTACAAAATTCGTGTACCAAGTCTATGGGATTTGGGATAGAACTAAAATAATCATAGAAAATCAGCCGATGACGTCATCATGACGTCACCTCGGATTTAACATGCTAGTATCACTATCTACCTGCACACTAATTTTTATGACGATCGTCCCTACCCTTATATGTGTTTCAAAAAAGCATATTTTTGATGACGTCATGATGACGTCACACATTTTTCACATTTATGTGAAAGAATATAGGAGCTAACAAAGCTATTACAAAAAGAATTTTGAATTTAGCGTGTTCTGTTGATGAGATATGGCTTTAGGAAACTTTGAAGTTCAAAAACTTTAATATTACTGTAAAACTGTATGATGACGTCATCATGACGTCACCTCAATTTTTATCTATAACACGAGCTACCATACCAACATACCTGGTTTGAAGGCAATCGGACGTACCGTTCTCTAGATATGGGCCCTTGAAAAATGCACCTTTAAGATTACGTCACATGACACGTGATGACGTCATCATGACGTCACGTTTCGGCATACATTTTCAGCTTAGGGTCTCTGTTTGTGTTAAGCCTGATTAAGATCTGATGTTGCTTAGTGACCAAAGTGTCCCGTACAAAATTCGTGTACAAAGTCTATGGGATTTGGGATAGAACTAAAATAATCATAGAAAATCAGCCGATGACGTCATCATGACGTCACCTCGGATTTAACATGCTAGTAGCACTATCTACCTGCACACTAATTTTTATAACGATCGTCCCTACCCTTATATGTGTTTCAAAAAAGCATATTTTTGATGACGTCATGATGACGTCACACATTTTTCACATTTATGTGAAAGAATATAGGAGCTAACAAAGCTATTACAAAAAGAATTTTGAATTTAGCATGTTCTGTTGATGAGATATGGCTTTAAGAAACTTTGAAGTTCAAAAACTTTAATATTACTGTCAAATCGTATGATGACGTCATCATGACGTCACCTCAATTTTCATCTATAACACGATCTACCATACCAACATACCTGGTTTGAAGGCAATCGGACCTACCGTTCTCTAGATATGGGCCCTTCCAAAATGCACCTTTAAGATGACGTCACATGACACGTGATGACGTCATCATGACGTCACGTTTTGGCATACATTTTCAGCTTAGGGTCCCTGTTTGTGTTAAGTTTGATTAAGATCTGATGTTGTTTAGTGACCAAAGTGTCCCGTACAAAATTCGTGTACAAAGTCTATGGGATTTGGGATAGAACTAAAAATTCATAGAAAATCAGCCGATGACGTCATCATGACGTCACTTCGGATTTAACATCCTAGTAGCATTATCTACCTGCACACCAATTTTTATGACGATCGTCCCTACCCTTATATGTGTTTCAAAAAAGCATATTTTTGATGACGTCATGATGACGTCACACATTTTTCACATTTATGTGAAAGAATATAGGAGCTAACAGAGCTATTACAAAAAGAATTTTGAATTTAGCATGTTCTGTTGATGAGATATGGCTTTAAGAAACTTTGAAGTTCAAAAACTTTAATATTACTGTAAAATCGTATGATGACGTCATCATGACGTCACCTCAATTTTCATCTATAACACGATCTACCATACCAACATACCTGGTTTGAAGGCAATCGGACCTACCGTTCTCTAGATATGGGCCCTTGAAAAATGCACCTTTAAGATGACGTCACATGACACGTGATGACGTCATCATGACGTCACGTTTTGGCATACATTTTCAGCTTAGGGTCCCTGTTTGTGTTAAGTTTGATTAAGATCTGATGTTGTTTAGTGACCAAAGTGTCCCGTACAAAATTCGTGTACAAAGTCTATGGGATTTGGGATAGAACTAAAAATTCATAGAAAATCAGCCGATGACGTCATCATGACGTCACCTCGGATTTAACATCCTAGTATCACTATCTACCTGCACACTAATTTTTATGACGATCGTCCCTACCCTTATATGTGTTTCAAAAAAGCATATTTTTGATGACGTCATGATGACGTCACACATTTTTCACATTTATGTGAAAGAATATAGGAGCTAACAAAGCTATTACAAAAAGAATTTTGAATTTAGCGTGTTCTGTTGATGAGATATGGCTTTAGGAAACTTTGAAGTTCAAAAACTTTAATATTACTGTAAAACTGTATGATGACGTCATCATGACGTCACCTCAATTTTCATCTATAACACGAGCTACCATACCAACATACCTGGTTTGAAGGCAATCGGACGTACCGTTCTCTAGATATGGGCCCTTGAAAAATGCACCTTTAAGATTACGTCACATGACACGTGATGACGTCATCATGACGTCACGTTTCGGCATACATTTTCAGCTTAGGGTCTCTGTTTGTGTTAAGCCTGATTAAGATCTGATGTTGCTTAGTGACCAAAGTGTCCCGTACAAAATTCGTGTACAAAGTCTATGGGATTTGGGATAGAACTAAAATAATCATAGAAAATCAGCCGATGACGTCATCATGACGTCACCTCGGATTTAACATGCTAGTAGCACTATCTACCTGCACACTAATTTTTATAACGATCGTCCCTACCCTTATATGTGTTTCAAAAAAGCATATTTTTGATGACGTCATGATGACGTCACACATTTTTCACATTTATGTGAAAGAATATAGGAGCTAACAAAGCTATTACAAAAAGAATTTTGAATTTAGCATGTTCTGTTGATGAGATATGGCTTTAAGAAACTTTGAAGTTCAAAAACTTTAATATCACTGTAAAATCGTATGATGACGTCATCATGACGTCACCTCAATTTTCATCTATAACACGATCTACCATACCAACATACCTGGTTTGAAGGCAATCGGACCTACCGTTCTCTAGATATGGGCCCTTCCAAAATGCACCTTTAAGATGACGTCACATGACACGTGATGACGTCATCATGACGTCACGTTTTGGCATACATTTTCAGCTTAGGGTCCCTGTTTGTGTTAAGTTTGATTAAGATCTGATGTTGTTTAGTGACCAAAGTGTCCCGTACAAAATTCGTGTACAAAGTCTATGGGATTTGGGATAGAACTAAAAATTCATAGAAAATCAGCCGATGACGTCATCATGACGTCACCTCGGATTTAACATCCTAGTAGCATTATCTACCTGCACACCAATTTTTATGACGATCGTCCCTACCCTTATATGTGTTTCAAAAAAGCATATTTTTGATGACGTCATGATGACGTCACACATTTTTCACATTTATGTGAAAGAATATAGGAGCTAACAGAGCTATTACAAAAAGAATTTTGAATTTAGCATGTTCTGTTGATGAGATATGGCTTTAAGAAACTTTGAAGTTCAAAAACTTTAATATTACTGTAAAATCGTATGATGACGTCATCATGACGTCACCTCAATTTTCATCTATAACACGATCTACCATACCAACATACCTGGTTTGAAGGCAATCGGACCTACCGTTCTCTAGATATGGGCCCTTGAAAAATGCACCTTTAAGATGACGTCACATGACACGTGATGACGTCATCATGACGTCACGTTTTGGCATACATTTTCAGCTTAGGGTCCCTGTTTGTGTTAAGTTTGATTAAGATCTGATGTTGTTTAGTGACCAAAGTGTCCCGTACAAAATTCGTGTACAAAGTCTATGGGATTTGGGATAGAACTAAAAATTCATAGAAAATCAGCCGATGACGTCATCATGACGTCACCTCGGATTTAACATCCTAGTAGCATTATCTACCTGCACACCAATTTTTATGACGATCGTCCCTACCCTTATATGTGTTTCAAAAAAGCATATTTTTGATGACGTCATGATGACGTCACACATTTTTCACATTTATGTGAAAGAATATAGGAGCTAACAGAGCTATTACAAAAAGAATTTTGAATTTAGCATGTTCTGTTGGTGAGATATGGCTTTAAGAAACTTTAAAGTTCAAAAACTTAAAAATTACTATAAAATCGCATGATGACGTCATCATGACGTCACGTCAATTTTCATCTATAACACGAGCTAGCCTAAAAACATACCAGGTTTGAAGGAAATTGGATATACCGTTCTCTAGATATGGGCCCTTGAAAAACGCACATTTAGGATGACGTCACGTGACACGTGATGACGTCATCATGACGTCACTCTACGACATACAATTTCAGCTTAGGGTCTACGTTTGATGTAAGTTTGGTTAGGTTCTGACGTTTTTTAAGACCTAAAGTGCCGCCGACAAAATTCGTGTACAAAGTCTATGGGATTTTGGTCAGAACTAAAAGAAGAAGAAGAAGAAGAAGAAGAAGAAGACTTTTTTTGACTTTTCAGAAGAAAACTTTATTTCCAATTACTATATACAGAGGTCACAAAAATGTACAATAAAAGAATAGTAAACAGAAAGTAAATTCACAAGGAGAAAACCAATATTTCACAAACTTTACTTTGAGTTAAATATAAACAATACACATGAATAGACAATAATGAATAACACAGTTTTATTTGAAATTACTGAGAAATAATACAAAAAGTAGACAGTTTGTGTCAATAAGACCAAAAACGAAATATTACCAATTTATGCAAGGGAGCATAAGAAAGGAGAAAAGAAAGGGGATCCTGTACGGCCGGGGAAACAGCACGATTTTGGCTGACCCCGCCGAGGATCCCGGGGGGGGGGGAGCCACCAGAAAACTGGGTGTGGGCCATATGGCCCACTCCGGCGGCTCCCAAAGGGATAGGCGAAAGAAAAAGAAGGGAGAGAAAGGGGTAGGGTCCTGGATGGACCCTGGGAGGGGGAGGGTGGACCGAGAGGGGTCAGAGAGGTGAGGAGGAAGGGGGGGGGGGACAACCATGTCACAATTATAAACAATTGGGGACATAATTGTTGATGGTAGAGGGGGAACAAAAATGGGAGAGGGGGCTAGGGCCAGCCCGAGTCCCAGTGGCAGAGCCGGAACACGTCACACCTAAGCTAAGGCGAACAGCTATCCAGGACTCGGGCTAGTGACCCCACCCCCTCAAATGGTAGATCAAACCAATCTAATTAGAAAAACCAAGTTACGATGTTATTAGTACATGTGAGCAGAGCATTATTAATAGACCATTTATTACAGAAAGTATTGATATTGTCAGACATTTTATAAAAGGTGAATTCAATGAGAATCTTATTTTTCAAGCGTTGCTGCCAAATGAGCAGGGGTTCAACAAACCGGGAGGTACGATATAAGTAGTATATAACATTTTTGCAGCTGATGATGAGGAAGTTGGCTAAACGAACAGCTTCCTTTGTGCGTCCCTTAGCGTGCGGAATCAGTGCCCAGTAGATATCAAAGGTGAGTTGTAGAGAGGGCAGAAGACGGTGGAGTAGCGATTGAAGCAGACGGAGAGCTGGTTGTATAGCGGGACAGGTGATGAAGAGGTGATGGATCGAGCCCTTCTCTCCGCACCATCCGCAAGTAGAGGAGATGTCCGGATTGAAGTGATGAAGAACGGAGAGCGAGGGCAGAAAGTTGTGAAGAAGCTTATACTGGAGGTCGCCCTCTTTCTTTGAAGTCGGTGACTGGTAAATGTTCCTCCATTGAATTTGAGTTGAAGAGTCGAGGAAACCAGGTTTATGCCAGTAGGAGGAGGAGAGAGAAGACAGGTGATTTACCTCCTCATTGAAGACGGCGTACAACATTTTGGATGGTGCGGAGAGTCCATTGTCGTAGGAGGGTAGTTTGAAAAGAACTGGACAGTCAGGAAGAGCAGAGATTTGTTGAAGGTCAGAGGCTGGTAGAGTGCATCCTTTCTCAGAAAACAGATTTGGAAAATGAAGGATGAGCGTGTAGCGGAGATGTTTAATGTCCAGTTCTAGAAGACGTAGAGAGGGAGGTCTGAGGCCTCGGAATGAAGTGATGAAGGTAAGGGCTTCGATCCATCGGCCGGTGGTGGGCTCCAGGAGATGGCGGACGAGTTTGACTCCACACGCCGCGAGACGCACGGGAAGGGGTCCCCCACCATCAGCTGTATTGCTCAAAATAGGGCAGTTTAAGGGCAAATTGTAGACATGGTTGATAGAATCGGGCTGTGTTTCGATTCGAGCTCCGGACGCCGTCCAAGCACGCAGAAGTTCACTGTGAAAAACGGGGAGACTAGTATAGAATTTTGGGTCAGTGTTCAGATGAAAGAGATTAAAATCAAAACCAAGTTTTTGATATTGTTTGAAAAAGTGGCCGATCAGAAAGTAGGCGGGATGGGAGTGAATACCAAGGAATCGTTGGACTGTGGTAAGTCTAAAGGTGAACTTGCGTGCTTGGAGGCATACGAGACCTAATCCTCCCTTGTCGGGATGTTTATAAAGGGTCTCTTTTGTAAGGTAGTGTCTCTTGTTGGACCAGACGAAGTCGACAAGGGAATTCTGGAGTTCACTTAGGACATTGGCTGGAGGGGAGAGAACGGCCAGAGAATGAAAGGTTTTAGAAGCGGCGAGTTGGTTGGCAATGATGATTTTGCCCTTGAAGGAAAGCGCGTAAAAAAGGCGCGACCAAGAAGATAGGGTTTTATTCAGTTTATTTTTGCATTTTTCCCAATTTTGTTGGACGTATTTATTGGAATTTCCTAAGTGAACTCCGAGGAAGGGGAGACCTTCACTATTCCATGAGAAGTTTAAGGGTTTGTCGCTTCGTCCGGTCCAAGAACCGGCCCAGAGACCCTGGGACTTTTGAGTGTTTAAACATGCAGCAGAGGATTTTGCGAAGAGGCCGTAGGCCTCCTCGACTGCTACAAAGCCCGGATCGGAGGTGACAAAGACCGTTATGTCATCGGCGTACGCCGACACAGCACACGAGAAATCAGTATTAGGGATGCAAAAGGCCCGATTGGCTAATTTCTTTCGAAGATTGATTAAGAGGGGTTCTATAGCTAAAGAATATAGCAGCCCCGAGAGCGGGCATCCCTGACGTATCCCCTTCTCAAACGAGAAGGGGGCCGTCAGGGAACCACACACTTTAACAAGGCTCTCGGCGCCGCCGTACAATATTTGAATATAGGAAATGATATTTTTCCCAAAGCCCATGGCTCTCATGGTGTCAAAGAGATAGCCGTGATCAACGTTATCGAAGGCCTTTTTTTGATCCAAGTTGATCACGGCGAGGGGGGTATCGTTAAAATTTGAGTATGAGATGACGTCACGTATGAGATTTATGTTGTCATGGATGGAACGACCGGGGACACAGTAGCTTTGGTCTTCACCAACGACGCTGCCAATGCACTGTTTCAGCCTATTAGCAAGCAACTTGGCAAAGATTTTGTAGTCGGTGTTGAGAAGGGAGACCGGGCGCCAATTGGCAATGTCGGCCAGGTCCCCCTTCTTGGGAAGCAGGGTGATAACTGCTTTCCGGAGGGAATGGGGCAAATAGCCAGATTGGATGGAAGATTCGAGGACAGAAAAAAGGTCATTCTTTAGGACGGGCCAGAAAGATTGAAAAAATTCTGAAGTGAGGCCGTCTAGTCCGGGTGTTTTATCTTTGCCAAGTTGCTTGACGGCGAGCTCGAGCTCTTCAATAGACAGAGGACGCTCAAGGTCCTCTGAATCTTCGGAGTCGAGCTCGCTGACATCTCGTAATAACTGACTGAGGGCGCTCTTGTCAGTGGGGACTCGGCTATAGAGGTTTTTATAGAAGTTGCGAACGTGCGTTTTAATGTCGGAGGGATTTTCAGATATATTTCCAGAGGGTAAAAGAATGTGGGAAATGTTTTTCGATAGAGAATTAGATTTTTCCAGGTTAAAAAAGTAAGTAGAGCACGAGTCAGTTTCGTTAAGATGTTGGAAACGAGATCTGACAAGAGCGCCCTGAGCTTCGGTTTTCAGAAGAAAATTTAGGTGATTCCTTTGTTCTACAAGGGTTTCCCTAGTTTGGGGTGTTAAGTCCGGCGCAGACTGAATCTCGT
The DNA here is from genome assembly GCA_037893225.1 of Hippasteria phrygiana. Classification (NCBI taxonomy): domain Eukaryota; kingdom Metazoa; phylum Echinodermata; class Asteroidea; order Valvatida; family Goniasteridae; genus Hippasteria; species Hippasteria phrygiana. The sequence goes on along the minus strand of JAZGUH010000652.1, from coordinate 269,476 downwards.
CGATCTTATGGTTTATGTCCAAAAAAGCTTGACGTTTTTCTCGAGCTAATTTGGAGGCGTACATTTGGGTGAGGGATTTAATATGCAACTTCCCGAAGTCCCACCAAGCGGCGAGACTCGGAAAGTCGCACACCTCATCCCTCCATTCGGTCCAGAATTGAATGATAATTTCACGGTAGTTGTTATCTCCGAGGAGCGAGTTATTGAAATGCCAATAGGCGCTGCTCCTCGGAGTGTGGGAAGGAATTTTGAATGTGAGAGAAACAGCACTGTGGTCGGAAAGAGAACAAGGAAGAATGGCGCATGAATGAATAGAAGAAATAATACTAGGTGGGACATAAAACCGATCCAACCTGGCTTTGGAAACCCCGCATAGTTTAGCGGGGTTATTCCTCAGCCAGGTGAATGTTTGGTCGAGGGGATTCAGTCTGCGCCAGGCGTCACAAAGAGACAATGCATTGACAGCGTCCCTGAGAGCCATGGCAACTTTGGGTCTGTGCTCGATCGGCATACACAGACGATCAATAGCCGGATTTTCGGTACAATTAAAATCACCTCCGATCACAATGACACCGTCACCGCAGCCGGAACAGTGGTCAAGTAATTTATTGAGTGCAAGTAAAGCACTTTTATCAAATTGGGGAATAAGGGTATTATAAATATGATAAATGATATCATTGAGTTTAATTTTAGAATATATAATATGTCCATCATAGATGGTAGAAGAAGAAATAACTTCGAAGTTATTGCTATTTTTAACAAGAGTAGTTACTCCCGAGCCTTTGGGCCCGGGAGAACAGAAAGGGGAGTAGGACCACATGTTCCAGCAAGGGCTGTTTTCATTTAAATGATAAGTTTCTTGCAAAAGAACTATGTCGGGGTTAAAAGCAATTTGGTCAATATATATTTGAAAGGAATTGTTATGGATAGGTGCGGAACAGCCTGCGGTGTTGAGAGTCAGCAGTGACAGTGTCATTGCTAGGATGGGCACAAATCTACATAACTCCATAATGAAAATAAAAGAACTATTTATCTAAAGTATTGAGAAGTTTGGAGATCCTCTGCTGCATGCGTTTTTGCAGAAGGGGGTGGTTGCGTAGGGGTTTGAGTTGTCTAACCAGCCCAGGAATGTTTGCCGTGAATTTTCTGGCAATCTGGGCTGGCTTCTTTCTAGCTTTAACCGAAGACAGGAAATCAATGAGTTCAGATTGAGATAGTGGGCCTTTGGTTAGTGGGAAGACTTTAGACGGAAGGTCTTCGTCCGTCTGTGTGTCCTCCCAGTTCACGGAGTCGGTGTCGGCCTCGCCCGCGGTGGACGCCGGAGTCGAGGGCATGGGTGTTTGGGAACCACCGAGGGGGGTGGGTGGGATGGAGGACTGGGAGTTGAGGGCTTGGGAGAGGGTGGGAGAGGCTGTCGACATGGGGCTCGGTTGTTTCCTGGCCAGTTTTCTGCGAGGAGAGGGTGAATGAAGGGGAATGAGTTTGGAGGAGTCTTTCACAGGAGTGGGGGAAACCTGTTTGCGTTTAGCAACAACGTCCGAGAAGGATCTGGAGGGGGGAGGGGGGGAGCCCCATATCGGCAGCACTTCGGGGGAATTGGAGGGAGGATTGGTAGGAGGAACCCGGACTCCGCCCCCGCCAGGGGTGCGCACTGCATCCGCAGCGAGCGTGCTCGGGCCGGCCGAGTCCGACGCGCGGGGCGAGCCGGACGAATAACGGCCGTAGCCCCATGATGGCCGAGGACCAGCATAGCTCTTGGGGGGCGCGCACGCTGCGGCCCAGGGCCGGGACCCCTCAGGGACCCCGCCCGTGGGTGGGGGTGGCGCGGCGGTCGGAACTTCCGACCGACGCGCCGACCCCGCAGGCGCAGGGGAGGCGGGGCCGGGCGGGTCGGATTTGGATCGTTTGGGTGGGTGTTTGGGGTCGGATTTGGAATTAGGTTTGACGAAGACGGGTGGGGGGTTGAGGGGGTTGGTGTCGCCATTGGCACCGTCGTCCCCGCGGGCGGGGTTCTGCTTCTTGCAGGCTCTGCTTATGTGGCCGAATTCGCCGCAATTGAAGCAGCGCACCGACTCCGTGGATAGAAAGACCCGATAATTAGTGCCAGAGAAATTAAAATTGATGTGATCGGGAGGGGTGACATTGGGGTTGAGAAGAATTTGGACCTGTCTTCGGAAGCTCATTATGTGTGTGAGATTTTTACTCTTTAGTCCCAGGGGAATGGGCCGAATCTGCGACACCACCTTACAGAAAGACGACAGGTTGGCCGCAATGACTCCGTTCGGAATTTCAGGGTAGACATTAGAAAGTGTTAGACGGGTAGTAGGACGGACAAGAGGGGTCAGCTCGAGAAAGGAGCCGTCGTACGCTAGTTCTTGTTGTTGAACTGCATCGACGACCGCCTCTCTCGAGCTGAGATAGATGGCAATTCGGCCATTGGAAATCCGAGAAGCTGAGAGTATGTCGTTGGGGTTAAGGTTTTTGGTTATGGCGGCCATGTAGGATTGAACGGAGACATTGTCAGCCGCCTTGAATGAAATGCCATTGTTGCGGGTAACATTCCTGAAAGGCTCATTACCCTCAACAATGGGCTTAGTAGGCCCAGCCGAGGGCACGCCCGGGCCAGCCGAGGGTACGCTCGGCTGAGCCCTTACAGATGTGTTCGCTTGACTGGTCATGGTGACCAGCCAGAGCGAGAAAACAACGAAATGAAATGCAAAATGAACGTAAAATTACTCTAAAATGATAACACCCGACAAAAGGAGGAGGGTCTAGTAGGACCTATAAACAAAACCGAATACAACAATATAAAACCTAGGACCATACGCGGTCTAAAACGCTAGATATTCTTACTTTTCCGGGAGCTCGATCGAAACACGTCCGAACACGAAGAAGAAGAAGAAGAAGAAAAAACTAGAGGTCTATGTTTTTAAGAACATAGGGCTTTTCCATATGTTTTTATGATGTTATTTCGAATTTTGTAAACTAGTGACAAATCTACTTAACCACCAAGTTTCATGACGATTAGACATGGTCTACCCTTATATGTCTTTCAAGAAATCATGCCTTTGATGACGTCATTATGACCTCAGAAATTTTTCGCATTTATATAAAAGAATGTACGAGCTAACAAAGCTATTACAAAAAGAATTTTGAATTTAACATATGTTCTGTTGATGAGATATGGTTTTAAGAATCTTTAATGTTAAAACTTTGAAATTACTATAAAAATCATATGATGACGTCATTATGACGTCACCTCAATTTTTATTTATAACGTACTTGTCTAGCAACATACCAGGTTTGAATGCAATTGGACTTACGGTTCTCTTGATATGGGCCTTGAAAAATGCGCCTTTAAGATGACATCACGTGACACATAATGACGTCATCATGATGTCACTTTTCGGCACACAATTTCAGATTAGGGTCTATGTTTGTATTAAGTTTGAATAAGATCTGATGTTGTTTAGTGACTAAAGTGCCGTAGACAAAATTCGTGTTTAAGAAGAAACCAAAAAAGTGGGTATTGTGTAGTTTAGGATTTGTGTATTAATTGTGTTCATGTTAGCTCCTGGAGTATTTGATTATTCCAAAAGCCTTTTTTGTGACTAAAGTAGACTTCTCTGAATCCCAATGACACGTGCTTTTGTGATTTGGAAAGGTTTTTTAAGGCGGAAAATATGATTTTCCACCCGTTGTGTCATGTTTTGGCTCGGTCAATTTCGAACCAGCTCCTACTCTCCCACCAGTTATATATCCGTGTGAAGCTGGGTATTGTGCAATCATGTGTTTTTGACCTCTGAGCTAACGATTTCATTCAAAAAAAAACCTGGAGATGTTCTTGGACGTGGCCCTTTGTTCTGAATGTGGCAAAACGAACAATTTTCAAGTAGATTGTGTTCATGCCTGGGCGAAAGTGTACTAAACTACACAATCGCGCGAACAGAACAAAAACCAAGGCTTTGCTGCTGTAGCGGAAAAGCCGAAAATTTTGCGTCTGTTGTAAACATACGCATGGCTTTTCCGTTTTAGTTTTTTCTTTAACATAAATTATCAGAAGGTCTATGTCTTTGCTATGTTTAAGATCTGAGATTATTTTATGATTCACATTTCGTACTCCATACTTGACCTTTAAGTTCATGTTACATGACACGTGATGACGTCATCATGACGTCACGTTTCGGCATACATTTTCAGCTTAGGGTCTCTGTTTGTGTTAAGCCTGATTAAGATCTGATGTTGTTTAGTGACCAAAGTGTCCCGTACAAAATTCGTGTACCAAGTCTATGGGATTTGGGATAGAACTAAAATAATCATAGAAAATCAGCCGATGACGTCATCATGACGTCACCTCGGATTTAACATGCTAGTATCACTATCTACCTGCACACTAATTTTTATGACGATCGTCCCTACCCTTATATGTGTTTCAAAAAAGCATATTTTTGATGACGTCATGATGACGTCACACATTTTTCACATTTATGTGAAAGAATATAGGAGCTAACAAAGCTATTACAAAAAGAATTTTGAATTTAGCGTGTTCTGTTGATGAGATATGGCTTTAGGAAACTTTGAAGTTCAAAAACTTTAATATTACTGTAAAACTGTATGATGACGTCATCATGACGTCACCTCAATTTTTATCTATAACACGAGCTACCATACCAACATACCTGGTTTGAAGGCAATCGGACGTACCGTTCTCTAGATATGGGCCCTTGAAAAATGCACCTTTAAGATGACGTCACATGACACGTGATGACGTCATCATGACGTCACGTTTCGGCATACATTTTCAGCTTAGGGTCCCTGTTTGTGTTAAGTTTGATTAAGATCTGATGTTGTTTAGTGACCAAAGTGTCCCGTACAAAATTCGTGTACAAAGTCTATGGGATTTGGGATAGAACTAAAAATTCATAGAAAATCAGCCGATGACGTCATCATGACGTCACCTCGGATTTAACATGCTAGTATCACTATCTACCTGCACACTAATTTTTATGACGATCGTCCCTACCCTTATATGTGTTTCAAAAAAGCATATTTTTGATGACGTCATGATGACGTCACACATTTTTCACATTTATGTGAAAGAATATAGGAGCTAACAAAGCTATTACAAAAAGAATTTTGAATTTAGCGTGTTCTGTTGATGAGATATGGCTTTAGGAAACTTTGAAGTTCAAAAACTTTAATATTACTGTAAAACTGTATGATGACGTCATCATGACGTCACCTCAATTTTTATCTATAACACGAGCTACCATACCAACATACCTGGTTTGAAGGCAATCGGACCTACCGTTCTCTAGATATGGGCCCTTGAAAAATGCACCTTTAAGATTACGTCACATGACACGTGATGACGTCATCATGACGTCACGTTTCGGCATACATTTTCAGCTTAGGGTCTCTGTTTGTGTTAAGCCTGATTAAGATCTGATGTTGCTTAGTGACCAAAGTGTCCCGTACAAAATTCGTGTACAAAGTCTATGGGATTTGGGATAGAACTAAAATAATCATAGAAAATCAGCCGATGACGTCATCATGACGTCACCTCGGATTTAACATGCTAGTAGCACTATCTACCTGCACACTAATTTTTATAACGATCGTCCCTACCCTTATATGTGTTTCAAAAAAGCATATTTTTGATGACGTCATGATGACGTCACACATTTTTCACATTTATGTGAAAGAATATAGGAGCTAACAAAGCTATTACAAAAAGAATTTTGAATTTAGCATGTTCTGTTGATGAGATATGGCTTTAAGAAACTTTGAAGTTCAAAAACTTTAATATTACTGTAAAATCGTATGATGACGTCATCATGACGTCACCTCAATTTTCATCTATAACACGATCTACCATACCAACATACCTGGTTTGAAGGCAATCGGACCTACCGTTCTCTAGATATGGGCCCTTCCAAAATGCACCTTTAAGATGACGTCACATGACACGTGATGACGTCATCATGACGTCACGTTTTGGCATACATTTTCAGCTTAGGGTCCCTGTTTGTGTTAAGTTTGATTAAGATCTGATGTTGTTTAGTGACCAAAGTGTCCCGTACAAAATTCGTGTACAAAGTCTATGGGATTTGGGATAGAACTAAAAATTCATAGAAAATCAGCCGATGACGTCATCATGACGTCACCTCGGATTTAACATCCTAGTAGCATTATCTACCTGCACACCAATTTTTATGACGATCGTCCCTACCCTTATATGTGTTTCAAAAAAGCATATTTTTGATGACGTCATGATGACGTCACACATTTTTCACATTTATGTGAAAGAATATAGGAGCTAACAGAGCTATTACAAAAAGAATTTTGAATTTAGCATGTTCTGTTGGTGAGATATGGCTTTAAGAAACTTTAAAGTTCAAAAACTTAAAAATTACTATAAAATCGCATGATGACGTCATCATGACGTCACGTCAATTTTCATCTATAACACGAGCTAGCCTAAAAACATACCAGGTTTGAAGGAAATTGGATATACCGTTCTCTAGATATGGGCCCTTGAAAAACGCACATTTAGGATGACGTCACGTGACACGTGATGACGTCATCATGACGTCACTCTACGACATACAATTTCAGCTTAGGGTCTACGTTTGATGTAAGTTTGGTTAGGTTCTGACGTTTTTTAAGACCTAAAGTGCCGCCGACAAAATTCGTGTACAAAGTCTATGGGATTTTGGTCAGAACTAAAAGAAGAAGAAGAAGAAGAAGAAGAAGAAGAAGAAGAAGAAGAAGAAGAAAAAATTAAAACTTTGAAATTACTATAAAAATCATATGATGACGTCATTATGACGTCACCTCAATTTTTATTTATAACGTACTTGTCTAGCAACATACCAGGTTTGAATGCAATTGGACTTACGGTTCTCTTGATATGGGCCTTGAAAAATGCGCCTTTAAGATGACATCACGTGACACATAATGACGTCATCATGATGTCACTTTTCGGCACACAATTTCAGATTAGGGTCTATGTTTGTATTAAGTTTGAATAAGATCTGATGTTGTTTAGTGACTAAAGTGCCGTAGACAAAATTCGTGTTTAAGAAGAAACCAAAAAAGTGGGTATTGTGTAGTTTAGGATTTGTGTATTAATTGTGTTCATGTTAGCTCCTGGAGTATTTGATTATTCCAAAAGCCTTTTTTGTGACTAAAGTAGACTTCTCTGAATCCCAATGACACGTGCTTTTGTGATTTGGAAAGGTTTTTTAAGGCGGAAAATATGATTTTCCACCCGTTGTGTCATGTTTTGGCTCGGTCAATTTCGAACCAGCTCCTACTCTCCCACCAGTTATATATCCGTGTGAAGCTGGGTATTGTGCAATCATGTGTTTTTGACCTCTGAGCTAACGATTTCATTCCAAAAAAAACCTGGAGATGTTCTTGGACGTGGCCCTTTGTTCTGAATGTGGCAAAACGAACAATTTTCAAGTAGATTGTGTTCATGCCTGGGCGAAAGTGTACTAAACTACACAATCGCGCGAACAGAACAAAAACCAAGGCTTTGCTGCTGTAGCGGAAAAGCCGAAAATTTTGCGTCTGTTGTAAACATACGCATGGCTTTTCCGTTTTAGTTTTTTCTTTTACATAAATTATCAGAAGGTCTATGTCTTTGCTATGTTTAAGATCTGAGATTATTTTATGATTCACATTTCGTACTCCATACTTGACCTTTAAGTTCATGTTACATGACACGTGATGACGTCATCATGACGTCACGTTTCGGCATACATTTTCAGCTTAGGGTCTCTGTTTGTGTTAAGCCTGATTAAGATCTGATGTTGTTTAGTGACCAAAGTGTCCCGTACAAAATTCGTGTACCAAGTCTATGGGATTTGGGATAGAACTAAAATAATCATAGAAAATCAGCCGATGACGTCATCATGACGTCACCTCGGATTTAACATGCTAGTATCACTATCTACCTGCACACTAATTTTTATGACGATCGTCCCTACCCTTATATGTGTTTCAAAAAAGCATATTTTTGAAGACGTCATGATGACGTCACACATTTTTCACATTTATGTGAAAGAATATACGAGCTAACAAAGCTATTACAAAAAGAATTTTGAATTTAGCGTGTTCTGTTGATGAGATATGGCTTTAGGAAACTTTGAAGTTCAAAAACTTTAATATTACTGTAAAACTGTATGATGACGTCATCATGACGTCACCTCAATTTTTATCTATAACACGAGCTACCATACCAACATACCTGGTTTGAAGGCAATCGGACGTACCGTTCTCTAGATATGGGCCCTTGAAAAATGCACCTTTAAGATTACGTCACATGACACGTGATGACGTCATCATGACGTCACGTTTCGGCATACATTTCAGCTTAGGGTCTCTGTTTGTGTTAAGCCTGATTAAGATCTGATGTTGCTTAGTGACCAAAGTGTCCCGTACAAAATTCGTGTACAAAGTCTATGGGATTTGGGATAGAACTAAAATAATCATAGAAAATCAGCCGATGACGTCATCATGACGTCACCTCGGATTTAACATGCTAGTAGCACTATCTACCTGCACACTAATTTTTATAACGATCGTCCCTACCCTTATATGTGTTTCAAAAAAGCATATTTTTGATGACGTCATGATGACGTCACACATTTTTCACATTTATGTGAAAGAATATAGGAGCTAACAAAGCTATTACAAAATTTTTTTTGAATTTAGCATGTTCTGTTGATGAGATATGGCTTTAAGAAACTTTGAAGTTCAAAAACTTTAATATCACTGTAAAATCGTATGATGACGTCATCATGACGTCACCTCAATTTTCATCTATAACACGATCTACCATACCAACATACCTGGTTTGAAGGCAATCGGACCTACCGTTCTCTAGATATGGGCCCTTCCAAAATGCACCTTTAAGATGACGTCACATGACACGTGATGACGTCATCATGACGTCACGTTTTGGCATACATTTTCAGCTTAGGGTCCCTGTTTGTGTTAAGTTTGATTAAGATCTGATGTTGTTTAGTGACCAAAGTGTCCCGTACAAAATTCGTGTACAAAGTCTATGGGATTTGGGATAGAACTAAAAATTCATAGAAAATCAGCCGATGACGTCATCATGACGTCACCTCGGATTTAACATCCTAGTAGCATTATCTACCTGCACACCAATTTTTATGACGATCGTCCCTACCCTTATATGTGTTTCAAAAAAGCATATTTTTGATGACGTCATGATGACGTCACACATTTTTCACATTTATGTGAAAGAATATAGGAGCTAACAGAGCTATTACAAAAAGAATTTTGAATTTAGCATGTTCTGTTGATGAGATATGGCTTTAAGAAACTTTGAAGTTCAAAAACTTTAATATTACTGTAAAATCGTATGATGACGTCATCATGACGTCACCTCAATTTTCATCTATAACACGATCTACCATACCAACATACCTGGTTTGAAGGCAATCGGACCTACCGTTCTCTAGATATGGGCCCTTGAAAAATGCACCTTTAAGATGACGTCACATGACACGTGATGACGTCATCATGACGTCACGTTTTGGCATACATTTTCAGCTTAGGGTCCCTGTTTGTGTTAAGTTTGATTAAGATCTGATGTTGTTTAGTGACCAAAGTGTCCCGTACAAAATTCGTGTACAAAGTCTATGGGATTTGGGATAGAACTAAAAATTCATAGAAAATCAGCCGATGACGTCATCATGACGTCACCTCGGATTTAACATCCTAGTAGCATTATCTACCTGCACACCAATTTTTATGACGATCGTCCCTACCCTTATATGTGTTTCAAAAAAGCATATTTTTGATGACGTCATGATGACGTCACACATTTTTCACATTTATGTGAAAGAATATAGGAGCTAACAGAGCTATTACAAAAAGAATTTTGAATTTAGCATGTTCTGTTGGTGAGATATGGCTTTAAGAAACTTTAAAGTTCAAAAACTTAAAAATTACTATAAAATCGCATGATGACGTCATCATGACGTCACGTCAATTTTCATCTATAACACGAGCTAGCCTAAAAACATACCAGGTTTGAAGGAAATTGGATATACCGTTCTCTAGATATGGGCCCTTGAAAAACGCACATTTAGGATGACGTCACGTGACACGTGATGACGTCATCATGACGTCACTCTACGACATACAATTTCAGCTTAGGGTCTACGTTTGATGTAAGTTTGGTTAGGTTCTGACGTTTTTTAAGACCTAAAGTGCCGCCGACAAAATTCGTGTACAAAGTCTATGGGATTTTGGTCAGAACTAAAAGAAGAAGAAGAAGAAGAAGAAGAAGAAGACTTTTTTTGACTTTTCAGAAGAAAACTTTATTTCCAATTACTATATACAGAGGTCACAAAAATGTACAATAAAAGAATAGTAAACAGAAAGTAAATTCACAAGGAGAAAACCAATATTTCACAAACTTTACTTTGAGTTAAATATAAACAATACACATGAATAGACAATAATGAATAACACAGTTTTATTTGAAATTACTGAGAAATAATACAAAAAGTAGACAGTTTGTGTCAATAAGACCAAAAACGAAATATTACCAATTTATGCAAGGGAGCATAAGAAAGGAGAAAAGAAAGGGGATCCTGTACGGCCGGGGAAACAGCACGATTTTGGCTGACCCCGCCGAGGATCCCGGGGGGGGGGGGAGCCACCAGAAAACTGGGTGTGGGCCATATGGCCCACTCCGGCGGCTCCCAAAGGGATAGGCGAAAGAAAAAGAAGGGAGAGAAAGGGGTAGGGTCCTGGATGGACCCTGGGAGGGGGAGGGTGGACCGAGAGGGGTCAGAGAGGTGAGGAGGAAGGGGGGGGGGGACAACCATGTCACAATTATAAACAATTGGGGACATAATTGTTGATGGTAGAGGGGGAACAAAAATGGGAGAGGGGGCTAGGGCCAGCCCGAGTCCCAGTGGCAGAGCCGGAACACGTCACACCTAAGCTAAGGCGAACAGCTATCCAGGACTCGGGCTAGTGACCCCACCCCCTCAAATGGTAGATCAAACCAATCTAATTAGAAAAACCAAGTTACGATGTTATTAGTACATGTGAGCAGAGCATTATTAATAGACCATTTATTACAGAAAGTATTGATATTGTCAGACATTTTATAAAAGGTGAATTCAATGAGAATCTTATTTTTCAAGCGTTGCTGCCAAATGAGCAGGGGTTCAACAAACCGGGAGGTACGATATAAGTAGTATATAACATTTTTGCAGCTGATGATGAGGAAGTTGGCTAAACGAACAGCTTCCTTTGTGCGTCCCTTAGCGTGCGGAATCAGTGCCCAGTAGATATCAAAGGTGAGTTGTAGAGAGGGCAGAAGACGGTGGAGTAGCGATTGAAGCAGACGGAGAGCTGGTTGTATAGCGGGACAGGTGATGAAGAGGTGATGGATCGAGCCCTTCTCTCCGCACCATCCGCAAGTAGAGGAGATGTCCGGATTGAAGTGATGAAGAACGGAGAGCGAGGGCAGAAAGTTGTGAAGAAGCTTATACTGGAGGTCGCCCTCTTTCTTTGAAGTCGGTGACTGGTAAATGTTCCTCCATTGAATTTGAGTTGAAGAGTCGAGGAAACCAGGTTTATGCCAGTAGGAGGAGGAGAGAGAAGACAGGTGATTTACCTCCTCATTGAAGACGGCGTACAACATTTTGGATGGTGCGGAGAGTCCATTGTCGTAGGAGGGTAGTTTGAAAAGAACTGGACAGTCAGGAAGAGCAGAGATTTGTTGAAGGTCAGAGGCTGGTAGAGTGCATCCTTTCTCAGAAAACAGATTTGGAAAATGAAGGATGAGCGTGTAGCGGAGATGTTTAATGTCCAGTTCTAGAAGACGTAGAGAGGGAGGTCTGAGGCCTCGGAATGAAGTGATGAAGGTAAGGGCTTCGATCCATCGGCCGGTGGTGGGCTCCAGGAGATGGCGGACGAGTTTGACTCCACACGCCGCGAGACGCACGGGAAGGGGTCCCCCACCATCAGCTGTATTGCTCAAAATAGGGCAGTTTAAGGGCAAATTGTAGACATGGTTGATAGAATCGGGCTGTGTTTCGATTCGAGCTCCGGACGCCGTCCAAGCACGCAGAAGTTCACTGTGAAAAACGGGGAGACTAGTATAGAATTTTGGGTCAGTGTTCAGATGAAAGAGATTAAAATCAAAACCAAGTTTTTGATATTGTTTGAAAAAGTGGCCGATCAGAAAGTAGGCGGGATGGGAGTGAATACCAAGGAATCGTTGGACTGTGGTAAGTCTAAAGGTGAACTTGCGTGCTTGGAGGCATACGAGACCTAATCCTCCCTTGTCGGGATGTTTATAAAGGGTCTCTTTTGTAAGGTAGTGTCTCTTGTTGGACCAGACGAAGTCGACAAGGGAATTCTGGAGTTCACTTAGGACATTGGCTGGAGGGGAGAGAACGGCCAGAGAATGAAAGGTTTTAGAAGCGGCGAGTTGGTTGGCAATGATGATTTTGCCCTTGAAGGAAAGCGCGTAAAAAAGGCGCGACCAAGAAGATAGGGTTTTATTCAGTTTATTTTTGCATTTTTCCCAATTTTGTTGGACGTATTTATTGGAATTTCCTAAGTGAACTCCGAGGAAGGGGAGACCTTCACTATTCCATGAGAAGTTTAAGGGTTTGTCGCTTCGTCCGGTCCAAGAACCGGCCCAGAGACCCTGGGACTTTTGAGTGTTTAAACATGCAGCAGAGGATTTTGCGAAGAGGCCGTAGGCCTCCTCGACTGCTACAAAGCCCGGATCGGAGGTGACAAAGACCGTTATGTCATCGGCGTACGCCGACACAGCACACGAGAAATCAGTATTAGGGATGCAAAAGGCCCGATTGGCTAATTTCTTTCGAAGATTGATTAAGAGGGGTTCTATAGCTAAAGAATATAGCAGCCCCGAGAGCGGGCATCCCTGACGTATCCCCTTCTCAAACGAGAAGGGGGCCGTCAGGGAACCACACACTTTAACAAGGCTCTCGGCGCCGCCGTACAATATTTGAATATAGGAAATGATATTTTTCCCAAAGCCCATGGCTCTCATGGTGTCAAAGAGATAGCCGTGATCAACGTTATCGAAGGCCTTTTTTTGATCCAAGTTGATCACGGCGAGGGGGGTATCGTTAAAATTTGAGTATGAGATGACGTCACGTATGAGATTTATGTTGTCATGGATGGAACGACCGGGGACACAGTAGCTTTGGTCTTCACCAACGACGCTGCCAATGCACTGTTTCAGCCTATTAGCAAGCAACTTGGCAAAGATTTTGTAGTCGGTGTTGAGAAGGGAGACCGGGCGCCAATTGGCAATGTCGGCCAGGTCCCCCTTCTTGGGAAGCAGGGTGATAACTGCTTTCCGGAGGGAATGGGGCAAATAGCCAGATTGGATGGAAGATTCGAGGACAGAAAAAAGGTCATTCTTTAGGACGGGCCAGAAAGATTGAAAAAATTCTGAAGTGAGGCCGTCTAGTCCGGGTGTTTTATCTTTGCCAAGTTGCTTGACGGCGAGCTCGAGCTCTTCAATAGACAGAGGACGCTCAAGGTCCTCTGAATCTTCGGAGTCGAGCTCGCTGACATCTCGTAATAACTGACTGAGGGCGCTCTTGTCAGTGGGGACTCGGCTATAGAGGTTTTTATAGAAGTTGCGAACGTGCGTTTTAATGTCGGAGGGATTTTCAGATATATTTCCAGAGGGTAAAAGAATGTGGGAAATGTTTTTCGATAGAGAATTAGATTTTTCCAGGTTAAAAAAGTAAGTAGAGCACGAGTCAGTTTCGTTAAGATGTTGGAAACGAGATCTGACAAGAGCGCCCTGAGCTTCGGTTTTCAGAAGAAAATTTAGGTGATTCCTTTGTTCTACAAGGGTTTCCCTAGTTTGGGGTGTTAAGTCCGGCGCAGACTGAATCTCGTCGATCTTATGGTTTATGTCCAAAAAAGCTTGACGTTTTTCTCGAGCTAATTTGGAGGCGTACATTTGGGTGAGGGATTTAATATGCAACTTCCCGAAGTCCCACCAAGCGGCGAGACTCGGAAAGTCGCACACCTCATCCCTCCATTCGGTCCAGAATTGAATGATAATTTCACGGTAGTTGTTATCTCCGAGGAGCGAGTTATTGAAATGCCAATAGGCGCTGCTCCTCGGAGTGTGGGAAGGAATTTTGAATGTGAGAGAAACAGCACTGTGGTCGGAAAGAGAACAAGGAAGAATGGCGCATGAATGAATAGAAGAAATAATACTAGGTGGGACATAAAACCGATCCAACCTGGCTTTGGAAACCCCGCATAGTTTAGCGGGGTTATTCCTCAGCCAGGTGAATTTTTGGTCGAGGGGATTCAGTCTGCGCCAGGCGTCACAAAGAGACAATGCATTGACAGCGTCCCTGAGAGCCATGGCAACTTTGGGTCTGTGCTCGATCGGCATACACAGACGATCAATAGCCGGATTTTCGGTACAATTAAAATCACCTCCGATCACAATGACACCGTCACCGCAGCCGGAACAGTGGTCAAGTAATTTATTGAGTGCAAGTAAAGCACTTTTATCAAATTGGGGAATAAGGGTATTATAAATATGATAAATGATATTATTGAGTTTAATTTTAGAATATATAATATGTCCATCATAGATGGTAGAAGAAGAAATAACTTCGAAGTTATTGCTATTTTTAACAAGAGTAGTTACTCCCGAGCCTTTGGGCCCGGGAGAACAGAAAGGGGAGTAGGACCACATGTTCCAGCAAGGGCTGTTTTCATTTAAATGATAAGTTTCTTGCAAAAGAACTATGTCGGGGTTAAAAGCAATTTGGTCAATATATATTTGAAAGGAATTGTTATGGATAGGTGCGGAACAGCCTGCGGTGTTGAGAGTCAGCAGTGACAGTGTCATTGCTAGGATGGGCACAAATCTACATAACTCCATAATGAAAATAAAAGAACTATTTATCTAAAGTATTGAGAAGTTTGGAGATCCTCTGCTGCATGCGTTTTTGCAGAAGGGGGTGGTTGCGTAGGGGTTTGAGTTGTCTAACCAGCCCAGGAATGTTTGCCGTGAATTTTCTGGCAATCTGGGCTGGCTTCTTTCTAGCTTTAACCGAAGACAGGAAATCAATGAGTTCAGATTGAGATAGTGGGCCTTTGGTTAGTGGGAAGACTTTAGACGGAAGGTCTTCGTCCGTCTGTGTGTCCTCCCAGTTCACGGAGTCGGTGTCGGCCTCGCCCGCGGTGGACGCCGGAGTCGAGGGCATGGGTGTTTGGGAACCACCGAGGGGGGTGGGTGGGATGGAGGACTGGGAGTTGAGGGCTTGGGAGAGGGTGGGAGAGGCTGTCGACATGGGGCTCGGTTGTTTCCTGGCCAGTTTTCTGCGAGGAGAGGGTGAATGAAGGGGAATGAGTTTGGAGGAGTCTTTCACAGGAGTGGGGGAAACCTGTTTGCGTTTAGCAACAACGTCCGAGAAGGATCTGGAGGGGGGAGGGGGGGAGCCCCATATCGGCAGCACTTCGGGGGAATTGGAGGGAGGATTGGTAGGAGGAACCCGGACTCCGCCCCCGCCAGGGGTGCGCACTGCATCCGCAGCGAGCGTGCTCGGGCCGGCCGAGTCCGACGCGCGGGGCGAGCCGGACGAATAACGGCCGTAGCCCCATGATGGCCGAGGACCAGCATAGCTCTTGGGGGGCGCGCACGCTGCGGCCCAGGGCCGGGACCCCTCAGGGACCCCGCCCGTGGGTGGGGGTGGCGCGGCGGTCGGAACTTCCGACCGACGCGCCGACCCCGCAGGCGCAGGGGAGGCGGGGCCGGGCGGGTCGGATTTGGATCGTTTGGGTGGGTGTTTGGGGTCGGATTTGGAATTAGGTTTGACGAAGACGGGTGGGGGGTTGAGGGGGTTGGTGTCGCCATTGGCACCGTCGTCCCCGCGGGCGGGGTTCTGCTTCTTGCAGGCTCTGCTTATGTGGCCGAATTCGCCGCAATTGAAGCAGCGCACCGACTCCGTGGATAGAAAGACCCGATAATTAGTGCCAGAGAAATTAAAATTGATGTGATCGGGAGGGGTGACATTGGGGTTGAGAAGAATTTGGACCTGTCTTCGGAAGCTCATTATGTGTGTGAGATTTTTACTCTTTAGTCCCAGGGGAATGGGCCGAATCTGCGACACCACCTTACAGAAAGACGACAGGTTGGCCGCAATGACTCCGTTCGGAATTTCAGGGTAGACATTAGAAAGTGTTAGACGGGTAGTAGGACGGACAAGAGGGGTCAGCTCGAGAAAGGAGCCGTCGTACGCTAGTTCTTGTTGTTGAACTGCATCGACGACCGCCTCTCTCGAGCTGAGATAGATGGCAATTCGGCCATTGGAAATCCGAGAAGCTGAGAGTATGTCGTTGGGGTTAAGGTTTTTGGTTATGGCGGCCATGTAGGATTGAACGGAGACATTGTCAGCCGCCTTGAATGAAATGCCATTGTTGCGGGTAACATTCCTGAAAGGCTCATTACCCTCAACAATGGGCTTAGTAGGCCCAGCCGAGGGCACGCCCGGGCCAGCCGAGGGTACGCTCGGCTGAGCCCTTACAGATGTGTTCGCTTGACTGGTCATGGTGACCAGCCAGAGCGAGAAAACAACGAAATGAAATGCAAAATGAACGTAAAATTACTCTAAAATGATAACACCCGACAAAAGGAGGAGGGTCTAGTAGGACCTATAAACAAAACCGAATACAACAATATAAAACCTAGGACCATACGCGGTCTAAAACGCTAGATATTCTTACTTTTCCGGGAGCTCGATCGAAACACGTCCGAACACGAAGAAGAAGAAGAAGAAGAAAAAACTAGAGGTCTATGTTTTTAAGAACATAGGGCTTTTCCATATGTTTTTATGATGTTATTTCGAATTTTGTAAACTAGTGACAAATCTACTTAACCACCAAGTTTCATGACGATTAGACATGGTCTACCCTTATATGTCTTTCAAGAAATCATGCCTTTGATGACGTCATTATGACCTCAGAAATTTTTCGCATTTATATAAAAGAATGTACGAGCTAACAAAGCTATTACAAAAAGAATTTTGAATTTAACATATGTTCTGTTGATGAGATATGGTTTTAAGAATCTTTAATGTTAAAACTTTGAAATTACTATAAAAATCATATGATGACGTCATTATGACGTCACCTCAATTTTTATTTATAACGTACTTGTCTAGCAACATACCAGGTTTGAATGCAATTGGACTTACGGTTCTCTTGATATGGGCCTTGAAAAATGCGCCTTTAAGATGACATCACGTGACACATAATGACGTCATCATGATGTCACTTTTCGGCACACAATTTCAGATTAGGGTCTATGTTTGTATTAAGTTTGAATAAGATCTGATGTTGTTTAGTGACTAAAGTGCCGTAGACAAAATTCGTGTTTAAGAAGAAACCAAAAAAGTGGGTATTGTGTAGTTTAGGATTTGTGTATTAATTGTGTTCATGTTAGCTCCTGGAGTATTTGATTATTCCAAAAGCCTTTTTTGTGACTAAAGTAGACTTCTCTGAATCCCAATGACACGTGCTTTTGTGATTTGGAAAGGTTTTTTAAGGCGGAAAATATGATTTTCCACCCGTTGTGTCATGTTTTGGCTCGGTCAATTTCGAACCAGCTCCTACTCTCCCACCAGTTATATATCCGTGTGAAGCTGGGTATTGTGCAATCATGTGTTTTTGACCTCTGAGCTAACGATTTCATTCAAAAAAAAACCTGGAGATGTTCTTGGACGTGGCCCTTTGTTCTGAATGTGGCAAAACGAACAATTTTCAAGTAGATTGTGTTCATGCCTGGGCGAAAGTGTACTAAACTACACAATCGCGCGAACAGAACAAAAACCAAGGCTTTGCTGCTGTAGCGGAAAAGCCGAAAATTTTGCGTCTGTTGTAAACATACGCATGGCTTTTCCGTTTTAGTTTTTTCTTTAACATAAATTATCAGAAGGTCTATGTCTTTGCTATGTTTAAGATCTGAGATTATTTTATGATTCACATTTCGTACTCCATACTTGACCTTTAAGTTCATGTTACATGACACGTGATGACGTCATCATGACGTCACGTTTCGGCATACATTTTCAGCTTAGGGTCTCTGTTTGTGTTAAGCCTGATTAAGATCTGATGTTGTTTAGTGACCAAAGTGTCCCGTACAAAATTCGTGTACCAAGTCTATGGGATTTGGGATAGAACTAAAATAATCATAGAAAATCAGCCGATGACGTCATCATGACGTCACCTCGGATTTAACATGCTAGTATCACTATCTACCTGCACACTAATTTTTATGACGATCGTCCCTACCCTTATATGTGTTTCAAAAAAGCATATTTTTGATGACGTCATGATGACGTCACACATTTTTCACATTTATGTGAAAGAATATAGGAGCTAACAAAGCTATTACAAAAAGAATTTTGAATTTAGCGTGTTCTGTTGATGAGATATGGCTTTAGGAAACTTTGAAGTTCAAAAACTTTAATATTACTGTAAAACTGTATGATGACGTCATCATGACGTCACCTCAATTTTTATCTATAACACGAGCTACCATACCAACATACCTGGTTTGAAGGCAATCGGACGTACCGTTCTCTAGATATGGGCCCTTGAAAAATGCACCTTTAAGATGACGTCACATGACACGTGATGACGTCATCATGACGTCACGTTTCGGCATACATTTTCAGCTTAGGGTCCCTGTTTGTGTTAAGTTTGATTAAGATCTGATGTTGTTTAGTGACCAAAGTGTCCCGTACAAAATTCGTGTACAAAGTCTATGGGATTTGGGATAGAACTAAAAATTCATAGAAAATCAGCCGATGACGTCATCATGACGTCACCTCGGATTTAACATGCTAGTATCACTATCTACCTGCACACTAATTTTTATGACGATCGTCCCTACCCTTATATGTGTTTCAAAAAAGCATATTTTTGATGACGTCATGATGACGTCACACATTTTTCACATTTATGTGAAAGAATATAGGAGCTAACAAAGCTATTACAAAAAGAATTTTGAATTTAGCGTGTTCTGTTGATGAGATATGGCTTTAGGAAACTTTGAAGTTCAAAAACTTTAATATTACTGTAAAACTGTATGATGACGTCATCATGACGTCACCTCAATTTTTATCTATAACACGAGCTACCATACCAACATACCTGGTTTGAAGGCAATCGGACCTACCGTTCTCTAGATATGGGCCCTTGAAAAATGCACCTTTAAGATTACGTCACATGACACGTGATGACGTCATCATGACGTCACGTTTCGGCATACATTTTCAGCTTAGGGTCTCTGTTTGTGTTAAGCCTGATTAAGATCTGATGTTGCTTAGTGACCAAAGTGTCCCGTACAAAATTCGTGTACAAAGTCTATGGGATTTGGGATAGAACTAAAATAATCATAGAAAATCAGCCGATGACGTCATCATGACGTCACCTCGGATTTAACATGCTAGTAGCACTATCTACCTGCACACTAATTTTTATAACGATCGTCCCTACCCTTATATGTGTTTCAAAAAAGCATATTTTTGATGACGTCATGATGACGTCACACATTTTTCACATTTATGTGAAAGAATATAGGAGCTAACAAAGCTATTACAAAAAGAATTTTGAATTTAGCATGTTCTGTTGATGAGATATGGCTTTAAGAAACTTTGAAGTTCAAAAACTTTAATATTACTGTAAAATCGTATGATGACGTCATCATGACGTCACCTCAATTTTCATCTATAACACGATCTACCATACCAACATACCTGGTTTGAAGGCAATCGGACCTACCGTTCTCTAGATATGGGCCCTTCCAAAATGCACCTTTAAGATGACGTCACATGACACGTGATGACGTCATCATGACGTCACGTTTTGGCATACATTTTCAGCTTAGGGTCCCTGTTTGTGTTAAGTTTGATTAAGATCTGATGTTGTTTAGTGACCAAAGTGTCCCGTACAAAATTCGTGTACAAAGTCTATGGGATTTGGGATAGAACTAAAAATTCATAGAAAATCAGCCGATGACGTCATCATGACGTCACCTCGGATTTAACATCCTAGTAGCATTATCTACCTGCACACCAATTTTTATGACGATCGTCCCTACCCTTATATGTGTTTCAAAAAAGCATATTTTTGATGACGTCATGATGACGTCACACATTTTTCACATTTATGTGAAAGAATATAGGAGCTAACAGAGCTATTACAAAAAGAATTTTGAATTTAGCATGTTCTGTTGGTGAGATATGGCTTTAAGAAACTTTAAAGTTCAAAAACTTAAAAATTACTATAAAATCGCATGATGACGTCATCATGACGTCACGTCAATTTTCATCTATAACACGAGCTAGCCTAAAAACATACCAGGTTTGAAGGAAATTGGATATACCGTTCTCTAGATATGGGCCCTTGAAAAACGCACATTTAGGATGACGTCACGTGACACGTGATGACGTCATCATGACGTCACTCTACGACATACAATTTCAGCTTAGGGTCTACGTTTGATGTAAGTTTGGTTAGGTTCTGACGTTTTTTAAGACCTAAAGTGCCGCCGACAAAATTCGTGTACAAAGTCTATGGGATTTTGGTCAGAACTAAAAGAAGAAGAAGAAGAAGAAGAAGAAGAAGAAGAAGAAGAAGAAGAAGAAAAAATTAAAACTTTGAAATTACTATAAAAATCATATGATGACGTCATTATGACGTCACCTCAATTTTTATTTATAACGTACTTGTCTAGCAACATACCAGGTTTGAATGCAATTGGACTTACGGTTCTCTTGATATGGGCCTTGAAAAATGCGCCTTTAAGATGACATCACGTGACACATAATGACGTCATCATGATGTCACTTTTCGGCACACAATTTCAGATTAGGGTCTATGTTTGTATTAAGTTTGAATAAGATCTGATGTTGTTTAGTGACTAAAGTGCCGTAGACAAAATTCGTGTTTAAGAAGAAACCAAAAAAGTGGGTATTGTGTAGTTTAGGATTTGTGTATTAATTGTGTTCATGTTAGCTCCTGGAGTATTTGATTATTCCAAAAGCCTTTTTTGTGACTAAAGTAGACTTCTCTGAATCCCAATGACACGTGCTTTTGTGATTTGGAAAGGTTTTTTAAGGCGGAAAATATGATTTTCCACCCGTTGTGTCATGTTTTGGCTCGGTCAATTTCGAACCAGCTCCTACTCTCCCACCAGTTATATATCCGTGTGAAGCTGGGTATTGTGCAATCATGTGTTTTTGACCTCTGAGCTAACGATTTCATTCCAAAAAAAACCTGGAGATGTTCTTGGACGTGGCCCTTTGTTCTGAATGTGGCAAAACGAACAATTTTCAAGTAGATTGTGTTCATGCCTGGGCGAAAGTGTACTAAACTACACAATCGCGCGAACAGAACAAAAACCAAGGCTTTGCTGCTGTAGCGGAAAAGCCGAAAATTTTGCGTCTGTTGTAAACATACGCATGGCTTTTCCGTTTTAGTTTTTTCTTTTACATAAATTATCAGAAGGTCTATGTCTTTGCTATGTTTAAGATCTGAGATTATTTTATGATTCACATTTCGTACTCCATACTTGACCTTTAAGTTCATGTTACATGACACGTGATGACGTCATCATGACGTCACGTTTCGGCATACATTTTCAGCTTAGGGTCTCTGTTTGTGTTAAGCCTGATTAAGATCTGATGTTGTTTAGTGACCAAAGTGTCCCGTACAAAATTCGTGTACCAAGTCTATGGGATTTGGGATAGAACTAAAATAATCATAGAAAATCAGCCGATGACGTCATCATGACGTCACCTCGGATTTAACATGCTAGTATCACTATCTACCTGCACACTAATTTTTATGACGATCGTCCCTACCCTTATATGTGTTTCAAAAAAGCATATTTTTGAAGACGTCATGATGACGTCACACATTTTTCACATTTATGTGAAAGAATATACGAGCTAACAAAGCTATTACAAAAAGAATTTTGAATTTAGCGTGTTCTGTTGATGAGATATGGCTTTAGGAAACTTTGAAGTTCAAAAACTTTAATATTACTGTAAAACTGTATGATGACGTCATCATGACGTCACCTCAATTTTTATCTATAACACGAGCTACCATACCAACATACCTGGTTTGAAGGCAATCGGACGTACCGTTCTCTAGATATGGGCCCTTGAAAAATGCACCTTTAAGATTACGTCACATGACACGTGATGACGTCATCATGACGTCACGTTTCGGCATACATTTCAGCTTAGGGTCTCTGTTTGTGTTAAGCCTGATTAAGATCTGATGTTGCTTAGTGACCAAAGTGTCCCGTACAAAATTCGTGTACAAAGTCTATGGGATTTGGGATAGAACTAAAATAATCATAGAAAATCAGCCGATGACGTCATCATGACGTCACCTCGGATTTAACATGCTAGTAGCACTATCTACCTGCACACTAATTTTTATAACGATCGTCCCTACCCTTATATGTGTTTCAAAAAAGCATATTTTTGATGACGTCATGATGACGTCACACATTTTTCACATTTATGTGAAAGAATATAGGAGCTAACAAAGCTATTACAAAATTTTTTTTGAATTTAGCATGTTCTGTTGATGAGATATGGCTTTAAGAAACTTTGAAGTTCAAAAACTTTAATATCACTGTAAAATCGTATGATGACGTCATCATGACGTCACCTCAATTTTCATCTATAACACGATCTACCATACCAACATACCTGGTTTGAAGGCAATCGGACCTACCGTTCTCTAGATATGGGCCCTTCCAAAATGCACCTTTAAGATGACGTCACATGACACGTGATGACGTCATCATGACGTCACGTTTTGGCATACATTTTCAGCTTAGGGTCCCTGTTTGTGTTAAGTTTGATTAAGATCTGATGTTGTTTAGTGACCAAAGTGTCCCGTACAAAATTCGTGTACAAAGTCTATGGGATTTGGGATAGAACTAAAAATTCATAGAAAATCAGCCGATGACGTCATCATGACGTCACCTCGGATTTAACATCCTAGTAGCATTATCTACCTGCACACCAATTTTTATGACGATCGTCCCTACCCTTATATGTGTTTCAAAAAAGCATATTTTTGATGACGTCATGATGACGTCACACATTTTTCACATTTATGTGAAAGAATATAGGAGCTAACAGAGCTATTACAAAAAGAATTTTGAATTTAGCATGTTCTGTTGATGAGATATGGCTTTAAGAAACTTTGAAGTTCAAAAACTTTAATATTACTGTAAAATCGTATGATGACGTCATCATGACGTCACCTCAATTTTCATCTATAACACGATCTACCATACCAACATACCTGGTTTGAAGGCAATCGGACCTACCGTTCTCTAGATATGGGCCCTTGAAAAATGCACCTTTAAGATGACGTCACATGACACGTGATGACGTCATCATGACGTCACGTTTTGGCATACATTTTCAGCTTAGGGTCCCTGTTTGTGTTAAGTTTGATTAAGATCTGATGTTGTTTAGTGACCAAAGTGTCCCGTACAAAATTCGTGTACAAAGTCTATGGGATTTGGGATAGAACTAAAAATTCATAGAAAATCAGCCGATGACGTCATCATGACGTCACCTCGGATTTAACATCCTAGTAGCATTATCTACCTGCACACCAATTTTTATGACGATCGTCCCTACCCTTATATGTGTTTCAAAAAAGCATATTTTTGATGACGTCATGATGACGTCACACATTTTTCACATTTATGTGAAAGAATATAGGAGCTAACAGAGCTATTACAAAAAGAATTTTGAATTTAGCATGTTCTGTTGGTGAGATATGGCTTTAAGAAACTTTAAAGTTCAAAAACTTAAAAATTACTATAAAATCGCATGATGACGTCATCATGACGTCACGTCAATTTTCATCTATAACACGAGCTAGCCTAAAAACATACCAGGTTTGAAGGAAATTGGATATACCGTTCTCTAGATATGGGCCCTTGAAAAACGCACATTTAGGATGACGTCACGTGACACGTGATGACGTCATCATGACGTCACTCTACGACATACAATTTCAGCTTAGGGTCTACGTTTGATGTAAGTTTGGTTAGGTTCTGACGTTTTTTAAGACCTAAAGTGCCGCCGACAAAATTCGTGTACAAAGTCTATGGGATTTTGGTCAGAACTAAAAGAAGAAGAAGAAGAAGAAGAAGAAGAAGAAGAAGAAGAAGAAGAAGAAAAAAAAAAAAAATCAGAACAAAAACAAAGCCTTTTCCGAAGGATTTCGGAAAAGCCAAAAAAAAAATCAGAACAAAAACAAAGCCTTTTCCGAAGGATTTCGGAAAAGCCAAAAAAAAAAAAATCAGAACAAAAACAAAGCCTTTTCCGAAGGATTTCGGAAAAGCCAAAAATCAGAACAAAAACAAAGCCTTTTCCGAAGGATTTCGGAAAAGCCAAAAAAAAAAAAATCAGAACAAAAACAAAGCCTTTTCCGAAGGATTTCGGAAAAGCCAATCAGAACAAAAACAAAGCCTTTTCCGAAAAATTTTCGGAAAAGCCAAAAAAAAAATCAGAACAAAAACAAAGCCTTTTCCGAAAAATTTTCGGAAAAGCCAAAAAAAAAAAAATCAGAACAAAAACAAAGCCTTTTCCGAAGGATTTCGGAAAAGCCAAAAAAATCAGAACAAAAACAAGGCCTTTTCCGACTGACTCTGTCGGAAAAGCCAATTAAGTAAATACAAATACATGTACCAACATCATAATTATCACAGCCTGCTGTTTCAGTTTTACTTCCGTGTAATGGCGGCTCATTTAATTTCAGTTTCAATCATTTAATTAGCAGGGCTAAATCCCTTTCATCGTCTTCTGTACTGCGATCACCTGTGTGTCTGGCGATACAATGTACCGTACTTTAGGATATCAACCCCAGCGCAGCGACAGCCCACCATTAACAATAGGTGTACAATCGACTCCGTTAGTACGAAATCGGATTGGACGAACAAACACATCCGCTGTCCCGGAAAACAAATGTGCACATTTCTATGGGGGGAAATTCGCTGAAAACAAATGTACCAAACTCCTGTTACAACAAAAGGTTTTCGTAACCCCGTTGTGTCAAAAAGCATTGTTAGCGACCCATTTATAACGAAAGTTTACAAATCCTGACTCACGGCTTTTCAATCAGATCTAATTTGAAATCCGATTTGAAAGCAGTAGGCCTGTTAGTCATCAATCGGTGTCTGTTATGTCAGTCGATGCATCTTATGCATTTATTATGCATGGCAAGTTTTCCCCTGTCAGCAGGGGGGGGGGGGGGGGGGGGGGGGGGACATACGCCTCATGTAGACTTGGTTATGGCCAATACAGTAGTGCTGGAAATAGCGCCCTCTTGCGTCATTTTGTGAATTAACCTTCGATCAAGATCACAGACTTCGGAATCTTGTTCATCGAGATCGCGAGTTAGTGTGTGATAGCCAATGGGTAATGACGTTTAGCGTGGCTAATGCAGACAAAACAATAACCCGCGATCTCCGACTTGAAATCAAGTCTACACCACATGACACCACCCACACACACAAGTGTCCTAGTGTCCTCCTCAGGGGCGGATCTAGGTTTTAACCAAGGGGGGGGGGGGGGGGGGGGGGGGGTTACCTGAGGTGATTGGCCTACACATCCCAGCGTGCCGAATTTTCGACACCCGACAATGGGTTTTTTTTTTTTCTCAGCCCAAGGGGGGGGTTTAAACCCCCAAAACCCCCCCCGTAGATCCGCCACTGCTCCTATTGTTTGTATACTTATTGGTTTTGTACACGATTTTCAACGGTGGACCGTGACTCAACCGTGTACACTATACTATTGTCCTTTTTGTTAAAGGTCCACGGTTTAAACAGCTATACAAACTCACCCCTTCACACCCGCTTTTTAAATTATTTTCAAGCCATTTTTTTTAAATCCGACTTTGCACCCCCCCCCCCCCCCCACCCCAAACCTTCAGAGCGTTTAGATCGAGTCCCATGCAGTTTGGGGATTTCAAAGATGCGTAGTCCCACCTCACACCCGGATAGTCAGCTTGTAATTCTGACCACTTTGGATAATTGACCGCGAGAGTGGACCCTATAGCCTAGCCACAGAGTGAAGATATCTTTTCTCAAAATGGCCGGCCTGTAGGTTAGGCGTGCCTCTCTGCGGGTTAACCGTAAGCACTACTTTTAGGGGAATTTTTGAGGGGAATATCACCTAAAAATATGAGTCATCCACCATAGGCCTAAGTAGTAAAGAAAGTGAAAGGTGATAAGTCAAGCTTTATTTTGCTGTATCGTGTAAATCCCCTGTAAATTTCTGAAGTTTGGGTATTTCCTATTGATGTTTATGGACATTTATTTAGAGGTGTACAGAAATAGCGATTACCGAAGTCAGCTTGGTACATTCAGGTACAATCACGGCCGTAGTGTGCGCGCGAACGTCACGGTGTAGTTTATAAGCGTCCCCTGTTAACAATTAAGGCCTAATTACCTTGTATTAAAACCGAAAAAAATATTGCGCATGCAAGCCTACTCCTGTGGTCCGTGTTTCCACTTAAAATACGTGTTGTAGTATTTTACGTGCGCTCTCATATAGGCATATACGTCAGTCATTTTGAAAGTAGAGATGCGCTGACCGCCAACAACAATTTGTTTGTACATGTATTTATATAATACACTCTGCATGTATTCCTTTAGGTCTAATACCAACTCAACTGAAAGCATGATCAAAACAGTAAATGAAATATGCCATTTTCGTTTTTGAGAATAAAACCATAATGAATGGGGGTGAAGCGCAACCACCAGCCCCTTTTAAAGGTATATACAACATTTGCTTTTGCTGTAATTTTCAGAAATGAATTGATTTGGGGGTTAGTATTTTTAATATAGCGAATAGTGCAACACTGACTCGTTTTGAAGTTGTTTGTTATGCATATAGATGCTGGCAAAACAAAGGAAAAATGCCGAATACAACCCAAATCAACTAGAACCGGTCAAAAACAAACATAAAATCCAATGGAAAAGTTACGGCCCTTTTCTATTTCTATATCATTTTAATGTAAAATTGTCGTAGGGATGACAAACTTGATATATATTTCGTAAGGAAAATGAACGACTTTTCCCCACAACACGTTAATATTTACCTGTCGTTTTTCATAAATACTTTTCTATTGTTAGGTTACTCGTGGTTTTGCATGCATGTCTTATTTGGGGCCAAATTTGAGGCTACATTGCCTGATATCGATTTTT
Source organism: Hippasteria phrygiana (assembly GCA_037893225.1). NCBI lineage: Eukaryota > Metazoa > Echinodermata > Asteroidea > Valvatida > Goniasteridae > Hippasteria > Hippasteria phrygiana. The sequence continues at coordinate 242,133 of JAZGUH010000652.1, read as the reverse complement.
AGCCAAGACTTTTCATTTTTTCGGAAAAGTAGCCACATTTTGATCTTATATCTTTAAAAAGGCAAACATGAAAATCAACAGTTAAATATGAACGTGTTCCACTCAGAAAAGACTATTTACCATGAATGTTTAATTACCACTGTGTCTCGCCACCGGATTAACCAGGTGAGCTTATTACAGAAAGACATTACATTGCAAAGGGCTCAATATCTTATGGGGCTACACTAATTCTACTGGAATAGCTGGTCATCACTATAGGTAGGCAATTTATAAGAAAATTATAATTTGTACTCCCCAAATGTCATTGTAAAAAAATTAATAATAATAATCGTTTGGGTGGCAAGCTAAAAGATGAAATTGGCTCTTCAAGGGAAATGCCATGTTGTAGTTTAGTTTGGCTTATTCAGAAAAAGAAAAAATCAGCCTCTAAAATACACAGCTCAGAAAAAGAGCAGGCAAAAGGCCATAAAAAAATCTCGGATAGCCCCTCAGGCTTATTTGCATTGGTTCCAGTAAAAACATTATTCAAAACACAAAAAACATTCAATTGCAGCTTAAAAAAAAAAAAAAAGATTATAAAGTATACCCTGTAACACCATATCCAACAGAAAAACTCAATTCGAATTCCGCCAGAGACAGAGATTAATTGGGTTGAGAATCCCCTTTTCCAAGGTAGCCCCATATTGAATTAGATTTGCCCTATTTTGGCACCACATAAAATTACTCTTATTAAAATTATATAATGCAAAAACCCCAATTATCGAAAGCCACTCTGTCCCATGCATCTTTGCAGCACTGGAACAAAATTACTAGTGGTTACCCACGGGCTCGCCATCGATTGTTAATGATGCTGTCTTGTTGCCAGGCGACGGTTGACATATGGGGAAGTTGTTTACCTAGCAACGCGCGGCGAGCAGGTGCAATGCCGAATGGAGATGAGAACGCGCGGACTTTGTTCTCCGGAAGGGATAGTGCCGGTAGCGGCCTAAAGCGGACATGCATACAATTCACGAAATCGAAAATGAAACTTTGTGCCCGAGTCCGCTTCGTGATTGGGAAGTGATAATATCCAGATTTGCTAAACAAACCAACAAACAAACCTTGCAATTCCACCTGTGGTCAATGATTGGCTAAAAATAAACAGAGGGGCAAATGCAACTTGCGGGATCTGTCGCGGGAACCTGTTGGGTTGTAGGAATGGGCCCAGATACTATACATAAAAACGTACATTTGTCACCACCTGGCAGCTTTCATTTGGTCATTATCAAAAACCAATTTGATTATAGTTTCAATCTGAAATACTGTTTCTACAGATGATACCGGTAGCAATCCTCCTGAGAACTATCTCCGCCTGAAATGCTGTCATCTTCAAGAAGTATATCTGTAACACGTTTATATTTAACTGTCGTTTTTCATAAATACTTTTCTATTGTTAGGTTACTCGTGGTTTTGCATGCATGTCTTATTTAGGGCCAAATTTGAGGCTACATTGCCTGATATCGATTTTTAGCCAAGACTTTTCATTTTTACGGAAAAGTAGCCACATTTTGATCTTATATCTTTAAAAAGGCAAATATGAAAATCAACAGTTAAATATGAACGTGTTCTGTTCAGAAGACCCCCAAAATGTTGTAAATTATTTCGATTTCAACAATCTGAGCCCGATTTCGCTTTCTGAAATTTAACTCGGTGTACCATTTTCAGGTACAGAAATTCACAACTTTCCATAACAATGTCGATACCTGCAGCAGTCAGCCACATTAACCATGCCAAAACTGGCTTAAAAGAAAAAAAACAGATCTTTCCAAAATCAATGACTATTTTTTCATGACTCCATTCTTTTCTTGGAATGTAAACTTTCCTTCACTCCTTGTAAAATAAATTCCATGACTTTTCACGGTTAGCTTTATTCCGGATTTTTTCCCAATGACTATGGGAACCTTGTAATATATCCAAATAGAAGACGCACCGGCCTTATGGCGAACTCGGTATAGTCCGAAATCTGTTTGCATTAAAGGTAGTATACAACATTTGCTTTTGCTGTAATTTTCAGAAATAAATAGATTTGGGGGTTAGTATTTTATAGCGTGCTAGCAAATACTGTAATACTGACCTGTTTTTTGTGCATAGTTGCTGGCAAAATTCAGTTCTAGTAGTCTGGTTTCCTGACCGTACTTTAGACAAAACGGAGCAATTTATAGAGTCATGGAATTATCAGGTCAGGGAACTAGACTATTTCCAACGATTGTCGGCCGACAATCGTTGGAAAACGATATAAATTTCCACTTTTCACAGGATGTTTGAGACTGCTATTTACTTAGTCTAGCACGGTATTTCGTAATAATTCGGTACTTTTGTTTTTTGATGTTTGCAAATGTTGTATACTACCTTTAACATTAGAAACTGTGTACCCAACTAATTGTGTTTAAGGAGAAAAACGGCGACGGCGACATCGACCCTACTTTGTTTAGACAGTGGTTTTGAGTGCTGCTCATATCCGCAATAGATTATCATGAGCTGATGTTTCGCGTACATGTCTTACTTTGGACCATATTGGGGGGGGGGGGGGGGGGGGGGTACCGGGTATGTACAAGGGGTCGATTTTTAGCCAAGATGTTTTATTTCGACTGAAAAGTAGCTGCATTATGCTGACATGCCACTGGTATAGAGTCGACAACACATCTTTTTGCAGGTAGTGTTCATACTTTGTGGGATGCAACATATACATGAAATAACAAATCTGTTGTAAGGGCCGCGCCATGTCACACGAGACAATTCATGCGCAATCAGTCCCAGGCAATTCAAGAAAAAACTTCACATTTCAGTTTTCAGATCATTTCCGTATAGAATGTCGGTACACTGTCAGAAGAATGTCTTTTGCGCTACCCAAGCGTTCCTTTAGCCTGCAATGCCGTTAGGTGCCTCCAAGTTGGTTGTAAAAATTGACGCGTGTGAGCAGGCATTAACAACGATTTTTGTGTAAGTTCATTATGTTCTTATATCGATATTTGAAATTAAAATAGTCATATGCCACGGCGTTTTGGAGGTCTTCAGGTACAATTTTCTCGAAGATGACAGCATTTCAGATTGAAATATTTCATTTCTATAAACAGTAAGCTTTCAGATTAAAGCCAATCAATTTTTTTTATCATTATCAAAGCTATATACATCATACCTTTAAAAGAGCAAAATATGAAAATCGACAGCTGAAAATGAAGGAATGTGATGCCTTTTGGTGGCAAGCGTCAACAGTAATCAAAGGCGCTTTAATATTCTCGTCAAAACGCTACGCGAATGTCAATTAGTATCACGGCTTGAGATCTTGGCAATAAAAACTGGCATAAATCGTGATCCAGATATTGGGTGGGATTTCCCGTTCTGCTTCCCCGGGGCAGAACACTGAGTGTAAATCTTTAATTTCCCCGCTTCATGAAGTCAGCGAACGCCACTATACAACAGCGATGCAAATAACTCAAAGTGGATGATAAAAAAAGCGTCGTTGGTTCCAGCTTGTGCTGTGACTATAGGGCCGATATATAATATCTGATCCTCCCCCGCGCATAGCCTGTGACTATTTACCCAACCCCACCTACTGTCATTCACTAAAGCAACGCCGCGCATTATACAGATTCCTGTTCAAATTTGCACAGGGGATTGGACGACGACAGTCCAAGGTCCGCTCTTTCCTTACTTTGCTTTTTTTGCACCAAAGTAATGAGATGCGACAGCCTCAACGATTTTTTTTATGACGCGAATACACTCGGACGATGTAATGTCTATGTTACTATATTTGTGGTAATTTTAGGGAAGTAATTACACAATTTATATTTGTATGTTACTGTGTTGTTAGTACAAAAAAAAATTTCTTGGAGAGGGTTCTATGTTTTACTTGATTTTCATATTAAAACGGTCGTTTGGCATCCATTTCTGACCAACATTTTCTTCAAAACATTGGAATGGTATAATGTATACTGTTTTTACGATCGTTTGATAAGGATGCGGTTTCTTCAATTACTAAACATAACAAGCGCCTTAATTCTTGCATGACTAAATTGAAAATATTTAAAGCAATTAAAAACCACAAATTCTATTTTACCCCAAATTTAACAAGTGTCAAGATCATACTGGTATTGCTGTAGGCCCTACATTGTTAAAGGTATGCTATAGCTTTAGTAATGATAAAGAAACGAGATTAGTTTCAGTCTGAAAGTGGCAATCCTGAAAACATATTTTGGAGTGAAATACTGTCATCCTGGAGAATACTGCATCTACAGACATCCAAATACGCCGTGTGCTTATTTCAATTTGTCAACAATAGACATAAATAAACAAACATGAATGTGTACAAAATCACTGTTCAAACAAACAATTTTTCACTATTTTCTCATGACTTAATTTTACAGATTATGAACACTGCCTGCAACTGCGTTGCCATTTCTACCAATGCTATATCACACATTTAATAAATGTGTCAAAATAAAATGTCATTTCTTATATTCTTGACACCCCCCCCCCCCCCCCCCCCCCCAACTTTTTCCACTCGGATCGGGGGAAATGGCCCCCCACTTTTGGCAGTTCCTCATAGAAAAAGGCCACATCCAGCCACTTTCAAAGATGTTCCGCCGCACCTGCTTTACACACACCTACACCTAGGTCTTAATGTATGGAAAAAGAAATGTTTTATTCCTCGGTTTGATTGTGACACAGTGTCAAAGAGATTTATCTCGAATTTGTTGGTGCATATATTATACCACTCGCGAATTTTGATGTTGCCTTCTGAAACACAGGCTAGACTTTATCAACGTTTTGTATATGAGGTGACGGTGTGCCTGTTCATAAAATATCGTCAAACCAAAATTATGAAAAAAGTTATGTTTTGTTGTACATTCTTGATATGTGGAGCGAACCTAAGATTAGACAGACAGCACCCGACTAAGGCCTCCTTGTTAAGTTTCCATGGAGTTTAGAAAGACATCAGTCAAGTAGCAAGTTGCAAATTTGTTTGGCAAATTCGGTCTCCACGGTCAATCACGTCAATGGTTTCCAAGGTTTTGTAATTTGTAATAGAAATAGAGAAAATTTATAGTCGATACTTTCTCTCTCGTATCTTTAGTATGTGCGAACCATAGGGCTATCGCTTTGGAGTGACATTAAACACGAGGAACGAACTCTATTCACGTGAGTTACGTGCCCACGGTTTTGCATCTCCACGATGCAAAACAAGTTGTGTTGCGCATGCTTCACCAGCACTTCTCGGCTCTGTATGTTTGACAGGACAGCGCAGGATCAGTTTATCTGGAGCGCTTGGACCAGCAGGGGCGGATCCAGGATTGTTTGCAGGGGGGGGGGGGGGGGGGGGGTTCTGGAATTGTTTTTCGTACAATTGCCCAAACAGTTGCGAACAAAATTTTACAAGGGGTGGGGGTGGGTGTGGGGGAGTGTGTGTGTGTGTGGGGGGGGGGGGGGGGGTGGGGACACACTTTCTCAACATTGGTGGCGCCATTTAACCTCTTTGTCTTATTCTTACCCGTACACGCAAAATAAGTTTCTGGTTTACAACTTTAGGCGTAGGCCCTTACCAGCAAAAACAAATTGGCAACGAGCGTTGGGGGGTGGGGGGGGGGGGGGGGGCTGAAGAACACTTGATATAACTCCACTAAAAAGTAAATAGCAAGCTGTTCATCATCTATCGGTTCTAAAATGAAGGTGACACGGTTTAAGGTTACTATTTCCGCCGGGAGATATGCGATCATGACGTCAATCAGTAATTATAGGGATCTGATAACTTGAAGAGTGTAAGGACAAGGTCCATCCATCATAGCCCATCAGTGTGGCATGGATACCCACTGAACTTTACCTATCCTTACAGCGAGTATCCAAGCCACATTGGTGACGCGGGTTAAGTCAATCACTGCATTTTACGGGCTTTTTTTCCATTGCTTGGAGACCGTCCAAGAGAGCGTTCGTCTTAAAACGTGATATTAAAATTTATATATTTTTTTAATCCAGCATCATGTTTATACGTTTGAGCCAGGGCTCTAGTCAAGTCCAGATTTAAACTTTGTATTCTAGTTCTTGACTCTTATAGGATGAGAGTCCACTTTTGCACTGTTTTGGAACCGGACTCGACTTAACGGCGCTGATTTAAACTGTCGAACGATGAAAGATGTACCTGGTGTGTACCCAATGACAGCCACCATATGTCTTGTATCTTGTTGCCAAGTGGTTTAACTGAAAAGTCGGGAACCAGCTATGGGGGGGTGGGGGGGTCCCCCGTGCTTGGCTCTTCACTTGTTTTAAAAGTCACGCCTGAACCTCCCATAAAAACGTATGTATCCGCCCCTGAATAGGAAATCTCTTCGTCAAAAACTGGTAGTTTACTCATTAGGCGCGGTTTTACGGGAAGGCATGGACCCCACAAGTTTAACATTCCAACCTTAAAATCTCTTCACCTAGCTTTTCTGAAAAATTTACTTAAAAGAACATGACTTGTGACTCGACTTGACTTGAATAAATTTGACTTGCTGACATTAACACTTCTGTTAAAATAAACACAAGCATACACCCAGGTATCAGTTAAAAACAAGCCTATAGCGCATATATAGCAAGCTGGGTTTCCAGTACATATACAGGGCCGCAGCGCTGGCCGAGCTGCATGGAGAATTGTCGAAATGACACGCCAGGTTGATTTTGTACAGTGCATGCGTGCTAGCCTATGCATTGTCATTTTGTCATTGGAATTTATATTTACTAAAAGATTTTTGACTCGAGACTTGGTACTTGACTTGAACAAAATTGACTTGGGACTTGACCTGACTTGGAAAAAATTGACTTGGGACTTGACTTGACTTGACTTGACTTGGAAAAATTTGACTTGTGACTTGACTTGACTTGACTTAGGAAAATGTTTGACTTGCGACTTGACTTGACTTGAGAAAAAATGACTTGGTTACAACACTGCAAATTACCCACAGAGTTGATGGAGGTCAGCAGAAATCCTCAACCAAAACCGCCCGCAGAAATCAATTTTACTGCCCATGGAAAACAAATTGGGCCCCATGGGAAACAGAGAAAAAAAAAACAATGACACCGTATTTCTTTTCTATTCAGCCGACCAGTAGCGTAACTGACCAAACATATTTGTTTTGGTTAATTTATTCCTATTTCAAAGCTATGTGCGTAAACCGAAAATACGTTCATAATGAGGCGCTAATTTCTTAGAATAATAAGATAAGTTATGAGCTTCTCAATGGGACAAATCACATACAAATCGACAAACGGTAACAAACATACTGAATAATTTTCAAATCTAATTTTGAATAAGGATCCAGATTCTCCTAATCCATTCAGTCAATATATCAAATCTTATCACATTGGACATATATAGAGAAGTGTGTTTGTTAAAAAAAATACAGGTTTCTTTCGTACATTGTTGGTATGAGGAAATCCATGAAAGATAAAATGTTTGGTTAAGGAACTATTTTGTTGTGCCAGCGGACGTATATTTTGAATTAATTAGGGTTCAATGTATTACATAAGTTTGGGGGGGGGGGGGGGGGGGCGGTCGTTTAAAGTCAGTGGCCGTCAGCCTGGCTTGGGGTAACATCTCACCATGTTTGCACTTCACTTTGTAAGCTTTTGTTCTATAAAGTTATGTTTGAGATCAAGATTTGTTTTCGAAGCTTCGTTATTTTGTTTCTGACCTGTCGGTAATTGGCGCATATAGCCATGGTTCTTAAAACTCCTCTGAATTCTGTATAGCATTTTTTGGTCTCAAACACATTAATCCGTGCAAATTTCACAGAGGATGTCGAAGGGCCAATTTATTTATTCTTGTATTCATTTATCATTTATCCTAGGTATAGCCTTATTATCAGTGTGTCAGTATTTCAAACATCCCCCATTGCCAAACTTTCGAGCCACAAGATGGCAAGGTCAGAACTTTACAAGCGAAAGGAAAACCATACACTGTGTTTATAGCAATTAAACACAATCTTGCTAAACATTAGAAGCTAAACATTGTTCAATGGCTAAACACTATCCGTCAATACGCTAAACATGTTTATTAGTATGTAGGCCCCTAAACGTGTTTACAAACTGATAGCAAGAAAGTGTTTAGAAAAGTGTTTAATTGCTTAACACTGTTTTTGCAGTGTAGAAAACTCAAGCCATAGGGGCTTTCATACAAGTCCACATGGTTCACCGCACGGGAATCGAACCGTGTGGTCACCTGAGATAAGAAGCATGGACCAATCCGAATGCGCACGTTGGCCTACGTCATGACTGCGTCATAGAGTGCCGTGGCATCGTGGTATATAGTGCAATTAACTCAAGGTACAGACTGTGGGTTCGAGCCCAGCCGGGGGTCATGCTGCTTTATGTCCTTGAGCAAGACACTTTGTCACAAATTGCTTCTCTCCACCAATGAGTAAATGGTACCTGTGAGGGCAGTGATGGTTATGTTCTTGATTAGCCCATCTGCGCTTAACTTGCAGCCGGGGCTGTATATTCCCCAGGCAGCTGAGAAGGTTTTAGGAATGTTTAATGAATCTAATGCGCACCCAGGGGTAATAATGTAGCGCATTGAGCGCCGTGATCATGGCGGATATGTGCACTTTGTATATCCAGACATTACTCATATTAATAATGTACTTTTGAAATCCCGTAAGATACAGAGGCTCTTTTAGGGCGGGGTTGGATCTGGAAGTGGGGGTTGGATTTCAAAATCCACAAGTATCATCAGTTAAAGGTATGATACAGTTTTGGTAACCATCGGAAACTAAATCGATTAGTTTCCATCTCAAAGCTTACTGTTTATTCCAGTACCCATCCTCCTGAGAAATATTTCCATCTGAAATGCTGTCATCTTTGAGAAAAATTGTATCCGAACACCTCCAAAAATGCAGTGGTTTTATACTTCGATTTCAGCAATCAAAATAAGCCCATATTAACGTGCACAAAAATCGTTGTTAAAACAGAACGGTTTTACGCTCTTTTCTCGTGACACGGTTGGCGGATTGAGCTAAAGCGTTCATAGGTTGATTTCATATACTTGTGTATGTTGAATGACACAAAGTACGAGAACAGCCTGCAACAATGTTGCAGCTCAGCCAATGCTATATCATACGTTCAACTTTAATTGCCGACTATTTACATTTTGTAAACCCCATTAAGAAATATTTATAGGCCTATACCTCTTTTTTTCTTCAAATATCGCCAGGATCTACACATTCTTCAAAATGTTCGTAGAATAAAATTCTTAATTTCCTATTTCTTTTTGTTGTTTTTATGACGCCTCAAATGCCGCCTAAAATGCCGCCGGGGGGGGGGGGGGGGGACTTTCCCCCTCCCCCCGGATACGCCACTGTTCCTACCTCTATTCACTCTCCAATGCGGAAAGTGCGTCACTAAAAAAAATCACTGAGATAATAGATAGTTAGATGTACCGGTAATATCCTGACGATAATTGGCTGCTAGAAGTCACGTGGCCTGGCAACAAAGCCTTCCCGTCGTGAGTGTAAAACTGATTGGGAAAAATAAAAGTAAAACAGAGGTTGAAAAAAAAAATTGCCGATGGTCCCAGCTCTAAACGGCGACACAGGCTCATTTGCATAGCAACCGCCACATCAAAACGACTCGCTACACGAGCGGCCAGAAATTCTCATGAGCGACCTGCGGACACACCTCACAGCACGGACACTCACTCTTTCGCTGATTCTTGGATCGTAATCGACGAGAGGAAAGGTTTATATTCACCCAAGGAGCACATCTTTGTCATTTCGAGTAAGTATAACGCTGCTGACAGATCAACTCTTAGTGTTTTCTTGAATCAGTTGTGCATATTTCCTCCATAAACTACGTCTTACGTTGCTAGACAGAATAGGTGTTATACATCTTGTTTTCTGCGCAGCAGAGCAGAATGGTTAAACGCAGTCTATTAGTTGATTTAATTTACCGGGTTGTTGTGAGATCCAACCCATGTTCTGATTAGTGACATCAAAAAAGTGAGACAGACCTAGAAGTGCCCCCCCCCCCCCCCTTCTTCAAGCCCACTTTAAGAGGTGAGATCTGCCCTTTTCAAAAAGCCACCCGTGCAGCGTGATAAGCTTTTGAACGTTCTTCATAATTTCCTCCTCCATTTTTAGATTAATTTCCCCGTTGGCATGTCTGCTTTTTTGTAAACCCTCCCCCTGAAATCGGTAATTTCATCCTTCAGTTACTATACGGATTTTTCAGTGTGTATTAGGCCCTAAGACTATTCATAAAGATGGAACGTTTGCGTAGGGGTGATTTAAATTCAATATTGGGTCTTGTGTATTAAGTCCACCGCTGCAGATCCAAAAGCGAGAGGCTGAACCTCTCGTTTCGTACGCGCCTTGTTGCTTGGGTCAAACCGTACAAGCACGAGCATTAGCCTATTCACACAGACACATAATTGAATCCGCAGACAGTCTATCCGTCGACACTCCGCTTGTGTCCAGATGTTGCGCCTGCAATTATCTATGAAATATCCGTAATAGGAACAAAGCAATCGAAGTGATATTGTTTCTAAAAAAAAAAAATGCACAAAACCTGAGATTTCAAATTTAAAATGACAGCGGGGTCGGTTTTACCTTGACGTGTGGGGTTACAATCATCACGATGCCATGGTAATCGTGTTTCGGCATCGCGACTTGATGTGTAGGAAGACACTGCTATAGGATAACACGCACAGTCTGGTTAATCATGTTAATTTCATATGTATAATCAGGTGGGACGTGAATTCAATTTTGCATTTTCGAACCAACTTGTACAGATGCTGCCAACGAAAATTTGCTGTCTTCTTTGAAATTCTGTGAAACACAGAAATCGCAGTTGGTCCCAATAATTCCTTTTCCAGCTCACTGTAAACATAAAGGCCACATAATTCCCATTATTACAATGATAATCGGGCGGCGTTCCCGAAATTAGTATATTCTCTGTTATGAAAGATCTGTAAAAATGATGTCATTAACATTTTCCATCCAAATTGCAACATTGTACGGGAAGGTTTTTTTTTTAATTAGTACGTTAAGCTTTGTGCACAAGTATACTGAAATGTCTCTCAATGTACCATTCTTAGTGTTTATTAGTATTATCATTATAATTACTACACTCTAAAAACAAAAGTGCTAAATACTGAGTGCTAAGCAAGTGTGTGCACCTAACGTGCACAAGTTAGCACCTCACGTGTTAAATTTGACCCAAAAATGTGGAAGTGCTTTACGATGAGTGCTGAAAATGAGTGCTGAATACCGAGGCTTCCTTGACTGCACCTCAGGTGTAAAATTATGTAGCAATTGCACGACCAATCAGAAATGAGGAAATTTGTGTTTACAAAAGTCAGGTTAAATTGCAGTTTTTAGTCCAAAAATACACTTTCTTGACCATAATATGTTTTATTCAAACAATTCCACAATATAATTTTTTTTTTTTTTACGAACATATGTGAATAATCTCATTACATCTCCCTTCGTATTCAAATATTGAAATTGTTCATGCGAAGCCATGACCTTTTTTAGTGTGGGATAGGCTGAATATAAAGCTAAAGCACGACATCATCCAGTTTGTAGTGTTTATGTAGGTTGTCGTAGCAAGTGTACACTCTACCATAGAAATGTATAATATGTTAATTCTGTTCAGTCTGGTTCCTACTTCATTTATTTCCGTTAATTAATATCAACCAAGCTTCCAGTATAACCTTTCCCGCTGTTCTCTAGTGCTTTATTCTGTATCCTATGAGTTGTTGAAAATAGCACCTGAAGTGCTTTAGTTTAGCTCTTTGTGTGTGCTATTATTATAGCACGCGTGCTTGTGCTAAATCAGCACGGCACGTGCAGTCACTATACGAGCACCTAGAAGTGCACAATTTTAGCTCTTCAAGTGCTAAATTAGCACTTCAGATTTTTAGAGTATAGGCCTACTGTTTTTGTTTTGGTAATGAAACTATGCATTCCTCAAAGACCATGGCTCTGTAGCTAGCAGGCCTGACGAAACCTGTGTAGAGAAGAAGAAACGTGTCGTTTTGGATGTGGGATGAGAACGAGATATAATAGAAGAACAAGGCGGAATCAAGCAGGGACTGAAAAGTAAACCCACTTCGCATGCATCGGTATGGAGGTTCAAAAGTGGACATCTGCTTTTCTGCTGTTAAAATAGCAGAAAAGCAGATTGAACGTTTTGGTAAAATGCATTTTTCTACTTTTCTAATTTTCTGCTAGCAGAAAAGCAGATTGAACGTTTTGCCAAAATGCATTTTTCTACTTTTCTGCTTTTCTGCTACCAGAAAAGCAGAATTTACTTTTTCCCCTTCACTGGCGGTTTAAAAAGGGACACCTGCTTTTCTGCTTCAATGCGACCAGAAAAGCCGATCGAACATTTCGAGCAAATCTATTTTTCTACTTTTCTGCTTTCCGAGAGAGCAGATCGAACGTTGTAGCCATGGCGGTTCAAAAGTGGACATCTGCTTTTCTGCCAGCAGACTGAGCTGATTGAACGCATTTGATGCTTGTCGGCCACTCCATCCAGTACCCGCCAAAAATGGACGGTTCCAAGTGACTCCGCCTCCAGCGTACGTCATCACACTTTATGGTCGTTTATCTGTCCAATCCAAAGACCGTGTTACGCGCCAGCCAAGAAGTTTAGATAAGACTTTGAAGTGCCGACAGTGTGCGCTGTTATGACGCTGTACCCTGTTTTACGCAACACCACCGGTACCCTTTGATTTAGCCCGACCGCCGTTTCTAAACGCTTCTATTTGATTATAATGCCGAAAACCAATTCCTGGCGACGGAAATAAATCCTGCCCGGTGAAGGGGATCGGAAAGTATAATTATCCCCCGTTTTTTACCCCGAGAAATTGGAAATTACATGAAAATTCCCCAATAATTTTAAAATGATGCTTTAAATCATTAGAATGACAATCAGCTAAAAAGAAAATATTTTTAAGGGAAGCACGCCTAGTTTTCCCACCATGCACTAGGACACCTGCACATGGCGTTTATCTATATTCATTCCTCCATGATATAATACAGGCAGGGCTGAATACTTTTGAAACTGGGGGGTGGGGGGGAGGGGGGGCAAAAGCAGCGCCGGTGCCGGCCGGTTTCCCCCAAGTGGAAAAAGGGGGGGGGGGGGCAATGCCTTCCCCCCACGTTCCGCCGCATATGCATAATTATAATAGGCATATTTCCATTATTTCCAGTTTTACCGTCTATAAATTGACAAAAACCAACAAAAAAACAAACAAACAATCCAGCGAGGTTCTTATAGCCTGGCTATGCCTAAAAAATTGATCAAAATAGTCAGACATCAGTTTAATCAGTTTTGGACATTCCCAAGACACTTCTTGAAAAAAGCCGAATTCTTTAAATTTCTTGTGTTGTATACGTGTTTGTGTCAAGGGTCATGTTTATGGTTCACATGCACGGGGGCACACCTGCGGAGTTTCATTATCCAATCGAAGGCGATTTAATATATTTGCGTACAAAACCAATGACAGGAAAAGTCGCCAGGAGAATAGCGGACTATCTTGGATGAATATTTTAAACGTATAGTTGTGCGAGGGGAAGGAGAGCGGGTTGGTGGTGAATCAATTATTAAATGGAAATCGGAGATGTTTCGACTGACATTTTGTGTGGGCTGAAAGTTAGGGTCCCATTATGCAAACAAAAACAGACACAAATCCAGTCTTCATATCTCAAAAGAGAAGTGGACGTTTTCTTTTCAGAAATGTCATTGTCTATTCTATATTGGTTGTATCAGAAGCGAGTTGGAGCTGGAAAATGAGAAAAAAAATTTAAAATACATCCTCCCCATTGGAAGGACACCCCTCCTCAATTTTCCAAACACTACTCTCATCAAAATTGAAAAGAAAAAAAAACAGGGTACGGCGTCACAACAGCGCACTATGTCGGTACCTCAAAGTCTTTATCCCCACTGCTTGGCTCGCGCGTATTTGTATTCTAAGCTTTGATATTGTTAATAATTCCAGTCTTTGGATTGGACAGATAAACATCACACACTGACACAGTGTGAGACGTATGTCGGAGGCGGAGTCACTTGGAACCGTCCATTTTTGGCGGGTACTGGAGAGGCCGACAAGCATCAAAAGCGTTCAATCGGCTCAGTCTGCTGGCAGAAAAGCAGATGTCCACTTTTGAACCACCGTGACAAAAACGTTAAATCTGCTTTTCTGCTGGCAGAAAAGCAGATGTCCATTTTTGAACCGCCAGTGAAGGGGAAAAAGTAAATTCTGCTTTTCTGGTAGAAGAAAAGCAGAAAAGTAGAAAAATGCATTTTGGCAAAACGTTCAATCTGCTTTTCTGCTAGCAGAAAATTAGAAAAGTAGAAAAATACATTTTACCAAAACGTTCAATCTGCTTTTCTGCTATTTTAACAGCAGAAAAGCAGATGTCCACTTTTGAACCTCCATGCATCGGCCCAAAGTGGCATTCAGACCTTCGGCCAAAGAGGTAAAAGAGGACGAAGGTGCCCCTGCTTTTTAGCCATGTGTCTCCCAAATAAATCGCGAAAAGAGTAATTCCGATTTTGTTATTCTCCGCTACATTTTTATAACATTTATTGCCAAGCAGAACGCGAGAGAAGCGGCAGTTTTCTGTATGATCGATTCATGAATTTAAAACAAAATGAACCAAAATTGAAGAAGGTAAACCTTTGCGAATTTAGGGGCTGCGTACGTACCCTGATATACAAGGTTTTCCGTGTCAATTAGAAAAATATAACGGGGGGGTTGTCAGTAGGTTCGCCTGAGGGCTGTTACTTGTATTGCTGGTTATCGCATTCATTCCGGTTGAAGGGTCCGGTTGTGAATCTTATCTCTTGCCATTTTTTGGCTCCTATTTGGTTAGACTCCAACTTGTTCATTTGTATTATAATATTACGATAATTACGTTCACAAAACCATGCGGTCCCACGACAGTGTTGTATTGATTGCAACGTGATACTGTCGTCCAGACTGTATAAAACAGAACGCACAACGATCACCAATTTAAGGAAATATGCCGTGATGGGAAATAGGTCATTTAGTTCTATGGGAGAGATACATTTTGCATGGGAAGACAATTTCAAGGTTATGGACCAATGAAACCACGCAATTTAAGCGCAATTCGCAGTTTCTATTAGTCACATGGAAGTTAAAGTAACGGATTTATTTTTCCCTAAGGATGGTCAAGTTTCCCAAATTTCCAAAATTTCCCAAAGTCCGTCTTGACTGTTCTTACTTGCACGAATACTGTATGGGGTTTACACACAGAAATTGTATGTTTATGTGACTGACGCAACAGACTTTATTCCGAGTATATTTCAATAGAATGAAAAACAAACCGCGAAGTTTACAACTTATATACATCGATGTGTCATTATGGATTGAAATATATTCGGAATTAGAGCGTTGTAGCTTGTTCAATTTTGACGTATAGAATATCCTGTCATTCTTTGGGAAACCCTTCATGTCCGACGCTCTGTTGCTTTATTGAGCCTCTTTTATCGATACTGTCATGAAATGTGTTCCAGTGGGCTTTCATAGTTCCCCCTGTCCAAACTTTCAGGCACTCTACTCGCCTGGCTGTATCATCACATCCTTTCACTGTTGTTGTTTAAAAGGCTAGTACTGTGAGATACTCTTCAAGTTTTTTTTCCCTCATACTGCCTCTCTTTGGAACTCCTTACATGTAGGCCTAACATGCTTCCCTTCCACATATAATCTGTCACAATTCATACGAATTGTGAATAGATATCTTCTTTTCCTGTGATTTCTTGTCTTTTTTTTAAAGTCCACACTATGATTGGCCTTTTGGTCTTGTGTTGGGTGACACTAATCGCTATAAACTGGATAGCTCATTGGCCATTGTACACTGTACAAGCAACTGAAGCCAGTATAGCCACCATATTACCACTCCCATTTTACTGTAAGGAGAATGAGATTGAGAGTAGACCCTAGGGACAAGGTTAGTTGGGAATGGTGATATGGCGGATGGCGGCTTTAACTTTGTACAGCCGATGCTCTATCCAGATGCTATATATCAGTGGGTGATACTCATAAAAAAATCCTCAATTTTACCCAGCTGCAAATTTGAGGGTCGCTTTCCTTATAGGCAGGGCCCAATTTCATAGCGCTGCTTAACACACGATTTTCTGCTAACGGAACCCTCACCCATTTCATAGAGACTGTAAGCAGTAATTAAGCACAGCGAAGAGCCCGCTAACTTCGGAAGCAGGATTTGCTTAAATTAGTGACACAACAATATAGAATCTCCATGCACGCGCAAGCGTTAGCACGACTTGGCCATAATGACTTGAAATACGCTAATGCTTAAGCAAATTTTCCTGCTATAGTTAGCACAACTTTTCTGCTTACCGTTAAGCAGCGCTAAATTGGGCCCACACGTCTATGATGACGTCAGGTTGCTGTATCGCCTGGTACCCACGTCACAGCTGTCCCATGTTGGCCATGCCAACATGCGATCAATATTGTAGACTGTTAATTTGGTTAAGTTCTCATCCATTGTGTAGATTATTAGGTTATGCTCTTGATGAAAGGGCAGCAATATTTTTCCCTCAACTACACAAACGAGTTGGCGTAGGCCTATCTGGGTCGTTCCTAGCAGAACGAATGCTGGATAGTGGGGTCGGAACACCAGTGGATATCAATTGCGTTGAGGCCGAGAGCTTTGATCTTGTCAGTGATATCGAGTTTCTTGTCAGAGCTGCCTATCCCAACATCGTCCCCAGCGTCTACTTCTCACCTCGTCCGCAGTGGTAGACCCTGAGAACGTGAATTCCGTTGGTCTGAATGGCTACCACAAAGACAAAACTTAACGTGCAATTTTGTGATTTCAATTTGTAACATGTATTTCGTCTGATAATGTTCACCCCCCCCCCCCCCCACCCGAAAAAAAAAAAAAAATCATCTCTCCCCGTTTGGTTTTGTGAGTGAAATTTTCCCGCGAAATGCTGAAAACAGCAACAATTACAAAAGTATTCAAAATCTCTCAAATTTAAAAAGTTAACTTTCTTTAACAGAAATGGGATCGTAAAAAAAGTATCAAATATTTCCCCATCGTAAAAAACAAGCAGCCCGTACCCAACGTTTTAAATTCCCTTTTTAAACAGTTTCATTTCTCCCCAAAACACAAACCCAAGACAGAATAATTCCTCTTCCCTGAATCTCTTAAAGTCTTCACTGGAATCGATATTTTAATTTTAAAGATTAAGATATAAGCTGCCCATTAAACTGGAGAAGCCCCTTTGACAGTAAAGATGACAAAATGTTTGAACATGGAGAATAAATACGAAGCCACGAAATCGGAGTCCGAGTGAACAAGTGATCCCAACAACAAACCCCATTAAAGCAAGATTAACCTACGATTGCGTATATGGCTACGATTTTCAGGTTCAAAGATATGATTTATGATTGGTAGAGCTGCCAATATATATACAGGCAGTATTCATACTTTGTGGGATTCCACACACATGACATAAACCTGTGAAAGCTGAAGCTGAATCCGTCATCTAAGTCACGAGGAAATAGACTAGTGGAATTTTTTTTTTTAAATTGTCGGTTTTTTTCACATGGACGTTTTCAAACCGTAGTCCGGTCGGCTCTGACCTTTATACACTCTACTGACGAGGCTAGGCCAGTGTGAAGGCTACGGAAGACCAGCTTCGTGTGTGTATTTGTGCTAGAATAATGCGTACACAGGATTTTTGGTAATTTGGTTATAGTAGACTCACTAAAATTGCATCGATACGCCACAACTTCTAAATCTACATCCGATTGAATAGGCCTAGTTGAAAACAAAGTTTGGATTTGGTTACGCGCCTTTCCAAACTTTTCAAATTCAGCCTGCGTCATGTCAGACTGTAAACATGCAAGTTTGGTTTTGACAAATAATGATATTTTCATTTTTTTTAATTCCCTGTAATGGAACCTTACAAGGACATTCCCATAGGTTTGTGTAGAAACTTTATGCACCGATTCTAAAAAAATAGATTCCTTCAATGTAGTCTGTGCCCAGTGTCTCCATCATACCCCATTCATTGATTGTCTTCTTTTCTTACACAGTTAAAAATAATTATCCTTGCGATACAAGGTAACTATACGAAAACAAAAGTGTTGTCAGTTTTGCTATTGGGCTTTCCTATTCCAAAACTGCTGGTTTTGTCGGCTTAAAAATATAGCATTAATCACGCAATGATGAAATATAGCTGAATCCGTCATCTGAGTCACGATGAAACAGTGACAAATCATTATATTTTAAGTGATTTTGTGCACGTTCTTATGGGATTATTTCGATTATTGAAATCGAAATTAGCCACAGATGAGGTCTTCAGAAACAATTTTCTCGGAGATAAACAATTTCTGATGGATTTCTCAGGAGGACTGGTATAAACAACAAGCTTTTAGATTTAAACTAATCAGTTTGGTTTTTGGATGGGAGATTTATCAAGCATTGTATTAGGGTTACTCGTTGGGACTCGAACCCACGACCTCCTCGATCATTACCAAAGCTAGAATCATACCTTTAACATGTCTGATTCACGTGATTTGCGTTCGACAGAAGAGCGGCAGAAATGCGGCAGATTTGTTTCGAAGGCAATTCTCTTTAAAGACGGGTGACAACGGCAGGTCGAACCTTTTGGTTATAGGAATTTGTTTTCCTCCTCGGCTTTGCCTTCTCCACATTTTTGTTTTGTTGAGATTTTGTATACATGTATTGCTCAATATTTTTCATGTAATTGTTTATATGTATTTTGAATTGTGGAGTAAAATAAATAATAATAAATAATAAAAGGAAGGATTTTTTTTTTTAAATAATGCTCAAAAACATTCGGTTGACGGAGTGGGGCCCATTCTTCTCCTTTGATGTCACTCATGGATGTCGGACTATTGCGGGACTGTAGTCGCGGCTGTGATTGGTCATTGCGTCAAGAGCCGGGGTGGAGCTTAATCGGTCTATTCTGCATCAGGCCATAAAGAATGAAATAGAATCGGAAGATCGGCAAAGCCTGGCGAACTTTGGAACAAAACCAGTATTTGCTTCAGACGTCGAATTTCTTCCGTATCTGACTCAAATAATTAGCATTTATTCGAATAGACGCAGTAGGGGGCGATGAGTCGGTCTAACCGACAGTGGAAGTTGCCCCGCCTGGGTCAAGGTCTGAAAATTTGGATAATTTCTCTGGAATATGTTCCATTATCTTCTATTTGGATCTGGACCCAGGAAAACCGTAAGGGTGGTATATAGGGCTGACAACCTAAAATGTGGCCAACCCCACCACCGTGTGTTGTAGCCCTACCTAGAGTGGCTTTTAGCATTGTATGTACTGGGCGCCTTCCATACAAAGAGTAGAAATTTGACAGAAGCGGGCAGAGGTTCTTCACTTTGACAGAAAGAAGGTCAAGAGGTGGTAACACGGGATCTGTTTGAGGGTCTCAGCCCTAACAAAGGTTGCACCTAGTTACTGCTCATCGGGCACAAAATATTACGCTCACTGTGTACGTTACTATGTATACTACCAGCTATTAACTTAATGTCAAACAGTTCTGTCTCTATATAATATACAATGAACTCGGTTAATAATTGTACCCCTGTGATAGAGGCGTCTACTGCATATTATTTTCGCCATATATAAAACTATATTTCATCATTGCGTGATTAATGTCTCTATTTTTAAGCCGACAAAACCAGCAGTTTCGGAATAGGAAAGGCCAATAGCAAAACCGACAACACTTTTGTTTTCGCAGTTACCTTGTATCGCAAGGGAATTATTTTTAACTGTGTGAGAAAAGAAGACAATCAATGAATGGGGTATGATGGAGACACTGGGCACAGACTACATTGAAGGAATTATTTTTTTTTTTAATCGGTGCATAAAGTTTGTACACAAACCTATGGGAATGTCCTTGTAAGGTTCCATTATACAGGGCATTTAAGAAAATGAAATTATTATTATTTGTCAAAACCAAACTTGCATGTTTACAGTCTGACATGACGCAGGCTGAATTTGAAAAAAATGGAAGTTTGGAAAGGCGCGTAACCAAGTCCAAACTATGTTTTCAACTAGGCCGACTCAATTGGATGTAGATTTAGAAGTTGTGGTGTTTCGATGCAATTTTAGTGAGTCTACTATAACCAAATTACCAAATATCCCGTGTACGCATTATTCTAGCACAAATACACACACGAAGCTGGTCTTCCATAGCCTTCATAGTGGCCTCGTCAGTAGAGTGTATATAAGGCCAGAGCCGATCGGACTACGGTTTGAAAACGTCCATGTAAAAAAAAACCTGATTTAAAAAAGAAACAAAAGAAATTCCACTAGTCTAGGAACGTTGAGCACCTCTGACAAAACAACCTTCATTATTTTGATGTCATAATAAACTTTTAAAAGTAAACCCTTTCAGATAACAATCAGGAAATTGCATATTTTAAATCATCGATCGTTGCAGGTGTCACCGCAATTATATAATGAAACAAATGCTTCATCTTCCATAATGGAGTCACCTGCTGTCCTCACAATGGCCGAAAACAATAAAATGAATGTCTGTGCCATGCATTGTACGGGACGATCCGGCCAGTATCATCAGTGGTCCCCGAGACTAGACGATGCGCGAGTGGGCAAACAGAGGCGTCGCCATGACAGCGACGCGAATCGGACTCGTCGTAGGATAATTAATAGCCGCTGGCTGGCGTTTTGCCAACAAGTGGAAAGCACTGCCACGTAAGACACCGATGCTTTGGACGTGACGAGACCATTACAGCATAATTCGAGTAACAACGTGTGCTAATACCATAACAGAGATTATTTTAATGAATTAAAGAATACAAATGCATTCATTTAATAACACTGAAAGGCACCTTCACTCTTGGTGGCCTTTAGCTTTCAATTCCTAACAAAAGCAACACTTTTCTACCCGTCAACAAATAATAATTAAGACGCTTATCCTTTTATACCTGGCGAATGAGAAAGATTATGATAGGATGAAAAGGCAAGACCCTCTTTACTTTTCTCATAATATAACACCCAAATATCAGTGCGGGACACATGTACTACAAAATGGTCCAATTTCGTGTGCAAGAGCTCAGTAAAATGTAGTATTTTCCTATTTGAACCATTGTAGATAGCTTCAGGTAGCAGATATTGCTTTATACCTCTAGCGGTATGATATAAGCAATTCTTTTGAGATTATAAGCAACGTAGCCTATTCTATAATACCTTCCGTCCATTCTTTTCTCGTTTTATTCTGTCATCCAGAGATTTGATTGCGTCTCTTAATTGTTTATACTTCTTTATTTAAAGCCGAGCCTGTCTTTTTTGTATAGGTCCCTATAAATCTTTAGGGACAAACCCGACTCGCCACCTTTTTAGTATACTCTAGACATTATAACTTAAAGCTAAAGCACCGGTACTTCTTCCAGTGGTACCCATGCAACAACGCAGAGCTGTGACGTTTTAGTCCAGGGATAATACCGCCAGTATTTTATTGCGGTGACCTGGCACCACGAAATGAGTGGAAAGTCGCACTATGGCTTTCCGAGTTACAAGCAGAAACAACATTTTCACTGAGAAGTCATATTTTAAAGAGCAACTAAAACGCCAATTTTCTTTTTGACTTTTTGGACTTTTCCGACCGTTTAAATACTCTTTTAACTGATGGAGATTAGTTTGCAGACTAGAGAGATTTTTTTATTTTAAAAAAGGGTTGCTATTCTGAACCATTTATCCTGTTTAGCTCAAGCTCATTATGTATGTTAAATGTATGTACGTGACCCCGTGACGTACACGTGTAGAGTCGGTTGATGCTACAGCCAAACACTATGCATGTACGTACGTGGAGTTGATGCTGCTGGAAGAGTTTTTGTCGACATAACTCCTCCGTTTTCCCGTCTATTTTGTCTAATTTTGATATTATTTCAGTATGAGCATGGTTCTGAGATAATCATTATGCCTCGATCGTGTGTAGTTGGGGGTTGCACGAGGAACAGCGACAAAAACCCTGACCTAACCTTACTGCGATTCCCAGTGCTGAATGGAGTTCAAAGGCGACAGTGGGTCCGCTTTGTAGACAATTACAATATCTGATTTTGAGCTGTAGAAATGGTCAAAAATATGTGCAGAACATTTCGCCAAAGACTGTATTGATGATAGTGTTGATAGTATGAAAACTCAGCTGGGTTTGAAAGCACAATTCCGTTTGAAGGCTGGAGCCATTCTAACTCTAAAGGCACCGAGCATTCCAATCCTGTCCCGGACTCACGCGCACCCAGACCACGACGACGTTGCCGGCTCGAGCAGCCAGAGCCACGGCCGTCTCCCTGTCCACGCTCGCTTGACTCTACATGCATTGTACACGCACGGTACCGCATGCGCTGCATGCGATTGAGTCTGGTACCGGTACCTTATAACAGAAATTGTGTGTATAGTTCCGAGAAGGTGTGGGTCCTTAAGAGGGCTGCATAAGCAAAGTCGCCAGGCCAGACTAGAGTATAGCATCAGCTCACACAGAACTCACCGCGCAGGTCCCATCAAAAGCCGACTGCAAACAAAGGAAAGTATGAATCATAACTAGCTTTTCAGCAAGAATAAGCCGACAACCCCAATTCTAAATGTGTCTCAAAAAGATGTCAACACTTTAAAATATGTTTACCGTAGTGTTACACCTGAATCGTGTGCAAAAAGCACAGCAAGTAATGCTAGCCTTAGACAAAAAAATACGTACAGACTCTAAGTAAAACATTGTCGTGTAATACAGTGACGTCATATGTTTCTACACGTGTACGTCAATACTCGCGCGATACGGCACGCAGTTGACCTCGGCCTTTTCTGAATCGAGTCAAAGTGGCTCATCAGAAGGAAAAGGCTCAAAAACCTTTTTTTTTATTTTTCAGAATCATGAAACTTGTTACATTAGTTTTGGGGAGGCATAAACTATCAGATAAGAACAAAAAGTCAATTTTTTGTTTGCTGTTTTAGTTGGTCTTTAAAATTTTACTTGCACAGGTCACGAAACTTTAGCATAATTTTGTTTAATACAATGGGTCAAGACTCCAACAACTTTAAAAGGTTATGGCAGGACCCTAAAATGGGCTACGGCAATGTATAAAAATTAAAGCTCATTACATTATTTTCATGATGTGTTGAGCTTAATTCTCATCTTCGTGCTACTTTCCGCCTGTTTCCTGGTGTCGGCTCACAATTTACTGTCGGGGGAGTTTGCGAACTGCCACAGTGGGCCTACACGAGGATCAATGGATGGTTTATTAACAGCTGAATTAAAGATGGTGAAGGATGTATACCCGTGCATTTCATGCTCTTTTCACTATATATTGTCACTGCGGACTAGGGACGAGTAGAATTACATTTTTGATCTATTTTCTACTATTGACTTCACTATCATTTTTTACCACTGTTTATGTGAACGTCTTGGTACCAAACACTGACTAGTCTAGCGACGGACTCTTTAGTCTGTATTTACCCTATATCAGTGTGAATAATTGGTCGGAAGTTGAGATAACATTTTGCATCACCATATAAGTTGGTCATCAATTTGTAGTATTTAAACGAAAATGTAAATTCGAATGCCTCTTTGTCCTTCACAAGACCACATTGTTGCTCCAGCTCATCCCAGTCAGAAAACAAAATAATTTCATAACATAGGACACCGGACGCGTTGTAACTCCTATACCGTGTGACCGGAAGTATGCATTTTTGCCAATTTCCCTTGGGTTTTGACGGCAACTTGAATGCGAGGGACGCTCGGACACACGAAAGGCAATTATTTGTGGTCAGGTTGGTGCGGCTGGACTTTCATCTGCGGTGACCACTGGTTCGAATCTCTCCGCTGCACAATGTACACTGGACTCTTAGTGGATTCACACTTTCTCTTGGCTTGTTTCTTCATCAGTCTTATACCTGGATATATTTAAGTGGAGTAGCGATATTGACCTTCACGGGTCGTTGACTCGCCGCCATACTACCGTGGGCTGTAAACACATGCGTGAATGCGGCAAGGTTGCTTTTAATTGCATTTTAAGTCCATTATGGTGCACATTCACTGTAAAAATGTTGGGTAAACAAATTTGTGGGCAGTAGGCCTACCATTTTAACCCCACTTTAACAAACAATTGGTTTGTGCACAGCTGTGGTTATACAACACTTGGTAAATTACGTGAACAATTACCCAAATGTTGAACATGTTGACTATTGTACTAACGTTGGGTAATCTGTTTGTCCAACTTTCTAACAGTGTTGTGAACTTGGCTTTTATAATTAAGAATATTAATAAACTCCTTCAATTCCAATTGGTTTTTTTTCTGAACTGTTCTTTTCAGGTTTACTATGGGTACAGTCGGGCTGCTTCGGTTTTTCGTCATAACAGTGTTTACATTCTCAAATGGTAAGTCAGCATTATTATCTTTGCAGATATTGATATTAGATTATGCATGCTTTCTGAAATTAAAAAATCTGAATTTTCGTATTTCATCTTATCAGTGTTCTACGGGCCTTAAATAGATTACTACATTGACAGACACAGAGGGATTGAAAGGTACGGAGATGACAAATAACCATCGAGCAGGAAACATGCTGGTGTGAATACATGGAAGTAGGCATCCACTTGGCAAAGGATGTTTCTGCCTCCCATTCAAAGAGCCGCTGAAATGGAATTTTAAGAACTGAAATCCACACAATGGACCCGTAGTTAACAAAATTTTGTTTTGCAATTCCAAAAGGTGCTATTTGCATTTTTTTTTATTTTATGCCAATTTGAAATTAAATATTCATGAGCACGGGACTAACGTCATTCAGGCCAAAGTACACAATATAGATTATTATGCATCAAGATTGCGAGATTCATTTAGTTTCTGAATGTTCGCGTTTCTTCCTTATTTCATAGTGATGGTAGCAACAGCTGTAAATACTACCGTAGCAACAAATGCTACCACAGCAGGTACTACCGCAGCAACAAATGCTACCACAACAGGTACTACCGCAGCAACAAGTACTACCGCAGCAACAGGTACTACCACAGCTGCAGCTACCACAGCAGACACCACAGCTGCAGCTACCACAGCTGCAGCTACCACAGCAGACACCACAGCTGCAGCTACCACAGCTGCAGCTACCACAGCAGACACCACAGCTGCAGCTACCACAGCTGCAGCTACCACAGCAGACACCACAGCTGCAGCTACCACAGCTGCAGCTACCACAGCTGCAGCTACCACAGCAGACACCACAGCTGCAGCTACCACAGCTGCAGCTACCACAGCTGCAGCTACCACAGCTGCAGCTACCACCGCTGCAGACACCACCGCTGCAGACACCACCGCTGCAGCTACCACCGCTGCAGCTACCACCGCAGCAGCTACCACCGCAGCAGCTACCACCGCAGCAGCTACCACCGCAGCAGCTACCACCGCAGCAGCTACCACCGCAGCAGCTACCACCGCAGCAGCTACCACCGCAGCAGGTACCACCACTGCCCAAAATGTACCAAATTTAGTCCACATTTTGTTCACAATTGGTTATATATCAGTGAACGGGTGCAAGCCAGCTAGTGTAGATTCCTGACTTGATAATTCACTGACTTCCATAAATTTGCTCCGTTTTGAAGTAGGATCAGGGAACTAAACTACAAGAACAGCATTTTGTTCTTGTATTTTTTCCCAGCATCTATGAACACAAAACGTTAAACAGGTCAGTGCAATAATAATTGCTACAAAATATAGGTTTTCCCGGACGATTTCCCAAAATGTGCATTTGAATTTGTAAAACTTGAATTAAATTTCGCCCTGATTTTGAGAACGACGTATATCCGGGTTTCATTTTCGCAAAAACTAGCATTCGATTTCATTTTGTATCATTCAAATAAATGAAAAGGCATTTCGTTTCATTTAAAGAGGAACTAAAACGGCCATTTTTTTTTGACTTTTTGGACTTTTCCGACAGTTTAAATACTCTTTTAACTGATGGAGATTAGTTTGCAGACGAGAGGAATTTTTTTATTTAAAAAAAAGGGTTTTTATTCTGAACCATTTATCCTGTTTCGCGAAAGCTCATTATGTATGTTAAATGTATGTACATGACCCCGTGACGTACACGTGTAGAGTCGGTTGATGCTACAGCCAAACACTATGCATGTACGTACGTGGAGTTGATGCTGCTGAAGAGTTTTTGTCGACCTAACTCCTCCGTTTTCCCGTCTATTTTGTCTAATTTTGATATTATTTCAGTATGAGCATGGTTCTGAGATAATCATTATGCCTCGATCGTGTGTAGTTGGGGGTTGCACGAGGAACAGCGACAAAAACCCTGACCTAACCTTACTGCGATTCCCAGTGCTGAATGGAGCTCAAAGGCGACAGTGGGTCCGCTTTGTAGACAATACAATATCTGATTTTGGGCCGTCGAAATGGTCAAAAATATGTGCAGAACATTTCGCCAAAGACTGTATAGATGATAGTGTTAGTATGAAAACTCTGGGTTTGAAGGCACAATTCCGTTTGAAGGCTGGAGCCATTCCAACTCTAGGCACCGAGCATTCCAATCGTGCCCCGGACTCACGCGCACCACCGCGACGACGTCGCCTGCGGTTGCCGTTTTAAGCAGCCAGAGCCCCGGCCGTCTCCCTGTCCACGCTCGCTTGACTCAACATGCATTGTACACGCACGGTACCGCATGCGCTGCATGCGATTGACTCTGGTACCTTATAACAGAAATTGTGTGTATAGTTCTGAGAAGGTGTGGGTCCTTATGAGGGCTGCATAAGCAAAGTCGCCAGACTAGAGTACAGCATCAGCTCACACACAACTCACCGCGCAGGTCCCAATAAAAGCCGACTGCAAACAAAGGAAAGTATGACTCATAACTAGCTTTTCAGCAAGAACAAGCCGACAACCCCAATTCTAAATGTGTCTCACAAAGATGTGAACACTTTAAAATATGTTTATCGTAGTGTTACTCCTGAATTATGAGCAAAAAGCACAGCAAGTAATACTAGCCTTAGACAAAAAAATACGTACAGACTCTACGTAAAACATTGTCGTATAATACAGTGACGTCATATGTTTCTACACGTATACGTCAATACTCGCGCGATACGGCACGCAGTTGACCTCGGCCTTTTCTGAATCGAGTCAAAGTGGCTCAGAAAGAAAAGGCTCAAAAACATTTTTTTTTATTTTTCAGAATCATGAAACTTGTTACATTAGTTTTGGGGAGGCATAAACTATCAGATAAGTCAAAAAAGTCAAAAAAAAATTTGCCGTTTTAGTTCCTCTTTAAACGATTACAAATGCGTGATTAGGCTTTCGGTTTGACGTATGCGTGGCAGATTATTAAGAATGTGCAATCTATTTCGCAGCAAATCGATTTTCCTTGTGACACGGCCTGAATTTTTTTTTTTTTTCATTTGTTAATTAAAATTTGCAAATTCTGCATTCAATTTAAATAAAGTATCTTAGGCTATACAATTCATTATACACCTTTGATTGATTCATTAACTAATCAATGTATTGTAGGCCTAATGGATTCTTAATGTGAGTCTTTCTGTATTTCTTAAAGTTCTCTCTCATTTTATCAGTTCAATTGTCTATCCGTCAATGACCTGTCTATCAAAATATATCTGAAAATTTCAATGCTTGACCAGGAATGCATAAAAAAAACACGTATGCGTGGGAAATTGTCTGCACATTTAGCGAAACAGATTGATGATAAATTAAAAGGAAAACAGGATTGCGGATGTGCATTCGAATTCGCGTTAAAATAAATTATCAATATACTAAATTCAGTGCACATTTGGGAAATTGTACGCTAATTCTTTACGACAGAATGCACCTTTATGGAAATAGAATGTTCAATTGTTAAATAGAAAACGGGATTGTGAACGTTTATTCTATTTATGCATCTTTGCAAATTAATGTGCACATTTTCCGAAATTGTCCGGGAAAACATATACTTACCCCCACATCCATCCATTTCTGAAAATTACAGAAAAAAGTAAATGTTGTATTTATGGATTCTCTAGTCTCTGGACAAATAAATGATATTTGTGTTTGGGGTAAAGGAGTCCTCTTTTTACTTCATTCAAAAACAATCATAACAAATAACCTTATTTGCAAAACTTAATTAAACAGTATATTTGTGACTTGTGTTTACATTTCTTAACCTTCCTGTCTGACTGCTGTCCGACTGCTGCTGTCCGACTGCTGCTGTCCGACTGCTGCTGTCCGACTGCTGCTGTCCGACTGCTGCTGTCCGACTGCTGCTGTCCGACTGCTGCTGTCCGACTGCTGCTGTCCGACTGCTGCTGTCCGACTGCTGCTGTCCGACTGCTGCTGTCCGACTGCTGCTGTCCGACTGCTGCTGTCCGACTGCTGCTGTCCGACTGCTGCTGTCCGACTGCTGCTGTCCGACTGCTGCTGTCCGACTGCTGCTGTCCGACTGCTGCTGTCCGACTGCTGCTGTCCGACTGCTGCTGTCTGCATCACCCCACTCCCTTGGATTACTATATAGAGCATTTCTTCTTTTGTCATAATGTGGATTTGCTGTGCGATTACGTAATTAGTGCCGACTGCTGTATGGCACAGCAGGCCTTTCGTGGTGCGCTGTGATGTGCCAAGTAGCGAGACCATTCATCCATACAATTTATTAAGATTCACGAAATTTTTCTATATCTTGCTGAGCGAAGATCCAACCGAATCTAGCAAGATTCTTTTTAAGTTCGAACTCGCTCAAACAGCTCCTTGAAGACAACAATCAAACTCAACTCATGTGTCCCGCCTTATTACACCGCTACAACTCAGCTTTCCTCACATTGTACAGGCGGAACTATAGGAACTGAAGGAACAGACACAGCAACGACTGCGGACCCCTCTACTACTGCTGCTGTCTCGACCATGACAGCAGCAGCAACTGAAACAACAGCAATCATCTCAAATGCGGCAACACCTGATGCAACCACACAAACTGCTGGAACTACAGCAGCCACACAAGCAACTGAAACTGAAGCAATGACAACAACTGCAGCTGGAACCCCTGATGGTGCAAGCACGGCAACACCTGATGTAGCGACTGGAGCTGCAACCACAGCGGCACCTGTACCTGAAACAACGGCAGCAGCTTCGGGCGAAACAACATCAGCGCCTGTTGATGCAACCACTGCAGGATTGACAACAGCATCGCAGACAACAGTCATCGTAACAACTACTGCTCCGCGTAAGTATATTTATCCCATTTGTCCAGAAGTGAATTGTAAAAGTCATGCATTAGGACAAATTATGAATATGTGATGGACAAAATGTGTGACAGACTAAAGTCCAGTAACACTCCAAATTTCAATTGCAAAAGGGGAATACTATAATCGGGAACTTGCGGTACTCGAGGTCGGCAAAAGTTGCAATTATCATTTAAATCATCGTACATATTAAACAAAACATACCATATTGATTAATTTTGGTAATGTGCGAGCTGCAGCAACCGGCTTGAACCCGCCTACTTTAATTATATTTACTACTTCGACTAATACACACCATCATAAGAATCTTTAGCCGTATCCGTCTTCCAACGTCCATGACGCTTGAACAGTCTATCGGCTACACCAGCCTTAGCAACCTCTGAGGCTCCTCCTGCTCTTAAACTATGTAAAGAAAATTTGGAAACATCTTCAACAATTGGAGAAAGCGCTTTTAGAACTAACTCTCTAACTCTAGAATATGACATTGGCCGATTGCTTTTGCGCAGGGAATACCCAATTTTACTTTTTGTTAAACTCCTAAATACAAAAGCCTCTCTGTCATCATGGGAATATCTGCAAGTTTGATATAAAGCTCTAACATAGCAACCGGACAAGTCTGTGAAAATGATCTGGCAATGATGACATCACTGCCCTGTCGATATACATCTGTTTTACTGGACTGAATCCGGATTGACATATGATCATGATGAAACGTTAAGTCTTGTACCTTAAGCGAGGCTAACTCATTAAACCGTAAAAAACCCGCAAAAGATATTAAAGCCATAGCCAATGTTCTGATGTTCATTAAGTATGGACCGATTTGTCAGTTCCGTACACTTGTACCATCTGTACTAAAATCTCGGGTGTTATTGGCTCCTTTCTTGTCTTTGGCTTTGCGAGCGTTCGTTTGAGCCCTTCTGTTACTTGAACAATTAATGGATTCTTCGTGGGATCGTCAAGACTGGCCATGCGATGTGCCCAGGAAATTGCAGCTGAAGCACTGATAACAGGAGATGGTGATGATGCTGAATTGCTAATGTGAACCAGATATAACGATATTATATATGGATCTCCAGGTAGGGACGACTCGTCGTGGGACTGCGCCCATTGCTGCCATCTTGTAAAAGACGAGGTGTACTGAGTAACCGTACTCGAAGCTCTTGAATTCATTAATATGGAGGGCAACTTTAGACATACGATTTATTTTAATTTGAGTCACTTGTCCTCAATCTCGAAATTTGCCCACCGGGGTCTCTCGGCACCTGGTGCACCACCGAGCGTAATTTGCTCAACGTTCTGAACGTTCGGTTAGCCTATACAGAAAACTCATTCATAACTGTGGAACCTCAGCGCCAGTACTGTACTGCGCACAATATCTTGAATAAACTTGGAGTTATTACTTCGACCATTCTCAAATAGTGGGAAAGGACTCGCAAATTCATAAATATCGGTAATTTCAGGTCTGGAATTATAACCGTCTGGGAATAATAACACCCAATAAGGGGCTGATCTCCAAGCAGGGCAAATCAATGTCCCCTCAGCAAGACTGGCTATTAACTGCAATGACTCTTGCAATCAAATGAATAGGGGAACCAACCAGTTATTATCACCTGCCCAATCTTGGGTAAATGCGTCAGTTGCCTGTGTGCCTGGATTCCAGTGTCTACAATTAAAACGACTTAATTAGGAATTATAGTAACTGGCAAACCTATCAATAGTGTAAGGCCCCCAGTTGCGATCGAGTAAATAGAACATTTCATCCGAGGTCCGCAGTCATCATAATCAACGAGCTTACTGAGGAAATCTGCCTTTTCATTCCGTGATCTCGGCACCCATTCTAATTCAAGGAACACTCCATTACGTACACAAATACGAGATATGTCTAATATAATGGATTGTAAATCTGGTTTCATACTGCCCCTGGAAACTATTCTTGCAACGGCTTGATTATCAGAAAACCATTTTACTCTGGTGTTTTTGAACCCGTTTCCTTGGGAGGCTAGAATCATTTCTATTGCCTTTAATTCTCTCCAGGTTGAGCTACGTTTCTTTTCATTTCCCGACCATTGTCCATGACTGATGGAATCGTTCACATTTACTATGTAACCTCCAAAACCACTTTTATTTGCATCTGAAAACACCAATCTTGAACACATGGGAGTGAATTTTATTGGGGTTTGTTTAAGATTATCAATGTTATGCAACCAGAACAGAAGTTCTTCGTTAGCTTGATCTGAAATGAAAACATTGGAGTTCCACGAGTCTCTTGATTCAATACACAATGTATAGCTTTAGTCATTACCCTACTCATCGATCCCGTTACTAAGTAGGATGAAACGATCTTTCCAGCAACGCTGGCTAGATCCTTGACCTTGACCCATGTGGACGGACCTGCAGACTTAGGAGTCAATAATTCTTGAATTCCCTCCTTGATACTGCTTATCCGTCTGTGTGGTAAGACAAGAGAACCATTATTGAGGTTGATGATCATACCTAACCACTCGGTCTCTGGGACTGGGTCCCAATTACTCTTTTGAACGTTGGGTACGAACCCCGCATTGACCAGGTCATCTTTCACTTGAGCACTGTGCTCCTCGGCTTTCTGAAAGCACTCTGCATATCCCAAACCATCGTCTAGGAACACCACTATTTGTTTCCCTTCACTTCTCCACTTTTGTACCAGCGGTCTTGCCACTTTGGTGAAAACATATGGGGCAGTTGATAAACCGAATGGTAGAACGGTAAACTTGAAAAATGTAAATGAACCTTTGTAAAACCAAGAAAAGCCTAAATACTGCTGATGTTCTTGTCGGATGCTGATGTGGTGGTAACCAGATTTCAGATCAAACTGGAACATAAATCCACCTTTTGTAAGATAAAACAGGGCTGTACGCATATCTTCGTACTTGACGGATTGTTTCCATAAATATCTGTTCACTTCTCTCAAATCTAATATCAATCTCCGCTTACCTGATTTCTGTAGTGAAACAGACAATGGGTTAACTATGGATGGTTGTTCGATGCAGGGCAAAACACATTGTGACTCTAACAAATCTGAAATTGCTCTTGTAACAAATTCGGTGTTATTAATAGCAGAGCTATTATTCAAGCCATGTTGAAATTTTTCTACATTTGGCGTATGTGATGGCGTTTCATAAAACGGAAGCATGTAACCGTTTCTAATTATATCTAATACAAAGGAATTGGCTTCAATTGATTTCCAGAAATCGTAATATTGATATAAACGACCAGACACTTGAATTTTGCAACCTGTGGAACACCTTTCTTCATATTCAAAGTAGTTATCTGTAAAGTAATCCAACTCAACTTTATTGATTGTGCTCGACTTGCTTGCTATGGTGCCCTTGCTAGGCGGAGAAACTTGAGGAGTGGTTGCTCTTGTCTTGCCTTCTACTGATGTTTGGACAGGACTTTCTCCAGTGACCTTGGCCTCCGCAAGCGTAGCAGATGTCTTTGCCAGTTGGGAATCTTTGACCACGAAAAAACTGGTGTTGAGCTGCAGGAGGGACAGAAGAAGTAGCGGGAGCAGAAGTCTGGTAGTCACCGGTCTTGAATCTCTTGGCTCTGGACTTCTTAACTGACGCAGCTTTGAGCTTTCTGGCTGCCCTGTCTTCTGCCCGGGTGATCTTCTTGTCATCATCGGAGTTGTTGGCCAACTGTTATTCTCGTATTCTTCAACTGTCGCCCAACCCGAGGGGCTGGTATCTGCTAGTCGGATTAGCTTTTGACGGTGTTCAAGCAGTGCTTTTGCATTGGTCAGTTCCTGTTGCACTTCGGTGGACTGGTTGTTGCGTTCAGCTTCGACAACGTGTTCCAATACTGACTGATTAAAGTTATATTGTCGTTTATGGCCTTCCCTTTTCCAGCTTAATTTAGTGGTAGTGGCCGATTTAAGCTTTGCGTCGAAACCGGCAGAAGCTTCAGCTATTTTATCTTCAACAAACCTGACTTGACTAGAGGAGAATTGAGCCAATAACTCCTGAATATCCTCTCTCGTAGCTGGCGTTGACATGTTGAAGCGTGTAGAAAATTGCAACAAAATTAAATGTCGTGTGTTATCGTTGCTGCTAGCAAGCGTGAAGTGACGCGTTTCTCCACTAACAGCACGTACTGCACCCTATTCAAAATTCCCGCCCTGACCACCGAACCGTACAATCATTAGCATATCAATGATAAATACGATGCATTCTAATTCGACCCGGTACTCAACCGAATACATCAACATATTTATTCGGTCTGAGCATTCCCGGCGCCTCAACTACAAGATTTTATTTACCTGTTGCTCATGAGATCAAACAGTTGTTTAGAGAAAACATTTTGATGTAATAAACACAAATTACTTCATTAGAATATGAATAGCGCTATGTCTCAACAGCCAGAGAAGATTGCTCACCCATGAAATTGGTATACTGGCTGTGAACGGTGTTGTACACATTTGAGGCGTTCAGCGGCAAAAACCCTCCAGTTTTTATGTCATTTTGGGCGTTGGCATGCTTGAATACAACTGTACACAATGTTTTCCACAAGATTTCAGAGTGAAGCTGCGAGGTAATTACTAATCCACACCACGAACAAATTATTTCACACCAAGACAACCACAATAATTCTCTTAACTTGCCCACCTCATTTTCCCTTTTTTTTTTATTTTGGTTTGTCTTCCAGCTTCTAAAATGTTCAAGGGCGGCTTCAGGATTACTGAAGTAGGCGGAGCCCAAGCCAATTTCACAGAAGACTTGAACAATTCTTCTTCAGATGCGTTTATACAATTAAGTGGGAAAGTTTGTAAAGCGGTGAGTTACTATAGGTTTTCCTGGCCAATTTCATCACAAATTAATTCAATTTCATTAACATGCATTCAAATTCACGCATTTCCCCTAATTCAATCAAACCAGGGTAACAAATTCGCTCTACTCTTAAGTTCGCTTAAAATCTGAATATTATTTCATGGCCTTTCGTCGTGCTATGTTGCTGCTTCACTAATTTCAGCTTCTGAGCTAAGCATGCTGCTAGCTGTGCGCATTGCTTATACGGTCACCATAAAATATCCACAGGTTCCAATACATGTATAATTTAGATCATTGCCATAAACGCAGCATGCAATTGCACTTTTAATAATGCGCATGCTCAGACTTTGCAAGGACCAGTCTGCTGCCACCAAGTGCCTGACATAGTCGCCATTTTGGAAGTTCAGATTTTACAATAGTACCAGATACAGAGTGCTTAAAGATGATGTTGATTGCTGAGAAGAAGTTTGCATCATTGTTTTAGGTAGATTCTGTATTGTAAAATATAATAGCAATTTTTTTTCTGCCATGAAATAGCAAGTCCCCATAAAATATCAAGTCCCCTCCAGCGCAGCATAGCCCGCTGATGCCATTTGTCTAAAAGTCGTCGCTGCGGGCAGCAAACAGTTCTGACGTCATAGTACGAACTCCTCTTTTATTCCTAGTGCTGGACACAAAAGGGAGTTCGTCCTATGACGTCAGAATTGTTTACTGCCCGCAGCGACGACTTTTAGACAAATGGCACCAGCGGGCTAGAGGGGGCTTGATAAAACTGCTCTCAAAAGTCAATATTTTGTTATTCCATGGCAGAAATAATTGACCGTTATATTTTACGCAATCTACATAAAACTACAAATTGCCGCAAATTTCTCTCAGCAATCAACATTCTCTTTAATAATATCTCTTCGACCACCGAGCTTTCCGGGGTCGGCTGCCCGATTCGAATCCAGTCACAAGTCAATTATCCCACTCCATTTTATAGTCATCACTGTTCTGATTGTCTCCTTTATCCTCATCATTTTCACATTATCTGCGTCATCATCATTTTCAACAACAGTATTTCTGTCGCTTATTCCTGAAATAAAAAAGGAACATTCCACTTGGCACGTGCATGAGTTCATGTCAAAAGAAAACATTAATGAAACCAAAACTTAAAAGCGCCCCGAACAAAAATACTGACGATCTGTTTGTTACTTTCCGTTTAGTACGTATCCTCCTTGTCCGTTCTTCGTCTTTAAATACAGAAGAGTTTCAAGTGAGTAGTCAATGGAATTTGTTCTTTATGGCTAACACTAGTCAACAATTTTTCTCATCAGCTCACAGCCGTAGCAAACTATTCTGATGAGAGAAAATTGAAAGGTTGCCAAGTCACCAAGTTCACAAGCGGCAGCATTGTCGCGGAGTTTCTTCTGGTATTCGCCGCAGATACGACTTTCACTAACGCAACGCTGGTAGAAAGAATAGTAGATGCTTTTACCAACTCCAGCAACCCACTTTTCTTGGCGTTTGCTGTCGACCCATCGTCGGTTTCAGTCGACGGTAAGTAAATGATGGGTCCGTCGATGGCGCAAGCCCACTTTTCCGTCTTGACCCTTCCCTCTCCGCGTTTCTTTTTGCCAGTCTTCACAGATAATAGTATAGACCGTAACGGTATATAATCTTTTACAGTACATACGTGATATGCCCAGCAAGATGTAGGACCAATGGGTACCCCTTCCTTGTCCTATACCATATACACACTCCAGACTATTATCATTAATTACCCCCGGATATCCGAAAGGAATTCCTGCGATTCCGAGAACACAATGACCAACACGATATGTCCCATATCTTGCTTCACTACGTTGGCCTGGTTTTAGTGATCATTCTATCGTATGGAGCAGGTCAAACGACGTGTGCAATTGCATCACGCTTGACTGGTTTACTTGAAAAAGTAATTCATTAGCGTCAATGACGACACGTGAAAAAGGTCTCTGCATTAGTGCAACGTAAAGTATACACTAATATTGTTATGTTCCAAATGGTTGCTAAGTGACAAAAGTAATTAAAAACAGGTGACAGTAGTCAGTGTGTCCTTTGTCCTTTTGCCACCTGTAGTTTGACTAATTATATATAAAACGTCTCTTTCACACTGCATTCGCCTGGATGTGATTTTCTATTCAAAGTGGACATGGGAATTAGTACGATGTGATTTCGACGATGGCCGTCGAATTTGAAAATCGCACTGAAGCCTGAACAATTGTTTCGCCTTGACAAAGGATACATTGTGACTTAAACCACATAATGATTCTGGGCGCTGAAATCCTCGTGTACATATTGAATAGAAAATCACATCCAAGGATTTCACAGTGTTTTTGTGTTAATGTAATAACAAACACCTTTTTTTATCATCATTTTATCATTTTGATTTTTATTATATCATTAATCTTACATTTCTCTTCCGCTCACTAGAAGTTGTATCAACGACCAAAGCACCGGATGCCGCAACTACAAGTAAGGTTGACTTTATAAGTTTATTTCACTCTACGACCATTCTGTACAATAGATAGGCGTGAGCTTTAATTTAAAAACAAAATGAAAAGAAATACGTAGTAATATATAAAGCAGGTTCAGTGCTGCAGTATAGTTAGTGTGTCTTACTGGTTAGATCCTAACCGGGGACATAGCGGCTGTGTTCTTTGGCAAGACACTTGACTACACTTGCCTCTTTCCATCCATGAGGATACACATGTACTGTGTGGGTGTAAAGAACAGATTGTTTTGGTGCTGACGTGCTGAAAAAACTGATCTCGTGGCGTGACGATCAAGGGGTAATTGTGAAGCGCTTTGAGACCATTTTGTATGAAGCAAAGCGCCACAGTTGCAGTGGAAAGTTTACACACACCGCAGTCCTGCAAAACAAAAGTCCCCGTTTCTTACGCTATGAACCAAATCCAAAAGAATTGAAGGAACAATGTTACAAATATTTTCTGTCCAACTGTATGGAAACATCATACGATGGCAACCGTATTAAAGTCGCATTACTGTTATTACTACTGATTACATTATGTTGTTCTAGTAATTGGTTCTAGTAGAATCCGGCAGGTGTCTTCAGTGGCGTAGCAGGAGGGGACCAAGGGTCGAACTCCCCACCCCTTGCAGAAAATCCGATTTTATTTTTGTTGTCAAGAAAATCCCCTCACGACGCCCCGTCATCATTATGATGTGTGTTAATATGCGTTCAGTTTTGACGTACGTGTAAAGGCTAAAGCTCTGCCAATGAAAAACTTAAACCCCTCCCCTTCCCTCGCTTTTCAAAATATTTTGCCCATTCGGGGGTTTTAATTTGGTTTGATTTTGGGGACAGAGACATTTGATACTCGCCCCTTTTAAAACTAGCCATCCCGCCTTTGCCCATCCCCAACCCCCGAGAAGGATCTGGCTATGCTGATAGCTGGCTACGCTGACCATCGTGTGAAGATGGATGTATTTGCGTCGGGGATGATGTAAATTAGAAGACAGGGAAGAAAGGGCAAAAGACAGAAGAAAGAGCAAAAAAAGAGCCGTCTTCTAATTAGCATTATCCCCGATGCAAACAAAATTCCATCTTACCTGCTGCTACATTGGATTCGAAACGGTGGTCGAGTGATTGGATACGTCTGCACTAGTAAGCAGCATGTCGTGGGTTCGAGTCCCACACGAGTAAGCCTGTAAAAAAATTCAAACAGGCTATCGGAAAGCACTGAGAATACAGTGCTTCATGTACTACGTCAGGAAAGTGCAAACAAAAACTGTCTTCCAACCATCGTGATTGTTTGTCTTTCCACAGAAAACTCTGGCCAGCCCGTACCGCCGGGCGGTCTCTCCCCGGGAGCCATAGCTGGTATCGTTGTGGGCGCGGTCCTACTCGTCCTCATCGTGTTTCTAGTCATCGTCTTCGTCGTCATGAAGATGAAAGGAAGCAGCGCCAAGGTTGCCACTGAAGAAAGCCCACAGCAACCGACCAACAACGAGTAGCATTCACACCAAACACCAGCGTGCCTTGAAATGTTGAGACTTTTCTATTTTCTTCATCCTGCTATTTTTCTTTCTAAAAGTTGCTGGGCAGTAAGCATTTTGTTTTGAGCGAAGTAAGGTGATTTTTTGTTGGGGGGGGGGGGGGGGGGGGGGGGGGCATCCAACGTGATTTATTTGGTGGTAAATAACAATTTGTTTTCCCAATTAGAATATCAAAGCATTATGGCAGCTGTGATGTACCATTACACAATCAGAGAGTAGTTTTTATATATTGCAATTTGTTCGGTTTAAATTAGTTCAGTTAAGATATTTCAGTGCACATTAAAAACAATGCATGTATCAGTATAATGCTTATAGCTACTGTGCTTTTGAAATAACAAGAAAGTACTGAGCATGGGCGTCACGAGGGTGGGTCAAGGGGGCACCCTCGGAAATTTAAATAAGGAGAAAAAGAAAAGTAAATAAAAAAAAATAAAAAAAAGACGAGGTGCGAATTCAATGTCACTCAATTGAATGTATTATTTAAAACACTCGAAACCTGCTGAACGGGGCATAAAATTTGCCTATATACAATAGGCCTTAGTATCGCGGTCTTGAACAACGCGTCGAGTGATGTCCAGCACTCCCCTCCCATTTCGATTTTTTAACGTCCGGTGATTTCTCCCTTTGCTGCTTTCTGGTGAGTGTCATGCCCCCCCCCCCCCCCCCTCCAGAAAAACTCCTGGCGACGCCCATCGGTAGTTTATCCTATTAAATACGCTATACATTAATTATATATGACGTGTCAGGTTCAACTAATGCATATGGTGGGATTGTGTAATATGCCAAATGGGAATTAGAAACAGGTTCGCGCATGAGCCGTAGGTAAATTATTTGCCCCTTCAGAATAAACATGGCTCGATTTTGTGCACAAGTAAATAGCGAAACCGGTAATCAAATTCGAGATTTTCCCATTTTCACGCAAATTGGAAAAAACACCTAAAACTTTGCATATGGGTATTAACATATTTCCGTATGGTATCCGTTTATCACTATTTTGGTTTGATTTCTAGCAGGTGCACTGTAATTCCAATTTAGCTTTTATTTCTGGTGTGGCCTATTCTTTTTTCAAGGCGGTTCCACCTCTGCAGCTTTCCTCCCCTGTAAGAGCATTAAGAAGTATAGCCTAAGTGCTTTTATTTTTCTTAAAGCATAATATTTCGATCGTTTGTTAACGGTCGAAATTGTTGTCCTTAAAGTTCGGATTTTTGTTTGTTTTGTGAAGTGTTCAAAGATGTTCAAAGATAAAAACAGTTTTAAAAAATAGAAAAATAATGTACATAATATTAATAGAAGGTTTTCATCAATACAAAAAAAAAGGATTATCTTTAACGGGGCGGATCTAGAGGGGTCTAGCACTTTCCCTCCCCACGAAAACTGCGAATTGTTTTTCCTTTTACGTGTAAGAAACTACAGTTACTTGCTGTGTTGAGTGAATTAGATGACAAATGTATATTATAAAAACATTGATTTTTTATAAAGATATAGTAAACGAAGCACGGGCGTTTAAAGGCACATGTATGAATATATTTGTCTATCATTATATATAAAGGAAACAGAAATATAGAAATATTGGAATAATCAGATAATATAAATATATATATTATTTTGTACATAACAAATGCAGGTGATATGATATCAACTGTTTAGTTATAATTTGAAGAAAAAAACATAAAAGCTTTATATCGTTGTTTCCACAGCAGCTTGGCTATTTTCTTGAGGCAGGACAGTTTTCAAGCTTTGTCCGTTAATAAGATATAGTGTTGTACATCCTTATATGTTTGTATTGCACATCAGATTGACTTTAAAGGGTTGTTGAGAAAACTTAATATTTTCCAACATTGTGATTAAAAGTAAAACCATTATTCACTGCAAGTTTTACTTTAGACCGCCCCTCAAAAAAAAGAAGAAAAAAACACACAAAAAAAACACAAAAAAACTACACACACACAAAAACACAAACACCCCAACAAACAAACAAACAAACAAACAAACAAACAAACAAACAAAATGAAGTCTTATTTTGTTACTCAGCCAAACTAAAATATTAGGCACTGTTATATGGGTCTTGATCTGGTGTTTGCCAACTGCGTTTCGCAAAAGCTGGATGACTGATTTTCGTTTACCGCTTTGATAATGAAAACAACTCTTATTGGATTGTTTTTGTCAATCTATAAGAAGGGCACTGGCTGCCAATTCACTGAAAAGACTCAGACCCACACTGCAAAAACAGTGTTTAGCAATTAAATACTTTTCTAAACACTTTCTTGCTATCAGTTTGTAAACACGTTTACACACTAAACATGTTTAGCGTCTTGACGGATAGTGTTTAGCCATTGAACATTGATCATTGAGCAAGTATCTTATAATGTTGCGATTTAAATTGAAATGTTTTGAAGGTAATCAATGAAGTTCTGTCTATTAAGCTGAAACACTTTCAGGGCAAAATAGTTGCCCTTCGGTTTGAATCTTGTAGCGAAGTAGGGCCAAAAAAAAACTTGTTGCCCTGATATGGGAAAAATCGGGATGCAGAGTCGGTCGGTCGATCTTTTTTAAAAGTGAGATGGCGAAATGCAAAATGTTTACGTCGTAGCTGTATTTAATTATAATGATTTCAATAAAACGTGTTCATTTTGTGCGAAAAAAAGTGGGATTTTGAAAATGTATTCAATTTAAAATTAAACTCCCCCCCCCCAAAAAAAAAGAACACGACCGGACTTTTGTGACTATTTCTTTTTGGCGTAGGTGCATGTGCATACAACGTCGTTTAGTTCAGAAAAGAACCTGCCTTTTAAGAAAACAAAATGTGTGTTGCAAGTTTGTGAAGGTTTCTTGATGTACAGTGTTCTCCCTCGATTGAATTTGATACAATCACTAATACCAATGTATTTCAGAACATTTGATTTATTGGGGGTCCGCCCGATAGTCCGAAGGTTCGATTGTCCGAAGGTTTATTGATCCGAAGGTTCGATATTCCGAACGTACAAATTCCACATAAGAGGGGGTTCGTGAGTCCGATAGTCCGAAGGTTCATTCTCCGAAGGGCCGACAATCCGAAGGTTCATTTATCCGAAGGTTCGGTAGTCCGAATTTAGAATTTCATTTCATTTCATATTGGTTTATTGATCCATTCGCACAGTTTAAAACTGAATTATAATGGATTTACATAATAGAAATGAAAATAAAAAATAAATTAAACTATTAAAAAAGACACAGTACGAAACACAATATTATATAATTATTATTTAACTACATTATTGCTCCATGTTGTGTAATTTAATTAAGTATGGTATTGCACTGTCCTGCATTCGTTTTGTTTTATATCGGATTTCGGGAATTTTTAAGTTGTTTCTTAAGACCCTAGTATTATTTTTTGGTGAAATGAACTGTTTAAATTGATCTGTTCTCTCTGATGTTTTTTTATAGAAAGCCACACACAACGATTTTCTTCGATCAGTTAAAGATTGTAAGTTACAAGTTAATAGTTAAAACATCATCGTAAGTTGTATAATTTGATCCCAATATTATTTTAAGGGCTCTCTTCTGTACTCGTTCAATATGAGTTATTTGTTGTTTAGTCGGACTAATTAGTCGGGTAATTAGTCCGAAGTTTCAAATGTCCGAAACGAAAATAAGCTTCAATTGTCCGAAGATTCATTATTCCGAAAGTACACAAGGTTCGATAGACCGAATTGACAATAAGGTCGCGATAGTCCGAACTGGCAATAAGGTCCGATAGTCCGAATTGGCAATAACGTCCGATAGTCCGAATCGGCAATAAGGTCCGATAGTCCGAATAGGCAATAAGGTCCGATAGTCCGAATCGGTAATAAGGTTAAATTGGGACTATCGATCCTTAGGCCTATTGTCAATTCGGACGATCGAACCCTATCGTCTATTCGGACTATCGAACCTTCGTCCATTCGGACTATCGAACCTAATTGTCGATTCGGACTATCGCAAGCTATCGTCTATTCGGACTATCGAACCTTCGGATTATTTAACATTATTCTCTTTTCGGACTAATTGGCCCTTCGGACTATCAAACCTTCGGACTGTCGAACCTTCGGACTATTGATCGGCTGTCACCGATTTATTGTGGGGCCGTTGATTCTAAAGTTGATTTATGTTTATAATTGTAGCCCAATAGAATCACAGGAGAAATTTATATCGAAAATAAAGTCGTTTTCTTCGACCAAAAAAGAGAGTGTCATAGCTTCATCTATCAATGAAAATGCAGTCTACGATAACAGAACCAAGGTATGGTAATAGATAAACTAGCCTGAGTACAGCCCACCTGGTTCCATAATGGGAACTCTTTAAAAAAAATCGGATAACTTACAAATAGAAGGGTCGATCGGTGATTTGGTAAGTAGGCCTCCAGGTACACAAAGCACCCGTGTCAAATGAAGTGTATTAGATGAGTACATCACGTACTATAAGAGTATATTGGTACACATGGAAAATTCCAACACACTCACGGTAGGCGCCATATTGAAAGGTATCCAGGAAACGGTATTTTGTAATGAGTAGGCCTACAAGGGTGCACCACACTAAATACACTCTCATTGACCTTAGTGTAAAATCCATCAACTTCACAGTTAAAAAATCCTTATCCAGGAGTCTCTCAGTTTTTGTGACACAGCTGAAAATTATAGTTTGATTATTAATCTGTCAAATTCTGTTCAATTTTTGGCAGGTCAGCCGTTGAGTTTTTTTTGCTATTTGTCCCCAGAGGGTACCACCCCCAAAATGTGGTTTTCCCAAACCGGCTAGCTGCCATTTTCCATAAAGCATCCCTCCACTTCACAAGCCAAATAGGACCAATTTTAAAGCCAACATCTATCAAGTCTTCACAAAAGTTGAAGCACAGAACCCCTAGGTTATGATAGCTGATCATAATTACACAATCTATCAGTTGCATGACCCCCAACAATTTATTATTCAAAAAAGTTGTGGGTTTACAATTTATGCTAATGTCACAGGTTGTCCCAACGTTTAATGGGTTCCTGCTAGGTTCGTAGTTTTGTTAAAGGAACTTTGCTCAGAAATAAATCCACACGGACAGCAAGTTATTACGTTGATCCTCTTTCTCGGGATAAAATGTTGTAATTCAATATTCATCACCCCAAGGTCATCACAAAAAATATACAGTGCATACAACAATAAAATTGAGGATAAGAAATAAATCAAATGGTGCAGTTCAGTTCAGAAGCCAAATCAGTGAGTAATCCCAATTGAATGAATGTCTTGAATCGCTAAACAATAATTAAAATTTGACTACATCCATGAGCAATAAACTCAATCCGAAAAATGTAAAATAAAGAAGTACCTTGAATCGAATAGGCACAGGAATTACTAAATAAACAAGGGTTCATCCAGTTAGGATTAGCACTGATATGGTACACGATAATTCAATTAGAAACAAAATGGCAAATACATCATATTATAAATACAGGTTATGGATCTTAGCTGGGTTTTCTGGCGCTTGCATCAGAACTTGGGTGTGGCTTGATGGACTTGACTGAGGCTTGACACGGGGGTGGCTCCGAGTCCGAAGATCAGGGTTCAGGCACACAAACCGAGTTCCGATGATATCACGAACAGGGGAATGGGACAGGTGTGTGGGGAGGCGAACCGGGTCGGCTCCCCAAAGCATGACCTATATGGAAAGTACTCTCTGTATCAGCAGAGCACAATGGTGAGGGTGAGAATGGCTATCATTAGAAACGACTTTAGGGAAAGTACAACGTTCCTAATAGTGTAAACGGGCACTCAATCTGAACAGCCTTCTCACCAGAGGTCTTAATCGCTTTCTGAATTATCGAGGATCAACATATTTGTATACAGAACTAAAAAACTAAAAAGCAATATCTCTAACTAAAATATGAAACGCTTAAAAGAATGCTTACAAAAAAAGGAAAGAGGTCAACTGCATATCTTTTTGGGATGTTCGCCCAGAACACATTTCCAGTGGAATGACACTTTCAGTATAACTATACATTGATCGAAAGTTCACCCAGAACATGATAACCACGGTCAGTACTCCGCACAGTGGTAAATACCATAAAATGCTAATCAAAACATCAGGGAACTAGAGCCAATGGGAGGTGTTTGTGGACAAACACAGGGCTGTTTCGTTTTTGTTTTTTTATTTTTTGGATGTGAAATGAGAATACAATAATTTAAGTTTGTCAAACAATCGCGCTGCTGCCAGTTTTCTTTGTTAGAC
Source organism: Hippasteria phrygiana (assembly GCA_037893225.1). NCBI lineage: Eukaryota > Metazoa > Echinodermata > Asteroidea > Valvatida > Goniasteridae > Hippasteria > Hippasteria phrygiana. The sequence continues at coordinate 197,783 of JAZGUH010000652.1, read as the reverse complement.
TTTGAAAATAATTAAAGTTGTTTGTAATAGTCACTTGTGATGACGTCATCATAACGTAATGTACATTTTCATCTGTAAACTTGCTGACCTACCTAGATATTACATTTAAAATAATCGAACTTGTACTTTTGTAGATATACAATGTATGGCTTTAAAAACTGCCCCTTTAAGATAACGTGACGTGACATGTGATGACGTCATCATAACGTCACGTCAATTTTCATCTATAAACCTGCTTGCCTACCCGACTATATATTACATTTCAAATAAATCGGACCTGTACTTTTGAAGATATATGGCTTTGAGAAAAATGCCCCTTTAAGATAATGACACGAAACGAGTGATGACGTAATCATGACATCAATAATTTTGTTATTTAAAATACCTACTGGGCTACCTAGATATTACTTTTGAACTTAATCGGACTTGTACTTTTGTTTATATATGGCTTCAAAAACTGCACCTTTAAGATGACGTCATGTGACATGTGATGACATCATAATAATGTCATGTCAATTTTCATCTATAAACCTATTGGGCTACCTAGATATTACTTTTCAACTTAATCGGACATGTACTTCTTAATATATATGGCTTCAAAAACTGCCCCTTTAAGATGACGTCACGTAACATGTGATGACGTCATCATAACGTCATGTCAATTTCCATCTATAACACCCGGTGGCATACCTAGATATTACGTTTCAACTTAATCGGACTTGTACTTTTGTAGATATATGGCTTCGAAAAAATGCCCCTTTAAGATGGCGTCACGTGACATGTGATGACATCATCATGACGTAAAAGTTCGCCACACGTTGTGAGCAGTTGGGGTAAGTGTCTGCCAAGTTTAAAAGTAGCCAAAGTGGCCAGTAAGAAAGAAAACGTTTACAAATGCTAAGGGCAATAATCTAGCGAGTGCCCCTTTAAGATGACACCACGTGACATGTTATGACTTGATCATAACGTCATGTCAATGTTCATCTATAACACCCGGTGGCATACCTAGATATTACGTTCCAACTTAATCGGACTTGTACTTTTGTAGATATATGGCTTCGAAAAATGCCCCTTTAAGATGACGTCACGTGACATGTGATGACGTCATCACGACGTAAAGGTTCGGCACACATTGTGAGCAGTTGGGGTAAGTGTCTGCCAAGTTTAAAAGTAGCCAATGTGGCCGGTAAGAAAGTAAACGTTTACAAATGCTATGGGCAATATTCTATCGACTTGAAAAAATAATTTTTGTATGACGTCATCATGACGTCACACAATTTTCGCTTTTTAGGGCATATCTTTGAGACATACCAAAGCTATAACAAAAAGAATTTTGAAAATATCTTGTTTTGTTCGCTAGATATAGTGAAAAGAATGTTACGATTATAAAACTTCAAGAATTCAGCGACTTGAAAAAAGACTAGAAATCAACCCCTTTTATAAACAGCAAGCTCATAATAGCCATGGTTATCAGCCCGTCCCAGAATTCCTTTGTGTTATATTGAATTTGGTCTAAATTTTGAAATGGCTGTCATTTCTTACTTGAGTGAGCCACGATCATGAAATTTTGGAATTGGGTACAGAAAAATACAATGTATACATTTTTGTAATCGGATTGACCCTTACATGCGTTAAAAAAAACACATATTTTTGATGACGTCATCATGACGTCACACAATTTTCGCCTTTTAGGGCATATCTTTGAAACATACCAAAGCTATAACAAAAAGAATTTTGAAAATATCTTGTTTTGTTCGCTAGATATATTGAAAAGAATGTTACGATTTTAATACTTCAAAAATTCAGCGACTTGAAAAAAGACTAGAAATCAACCCCTTTTATAAACAGCAAGCTCATAATAGCCATGGTTATCAGCCCGTCCCAGAATTCCTTTGTGTTATATTGAATTTGGTCTAAATTTTGAAATGGCTGTCATTTCTTACTTGAGTGAGCCACGATCATGAAATTTTGGAATTGGGTACAGAAAAATACAATGTATACATTTTTGTAATCGGATTGACCCTTACATGCGTTAAAAAAAAACATATTTTTGATGACGTCATCATGACGTCACACAATTTTCGCCTTTTAGGGCATATCTTTGAAACATACCAAAGCTATAACAAAAAGAATTTTGAAAATATCTTGTTTTGTTCGCTAGATATATTGAAAAGAATGTTACGATTTTAATACTTCAAAAATTCAGCGACTTGAAAAAAGACTAGAAATCAACCCCTTTTATAAACAGCAAGCTCATAATAGCCATGGTTATCAGCCCGTCCCAGAATTCCTTTGTGTTATATTGAATTTGGTCTAAATTTTGAAATGGCTGTCATTTCTTACTTGAGTGAGCCACGATCATGAAATTTTGGAATTGGGTACAGAAAAATACAATGTATACATTTTTGTAATCGGATTGACCCTTACATGCGTTAAAAAAAAACATATTTTTGATGACGTCATCATGACGTCACACAATTTTCGCCTTTTAGGGCATATCTTTGAAACATACCAAAGCTATAACAAAAAGAATTTTGAAAATATCTTGTTTTGTTCGCTAGATATATTGAAAAGAATGTTACGATTTTAATACTTCAAAAATTCAGCGACTTGAAAAAAGACTAGAAATCAACCCCTTTTATAAACAGCAAGCTCATAATAGCCATGGTTATCAGCCCGTCCCAGAATTCCTTTGTGTTATATTGAATTTGGTCTAAATTTTGAAATGGCTGTTATTTCTTACTTGAGTGAGCCACGATCATGAAATTTTGGAATTGGGTACAGCAAAATTCAATATATACATTTTTGTAATCAGATTGACCCTTACATGCGTTAAAAAAAAAAAGCATTTTTGATGACGTCATCATGACGTCACACAATTTTCGCTTTTTAAGGCATATCTTTGAGACATACCAAAGCTATAAGAAAAAGAATTTTGAAAATATCTTGTTTTGTTCGCTAGATATAATTTAATGAATGTTACGATTTTCAAAATTCAAAAATTCATAAAAAATCACGTGATGACGTCACCATGACGTAAAAGATCGGCATGCATCCTGAGCAGTTGGTCTAAGTGTCTGTTAAGTTTAAAGGCAATCGGCTGCATAAAAGTAGCCAAAGTGCCTGGCAGAACGAAAACGTGTACAAAGTCTATGGGCAAAAAGTCTGAAAAAGAAAAAAAAAAAAAAAACTAGAGGCAAGTGTTTGTGGACAAACACAGGGCTGTTTCTAATTTTTTTATTGTTAGTTTGGATGTCAAATGTGTATGCAATATTTAAAGTTGTTTGTTTGTTAGTTAACAATGACGGAGGGATGAAGATGTTGTTATTGGATGTGTGAAGGATTGGTTTAAAAAAGGAATCGTGTACAAATGCTATGGGAAATAGCCTAGCGAATGCCCCTTTAAGATGACATCACATAACATGTAATGACTTCATCATAACGTCATGTCAATTTTCATCTATGACACCGGGTGGCATACCTAAATAGTGTGTTTCAACTGAATCGGACTTGTACATTTGTAGATATATGGCTTCGAAAAATGCCCCTTTAAGATGACGTCACGTGACATGTAATGACGTCATCATGACGTAAAAGTTAGGCACACATTCTGAGCAGTTGGGGTAAGTGTCTGCCAAGTTTAAAAGTAGCCAAACTGGCCGGTGAGAAAGAAAACGTTTACAAATGCTATGGGCAATAATCTAGCGAGTGCCCCTTTAAGATGACACCACGTGACATGTTATGACTTGATCATAACGTCATGTCAATGTTCATCTATAACACCCGGTGGCATACCTAGATATTACGTTCCAACTTAATCGGACTTGTACTTTTGTAGATATATGGCTTCGAAAAATGCCCCTTTAAGATGACGTCACGTGACATGTGATGACGTCATCATGACGTAAAAGTTCGGCACACATTGTGAGCAGTTGGTGTAAGTGTCTGCCAAGTTTAAAAGTAGCCAAAGTGGCCGGTAAGAAAGAAAAAGTTTACAAATGCTATGTGCAATATTCTAGCGACTTGAAAAAAGAATTTTTTTCATGACGTCATCATGACGTCACACAATTTGCGCTTTTTAGGGCATATCTTTGAGACATACCAAAGCTATAACAAAAAGAATTTTGAAAATATCTTGTTTTGTTCGCTAGATATATTGAAAAGAATGTTACGATTCTAAAACTTCAAAAATTTAGCGACTTGAAAAAAGACTAGAAATCAACCCGTTTTATAAACAGCAAGCACATAATACCCATGGTTATCAGCCCTTCCCAGAATTCCTTTGTGTTATATTGAATTTGGTCTAAATTTTGAAATGGCTCCTATTTCACACTTGAGTGAGCCACGATCATGAAATTTTGGAATTAGGTACAGGAAAATTCAACGAATACATTTTTGTAATCGGATTGATCCTGACATGCGTTTAAAAAAAAAAGATTTGTTGATGACGTCATCATGACGTCACACAATTTTCGCCTTTTAGGGCATATCTTTGAGACATACCAAAGCTATAACAAAAAGAATTTTGAAAATATCTTGTTTTGTTCGCTAGATATATTGAAAAGAATGTTACGATTTTAATACTTCAAAAATTCAGCGACTTGAAAAAAGACTAGAAATCAACCCCTTTTATAAACATCAAGCACATAATAGCCATGGTTATCTGCCCGTCCCAGAATTCCTTTGTGTTATATTGAATTTGGTCTAAATTTTGAAATGGCTGTCATTTCTTACTTGAGTGAGCCACGATCATGAAATTTTGGAATTGGGTACAGGAAAATTCAATATATTCCTTTTTGTAATCGGATTGACCCTTACATGCGTTAACAAAAAAACACATTTTTGATGACGTCATCATGACGTCACAGAATTTTCGCAATTTAGGGCATATCTTTGAGACATACCAAAGCTATAACAAAAAGAATTTTGAAAATATCTTGTTTTGTTCGCTAGATATATTGAAAAGAATGTTACGATTTTAATACTTCAAAAATTCAGCGACTTGAAAAAAGACTAGAAATCAACCCCTTTTATAAACATCAAGCACATAATAGCCATGGTTATCTGCCCGTCCCAGAATTCCTTTGTGTTATATTGAATTTGGTCTAAATTTTGAAATGGCTGTCATTTCTTACTTGAGTGAGCCACGATCATGAAATTTTGGAATTGGGTACAGGAAAATTCAATATATACATTTTTGTAATCGGATTGACCCTTACATGCGTTAACAAAGAAACACATTTTTGATGACGTCATCATGACGTCACAGAATTTTCGCAATTTAGGGCATATCTTTGAGACATACCAAAGCTATAAGAAAAAGAATTTTTAAAATATCTTGTTTTGTTCGCTAGATATAATTTAATGAATGTTACGATTTTCAAAATTCAAAAATTCATAAAAAATCACGTGATGACGTCATCATGACGTAAAAGTTCGGCATGCATCCTGAGCAGTTGGTCTAAGTGTCTGTTAAGTTTAAAGGCAATCGGCTGCATAAAAGTAGCCAAAGTGCCTGGCAGAACGAAAACGTGTACAAAGTCTATGGGCAAAAAGTCTGAAAAAGAAGCAAAAAAAAACTAGAGCTTTGGTGTTTGTGGACAAACACAGGGCTGTTTCGTTTGGGGGGTTTTTGGTAGTTTGATTCTTAATTTTTGAGATTTCAATGGTGGATCAAAAAATCTCGTTTTACATTCATGGTCGTCTACGACAGGTCATGCAATCACGTAGGCTTATTCATAATCGTTTTGGAAATGTGAGCATACAAGGAGTTGATGACCATGATTACGTCATCAGACGTCACACATTTTTCACATTTATATTTAAGTGTGTATGACCTAAAAATATATTACAAGAATTATCAAAAATTGTTTAAAATTCATGTTAGATACCACGTTTCAACTTAATCGAACTTGTACTTTTGTAGATAGATGGCTTCAAAAACTGCCCCTTTAAGATGACGTCACGTGACATGTGATGAAGTCATCATAATGTCATGTCAATTTTCATCTATGAACCTGTAGATCTGCCTGGATATTACATTTCAACTTAATCGAACTTGTACTTTTGTTTATATGTGGCTTCAAAAACTGCCCCTTTAAGATGACGTCACGTGACATGTGATGACATCAATCATGATAATGTCATGTCAATTTTCAGCTATAAACCTACTGGGCTACCTAGATATTACTTTTCAACTTAATCGAACTTGTACTTTTGTAGATATATAGCTTCAAAAACTGCCCCTTTAAGATGACGTCACGTGGCATGTGATGACGTCATCATGTATGTCTGTAATTCAAAAAGAATGTTATAAGACGCCTGATTGTTTCTGTGCTTTTTACTGAATGCACTTGTTAAATACACAACTTTTTCTCTTCAACACTTTGTTTTCAGGCTTGTATTGGAGTAACTTGCCTCTCAAATTTGAATCTTTATTAATATTATGTGATATGTTCTTGCTAAAAATGCATGTTGACATTGTGGCACGTAGGAAGCAATACAAATAATTCTTTGAAAACAAGACCTTTGAATGAAGAGAGTTATTTAATGAAGTCTTACTGGTATATTTTTATTACAGTATATAATTGAAAGAAAATACGGTCTTATTAACCCTAACAGTCCAGAATTCTCCAATTTTAATATGATTTTCCACACACCCTAGGGAGGTACAGATAAATGCAAGGAAAGTCCGACATAATCTTGCTGGTCAAAAGTTTCTCTGCCACAATTGACAAACCTGTCAACTTTTTAGCGCAAGAGGGCGGTAGTACTTAAAAAAATACTCCTCTGGTTGGGTTTAGTGAATTGTAGAGGGCAGCATACGAGTTTACTGGTAAAAATTAGTTGACGGATTTTGTCCGGTGGCGCCTAGCACTGTATACCAAACTTAACTAACAATTTAAGGCAAACACACACATAGAGCGGTGGGTGAGACCGAAGCATACCCAATGTAGTGTTTGAAGACGAAAAACCAGTAATTAACGCAACACACCTTAAAGAATGGACGGCTGAAACAAACTTGATTTGAGCAGTAGAAAATCACAGAACGCATTTTGTTTAATACATTGGGAATTATCAACTGGAAATTAAATGTAAGGTAATCCAAAAGACGATTGAGACAACATTTACTTGAGTGGAACAAAATACAACAATTTTTTTTGAAAATTATGTTAAATCCTCCCAAATCACAGAACGCAAAACTTGTTTACCTATGACGTAAAAAACATATTTCAAAAAGAATTACAATAAGAATTTGGAAAGAATGTTATAAGACGCATGATTGTTTCTGTGCTTTTCACTGAATGCACTTGTTAAATACACAACTTTTTCTCTTCAACATTTTGTTTTCAGGCTTGTATTGGAGTAACTTGCCTCTCAAATTTGAATCTTTATTAATATTATGTGATATGTTCTTGATAAAAATGCATGTTGACATTGTGGCACGTAGGAAGCAATAAAAAGAATTCTTTGAAAACAAGACCTTTGAATAAAGAGAGTTATTTAATGAAGTCTTACTAGTATATTTTTATTACAGTATATAATTGAAAGAAAATACGGTCTTATTAACCCTAATAGTCCTGAATTCTCCAATTGTAATATGATTTTCCACACACCCTAGGGAGGTACAATTAAATGCAAGGAAAGTTCGACATAATCTTACTGGTCAAAAGTTTCTCTGCCACAATTGACAAACCTGTCAACTTTTTAGCGCAAGAGGGCGGTAGTACTTAAAAAAACACTCCTCTGGTTGTGTTTAGTGAACTGTAGAGGGCAGCATACGAGTTTACTGGTAAAAACTCATTCACGGATTTTGTCCGGTGGCGCCTAGCACTGTATACCAAACTTAACTAACAATTTCAGGCAAACACACACATAGAGCGGTGGGTGAGAGCGAAGCATACCCCATGTAGTGTTTGAAAACGGAAAACCAGTAATTAACGCAACACACCTTAAAGAATAGACGGCTGAAACAAACTTTATTTGAGCAGTAGAAAATCACAGAACGCATTTTTTTTAATACATTGGGAATTATAAACTGGAAATTAAAAGTAAGGTAATCCAAAATACGATTGAGACAACATTTACTTGAGTGGAACAAAATACAACAACTATTTTTGAAAATTATGTTAAATCCTCCCAAATCACAGAACGTAAAACTTGTTTACCTAAAAAACCTATTTCAAAAAGAATTACAATAAGAATTTCGAAATTAGCATGTTCAGTTGATGAGATAGGCCTTATAGCTTAAAGATTTAAAAGTAAAAAAATTACTATAAAATCATATGATGACGTCACCATAACGTCGCATCAATTTTCATATATAACACATGCCGGCCTACAAGCATTCCTGACACAAAATTGTTTAAGATAATCTACTGGGCTACCTAGATATTACTTTTCAACTTAATCTGACTTCTACTTCGGTAAAAATATGGCTTCGAAAAATGCCCCTTTCAGATGACGTCACGTGACATGTGATGACGTCATCATGACGTAAAAGTTCGGCACACATTGTGAGCAGTTGGGGTAAGTGTCTGCCAAGTTTAAAAGTAGCCAAACTGGCCGGTAAGAAAGAAAACGTTTACAAATGCTATAGGCAATAATCTAGCGAGTGCCCCTTTAAGATGACACCACGTGACATGTTATGACTTGATCATAACGTCATGTCAATGTTCATCTATAACACCCGGTGGCATACCTAGATATTACGTTCCAACTTAATCGGTCTTGTACTTTTGTAAATATATGGCTTCGAAAAATGCCCCTTTAAGATGACGTCACGTGACATGTGATGACGTCATCATGACGTAAAGGTTCGGCACACATTGTGAGCAGTTGGGGTAAGTGTCTGCCAAGTTTAAAAGTAGCCAATGTGGCCGGTAAGAAAGTAAACGTTTACAAATGCTATGGGCAATATTCTATCGACTTGAAAAAAGATTTTTTTTATGACGTCATCATGACGTCACACAATTTTCGCTTTTTAGGGCATATCTTTGAGACATACCAAAGCTATAACAAAAAGAATTTTGAAAATATCTTGTTTTGTTCGCTAGATATAGTGAAGAGAATGTTACGATTATAAAACTTCAAGAATTCAGCGACTTGAAAAAAGACTACAAATCAACCCTTTTTATAAACAGCATGCACATTTAAGCCATGGTTATCAGCCCTTCCCAGAATTCCTTTGTGTTATATTGAATTTGGTCTAAATTTTGAAATGGCTCCTATTTCTTACTTGAGTGAGCCACGATCACGAAATTTTGGAATTAGGTACAGGAAAATTCAATGTATACATTTTTGTAATCAGATTGACCCTTACATGCGTTTAAAAAAAAAAATATTGTTGATGACGTCATCATGACGTCACACAATTTTCGCCATTTAGGGCATATCTTTGAGACATACCAAAGCTGTAACAAAAATAATTTTGAAAATATCTTGTTTTGTTCGCTAGATATATTGAAAAGAATGTTACGATTTTAAAACTTCAAAAATTCAGCGACTTGAAAAAAGACTAGAAATCAACCCCTTTTATAAACAGCAAGCTCATAATAGCCATGGTTATCAGCCCGTCCCAGAATTCCTTTGTGTTATATTGAATTTGGTCTAAATTTTGAAATGGCTGTCATTTCTTACTTGAGTGAGCCACGATCATGAAATTTTGGAATTGGGTACAGGAAAATTCAATATATACATTTTTGTAATCGGATTGACCCTTACATGCGTTAACAAAAAAACACATTTTTGATGACGTCATCATGACGTCACACAATTTTCGCAATTTAGGGCATATCTTTGAGACATACCAAAGCTATAAGAAAAAGAATTTTGAAAATATCTTGTTTTGTTCGCTAGATATAATTTAATGAATGTTACGATTTTCAAAATTCAAAAATTCATAAAAAATCACGTGATGACGTCATCATGACGTAAAAGTTCGGCATGCATCCTGAGTAGTTGGTCTAAGTGTCTGTTAAGTTTAAAGGCAATCGGCTGCATAAAAGTAGCCAAAGTGCCTGGCAGAACGAAAACGTGTACAAAGTCTATGGGCAAAAAGTCTGAAAAAGAAAAAAAAACTAGAGCCAATAGTGTTTGTGGACAAACACAGGGCTGTTTCGGTTTTTTGTGTGTAAAATTTGGTGATTAAAATGAAATTTCAAAAATTTCAATAAAATTTCAAAAATTAAAAAAATTATAGAAAATTAGCCGATGAGGTCATCATGACGTCACTTCGGCTTCTGCATGCTGGTGGCACTATCTACATACCCACCAATTTTTATGACGATCGGACCTACCCTTATATGTGTTTCAAAAAAGCATATTTTTGATGACGTCATGATGACGTCACACATTTTCCCATTTATGTGAAAAAGTATAGGAGCTAACAAAGCTATTACAAAAAGAATTTTGAATTTAGCATGTTCTGTTAAAGAGATATGGGTTTAAGAAACTTTAAGGTTAAAAAACTTTAAAATTACTATAAAATCGTATGATGAGGTCATCATGACGTCACCTCAATTTCCATCTATAACACGTACTTGTCTACCACCATAGCAGGTTTGAATGCAATCGGACCTACGGTTCTCTAGATATGTGCCCTTGAAAAATGCACCTTTAAGATGACGTCACATGACAAGTGATGACGTCATCATGACGTCACTCTTCGGCATACATTTTCAGCTTAGGGTCTCTGTTTGAGTTAAACCTGATTAAGATCTGAGGTTGTTTAGTGACCAAAGTGGCTCTTACAAAATTCGTGTACAAAGTCTATGGGATTTGGGATAGAACTAAAAATTCATAGAAAATCAGCCGATGACGTCATCATGACGTCACTTTGGATTTTCCATGCTAGTGGCACTATCTACCTACCCACCAATTTTCATGACGATCGGACCTATCCTTATATGTGTTTTAAAAAAGCACATTTTTGATGATGTCATCATGACGTCACACATTTTCTCCCTTTTAGGGGATATCTCTGAGACGTACCAAAGCTATACCAAAAAGAATTTTGAAAATATCTTGTTTTGTTCGCCAGATATATTGAAAAGAATTTTACGATTTTCAAATTTCAAAAATTCATAAAAAATCACGTGATGACGTCATCATGACGTAAATGTTCGGCATACATTCTGAGTAGTTAGTCTAAGTGTCTGCCAAGTTTAAAGCCAATCGGCAGCATAAAAGTAGCCAAAGTGCCGGTAAGAAAGAAAACGTGTACAAATGCTATGGGCATTTGGCTGAAAAAGAAAAAAAAAAAAAAAAAGAAAAAAAAAAAAAAAAGAAAAAAAAAAAAATCTTAACGAAAACAAGGGCTGTTTCGGAAAAGTTTCCGAAACAGCCAAAAAAAGAAAAAAAAAAAAGAAAAAAAAAAAAATCTTAACGAAAACAAGGGCTGTTTCGAAAAACTTTCGAAACAGCCAAAAAAAAAAAAAGAAAAAAAAAAAAATCTTAACGAAAACAAGGGCTGTTTCGAAAAACTTTCGAAACAGCCAAAAAAAAAAAAAAAAAAAAAAAAAAAAAAAAAAAATAGAGCCAATGGGAGGTGTTTGTGGACAAACACAGGGCTGTTTCGTTTTTGTTTTTTTATTTTTTGGATGTGAAATGAGAATACAATAATTTAAGTTTGTCAAACAATCGCGCTGCTGCCAGTTTTCTTTGTTAGACTTTGAAAATAATTAAAGTTGTTTGTAATAGTCACTTGTGATGACGTCATCATAACGTAATGTACATTTTCATCTGTAAACTTGCTGACCTACCTAGATATTACATTTAAAATAATCGAACTTGTACTTTTGTAGATATACAATGTATGGCTTTAAAAACTGCCCCTTTAAGATAACGTGACGTGACATGTGATGACGTCATCATAACGTCACGTCAATTTTCATCTATAAACCTGCTTGCCTACCCGACTATATATTACATTTCAAATAAATCGGACCTGTACTTTTGAAGATATATGGCTTTGAGAAAAATGCCCCTTTAAGATAATGACACGAAACGAGTGATGACGTAATCATGACATCAATAATTTTGTTATTTAAAATACCTACTGGGCTACCTAGATATTACTTTTGAACTTAATCGGACTTGTACTTTTGTTTATATATGGCTTCAAAAACTGCACCTTTAAGATGACGTCATGTGACATGTGATGACATCATAATAATGTCATGTCAATTTTGATCTATAAACCTATTGGGCTACCTAGATATTACTTTTCAACTTAATCGGACATGTACTTCTTAATATATATGGCTTCAAAAACTGCCCCTTTAAGATGACGTCACGTAACATGTGATGACGTCATCATAACGTCATGTCAATTTCCATCTATAACACCCGGTGGCATACCTAGATATTACGTTTCAACTTAATCGGACTTGTACTTTTGTAGATATATGGCTTCGAAAAAATGCCCCTTTAAGATGGCGTCACGTGACATGTGATGACATCATCATGACGTAAAAGTTCGCCACACGTTGTGAGCAGTTGGGGTAAGTGTCTGCCAAGTTTAAAAGTAGCCAATGTGGCCGGTAAGAAAGTAAACGTTTACAAATGCTATGGGCAATATTCTATCGACTTGAAAAAAGAATTTTTTTATGACGTCATCATGACGTCACACAATTTTCGCTTTTTAGGGCATATCTTTGAGACATACCAAAGCTATAACAAAAAGAATTTTGAAAATATCTTGTTTTGTTCGCTAGATATAGTGAAAAGAATGTTACGATTATAAAACTTCAAGAATTCAGCGACTTGAAAAAAGACTAGAAATCAACCCCTTTTATAAACAGCAAGCTCATAATAGCCATGGTTATCAGCCCGTCCCACAATTCCTTTGTGTTATATTGAATTTGGTCTACATTTTGAAATGGCTGTCATTTCTTACTTGAGTGAGCCACGATCATGAAATTTTGGAATTGGGTACAGAAAAATACAATGTATACATTTTTGTAATCGGATTGACCCTTACATGCGTTAAAAAAAACACATATTTTTGATGACGTCATCATGACGTCACACAATTTTCGCCTTTTAGGGCATATCTTTGAGACATACCAAAGCTATAACAAAAAGAATTTTGAAAATATCTTGTTTTGTTCGCTAGATATATTGAAAAGAATGTTACGATTTTAATACTTCAAAAATTCAGCGACTTGAAAAAAGACTAGAAATCAACCCCTTTTATAAACAGCAAGCTCATAATAGCCATGGTTATCAGCCCGTCCCAGAATTCCTTTGTGTTATATTGAATTTGGTCTAAATTTTGAAATGGCTGTTATTTCTTACTTGAGTGAGCCACGATCATGAAATTTTGGAATTGGGTACAGCAAAATTCAATATATACATTTTTGTAATCAGATTGACCCTTACATGCGTTAAAAAAAAAAAGCATTTTTGATGACGTCATCATGACGTCACACAATTTTCGCTTTTTAAGGCATATCTTTGAGACATACCAAAGCTATAAGAAAAAGAATTTTTAAAATATCTTGTTTTGTTCGCTAGATATAATTTAATGAATGTTACGATTTTCAAAATTCAAAAATTCATAAAAAATCACGTGATGACGTCACCATGACGTAAAAGATCGGCATGCATCCTGAGCAGTTGGTCTAAGTGTCTGTTAAGTTTAAAGGCAATCGGCTGCATAAAAGTAGCCAAAGTGCCTGGCAGAACGAAAACGTGTACAAAGTCTATGGGCAAAAAGTCTGAAAAAGAAAAAAAAAAAAAAACTAGAGGCAAGTGTTTGTGGACAAACACAGGGCTGTTTCGATTTTTTTTATTGTTAGTTTGGATGTCAAATGTGTATGCAATATTTAAAGTTGTTTGTTAGTTAGCAATGACGGAGGGATGAAGATGTTGTTATTGGATGTGTGAAGGATTGGTTTAAAAAAAGGAATCGTGTACAAATGCTATGGGAAATAGCCTAGCGAATGCCCCTTTAAGATGACATCACATAACATGTAATGACTTCATCATAACGTCATGTCAATTTTCATCTATGACACCGGGTGGCATACCTAAATGGTGTGTTTCAACTGAATCGGACTTGTACATTTGTAGATATATGGCTTCGAAAAATGCCCCTTTAAGATGACGTCACGTGACATGTGATGACGTCATCATGACGTAAAAGTTAGGCACACATTCTGAGCAGTTGGGGTAAGTGTCTGCCAAGTTTAAAAGTAGCCAAACTGGCCGGTAAGAAAGACAACGTTTACAAATGCTATGGGCAATAATCTAGCGAGTGCCCCTTTAAGATGACACCACGTGACATGTTATGACTTGATCATAACGTCATGTCAATGTTCATCTATAACACCCGGTGGCATACCTAGATATTACGTTCCAACTTAATCGGACTTGTACTTTTGTAGATATATGGCTTCGAAAAATGCCCCTTTAAGATGACGTCACGTGACATGTGATGACGTCATCATGACGTAAAGGTTCGGCACACATTGTGAGCAGTTGGAGTAAGTGTCTGCTAAGTTTAAAAGTAGCCAAAGTGGCCGGTAAGAAAGAAAAAGTTTACAAATGCTATGGGCAATATTCTAGCGACTTGAAAAAAGATTTTTTTTTATGACGTCATCATGACGTCACACAATTTTCGCTTTTTAGGGCATATCTTTGAGACATACCAAAGCTATAACAAAAAGAATTTTGAAAATATCTTGTTTTGTTCGCTAGATATATTGAAAAGAATGTTACGATTCCAAAAATTTAAAATTCAGCGACTTGAAAAAAGACTACAAATCAACCCTTTTTATAAACAGCATGCTCATTTAAGCCATGGTTATCTGCCCTTCCCAGAATTCCTTTGTGTTATATTGAATTTGGTCTAAATTTTGAAACGGTTCCTATTTCTTACTTGAGTGAGCCACGACCATGAAATTTTGGAATTACGTACAGAAAAATTCAATGTATACATTTTTGTAATCGGATTGACCCTTACATGCGTTAAAAAAAAAAATATTGTTGATGACGTCATCATGACGTCACACAATTTTCGCCTTTTAGGGCATATCTTTGAGACATACCAAAGCTATAACAAAAATAATTTTGAAAATATCTTGTTTTGTTCGCTAGATATATTGAAAAGAATGTTACGATTTTAAAACTTCAAGAATTCAGCGACTTGAAAAAAGACTACAAATCAACCCTTTTTATAAACAGCATGCACATTTAAGCCATGGTTATCAGCCCTTCCCAGAATTCCTTTGTGTTATATTGAATTTGGTCTACATTTTGAAATGGCTCCTATTTCTTACTTGAGTGAGCCACGATCACGAAATTTTTGAATTAGGTACAGGAAAATTCAATGTATACATTTTTGTAATCAGATTGACCCTTACATGCGTTTAAAAAAAAAAATATTGTTGATGACGTCATCATGACGTCACACAATTTTCGCCATTTAGGGCATATCTTTGAGACATACCAAAGCTGTAACAAAAATAATTTTGAAAATATCTTGTTTTGTTCGCTAGATATATTGAAAAGAATGTTACGATTTTAGAACTTCAAAAATTCAGCGACTTGAAAAAAGACTAGAAATCAACCCCTTTTATAAACAGCAAGCTCATAATAGCCATGGTTATCAGCCCGTCCCAGAATTCCTTTGTGTTATATTGAATTTGGTCTAAATTTTGAAATGGCTGTCATTTCTTACTTGAGTGAGCCACGATCATGAAATTTTGGAATTGGGTACAGAAAAATACAATGTATACATTTTTGTAATCGGATTGATCCTTACATGCGTTAAAAAAAAAAAATATTTTTGATGACGTCATCATGACGTCACACAATTTTCGCAATTTAGGGCATATCTTTGAGACATACCAAAGCTATCAGAAAAAGAATTTTGAAAATATCTTGTTTTGTTCGCTAGATATAATTTAATGAATGTTACGATTTTCAAAATTCAAAAATTCATAAAAAATCACGTGATGACGTCATCATGACGTAAAAGTTCGGCATGCATCCTGAGTAGTTGGTCTAAGTGTCTGTTAAGTTTAAAGGCAATCGGCTGCATAAAAGTAGCCAAAGTGCCTGGCAGAAAGAAATCGTGTACAAATGCTATGGGCAAAAGTCTGAAAAAGAAGAAAAAAAAAAACTAGACATGTTATGTGTTTGTCCCGTGGACAAACACAGGGCTGTTTCGTGTTTTTTTTATTGTGTTAGTTAGTCAAATGTTTATACAATAATTAACGTTATTGGATGTGTGAAGGATTGGTTTAAAGAAAGAAATCGAGTACAAATGTTATGGGGAATAGTGTAGCGAATGCCCCTTTAAAATGACATCACGTGACATGTGATCACTTCATAACGTCAAGTCAATGTTCACCTATAACACCCGGTGGCATACCTAGATACATGTTTCAACTTAATCGGACTTGTACTTTTGTAGATATATGGCTTTGAAAAATGCCTCTTTAAGATGACGTCACGTGACATGTGATGATGTCATCATGACGTAAAAGTTCGACACACATTCTGAGCAGTTGGTCTAAGTGTCTGCCAATTTGAAAAGTACCCAAAGTGCCAATAAGAAAAAAGTGTACAAATGCTATGGGCAATAGTCTAGCGAATGCTCCTTTAAGATGACATCACGTGACATGTGATGTCATCATAACGTTATGTCAACTTTCATCTATAACACACCGTGTAGCATACTTAGATATTACGTTTCAACTTAATCGGACTTGTACTTGTGTAGATACACAATGTATGGCTACGAAAAATGCCCCTTTAAGATGACGTCAAGTTGACATGTGATGACGTCATCATGACATAAAAGTTCGACACACATTCTGAGCAATTCTGCCAATTTTAAAAGTACCCAAAGTGCCAGTAAGAAAAAAACATGTACAAATGCAATATAGTCTAGCGAATGCCCCTTTAAGATGACATCACGTGACATGTGATGACATCATGATAATGTCATGTCAATTTCCATCTATAAACCTACTGGCCTACCTAGATATTACGTTTCAACTTAATTGAACTTGTACTTTTGTTGATATATGGCTTCCAAAACTGCCCCTTTAAGATGACGTCACGTGACATGTGATGACGTCGTCCTATTGTCATGTTTATTTTCATCTATGAACCTGCAGACCTACCTGGATATTACATTTCAACTTAATCGAATTTGTACTTTTGTAGATATATGGCTTCAAAACTGCCCCTTTAAGATGACGTCACGTGACATGTGATGACATCAATCATGATAATGTCATGTCAATTTTCAGCTATAAACCTACTGGGCTACCTAGATATTACTTTTCAACTTAATCGAACTTGTACTTTTGTAGATATATAGCTTCAAAAACTGCCCCTTTAAGATGACGTCACGTGGCATGTGATGACGTCATCATGTATGTCTGTAATTCAAAAAGAATGTTATAAGACGGCTGATTGTTTGTGTGCTTTTCACTGAATGCACTTGTTAAATACAACTTTTTCTCTTCAACATTTTGTTTTCAGCCTTGTATTGGAGTAACTTGCCTCTCAAATTTGAATCTTTATTAATATTATGTGATATGTTCTTGATAAAAATGCATGTTGACATTGTGGCACGTAGGAAGCAATAAAAAGAATTCTTTGAAAACAAGACCTTTGAATGAAGAGAGTTATTTAATGAAGTCTTACTGGTATATTTTTATTACAGTATATAATTGAAAGAAAATACGGTCTTATTAACCCTAATAGTCCTGAATTCTCAAATTTTAATATGATTTTCCACACACCCTAGGGAGGTACAGTTAAATGCAAAGAAAGTCCGACATAATCTTGCTGGTCAAAAGTTTCTCTGCCACAATTGACAAACCTGTCAACTTTTTAGCGCAAGAGGGCGGTAGTACTTACAAAAATACTCCTCTGGTTGTGTTTAGTGAATTGTAGAGGGCAGCATACGAGTTTACTGGTAAAAATTCATTCACGGATTTTGTCCGGTGGCGCCTAGCACTGTATACCAAACTTAACTAACAATTTAAGGCAAACAAACACATAGAGCGGTGGGTGAGACCGAAGCATACCCCCTGTAGTGTTTGAAGACGGAAAACCAGAAATTAACGCAACACACCTTAAAGAATGCACGACTGAAACAAACTTTATTTGAGCAGTAGAAAATCACAGAACGCATTTGTTTTAATACATTGGGAATTATAAACTGGAAATTAAATGTAAGGTAATCCAAATGACGATTGAGACAACATTTACTTGAGTGGAACAAAATACAACAATTATTTTTGAAAATTATGTTAAATCCTCCCAAATCACAGAACGCAAAACTTGTTTACCTATGACGTAAAAAACATATTTCAAAAAGAATTACAATAAGAATTTGGAAAGAATGTTATAAGACGCATGATTGTTTCTGTGCTTTTCACTGAATGCACTTGTTAAATACACAACTTTTTCTCTTCAACATTTTGTTTTCAGGCTTGTATTGGAGTAACTTGCCTCTCAAATTTGAATCTTTATTAATATTATGTGATATGTTCTTGATAAAAATGCATGTTGACATTGTGGCACGTAGGAAGCAATAAAAAGAATTCTTTGAAAACAAGACCTTTGAATAAAGAGAGTTATTTAATGAAGTCTTACTAGTATATTTTTATTACAGTATATAATTGAAAGAAAATACGGTCTTATTAACCCTAATAGTCCTGAATTCTCCAATTGTAATATGATTTTCCACACACCCTAGGGAGGTACAGTTAAATGCAAGGAAAGTTCGACATAATCTTACTGGTCAAAAGTTTCTCTGCCACAATTGACAAACCTGTCAACTTTTTAGCGCAAGAGGGCGGTAGTACTTAAAAAAATACTCCTCTGGTTGTGTTTAGTGAACTGTAGAGGGCAGCATACGAGTTTACTGGTAAAAATTCATTCACGGATTTTGTCCGGTGGCGCCTAGCACTGTATACCAAACTTAACTAACAATTTAAGGCAAACACACACATAGAGCGGTGGGTGAGAGCGAAGCATAACCCATGTAGTGTTTGAAAACGGAAAACCAGTAATTAACGCAACACACCTTAAAGAATAGACGGCTGAAACAAACTTTATTTGAGCAGTAGAAAATCACAGAACGCATTTTTTTTAATACATTGGGAATTATAAACTGGAAATTAAAAGTAAGGTAATCCAAAATACGATTGAGACAACATTTACTTGAGTGGAACAAAATACAACAACTATTTTTGAAAATTATGTTAAATCCTCCCAAATCACAGAACGTAAAACTTGTTTACCTAAACAACCTATTTCAAAAAGAATTACAATAAGAATTTCGAAATTAGCATGTTCAGTTGATGAGATAGGCCTTATAGCTTAAAGATTCAAAAGTAAAACAATTACTCTAAAATCATATGATGACGTCACCACAACGTCGCATCAATTTTCATATATAACACATGCCGGCCTACAAGCATTCCTGACACAAAATTGTTTAAGATAATCTACTGGGCTACCTAGATATTACTTTTCAACTTAATCTGACTTCTACTTCGGTAAAAATATGGCTTCGAAAAATGCCCCTTTCAGATGACGTCACGTGGCATGTGATGACGTCATCATGACGTAAAAGTTCGGCACATATTGTGAGCAGTTGGGGTAAGTGTCTGCCAAGTTTAAAAGTAGCCAAACTGGCCGGTAAGAAAGAAAACGTTTACAAATGCTATGGGCAATAATCTAGCGAGTGCCCCTTTAAGATGACACCACGTGACATGTTATGACTTGATCATAACGTCATGTCAATGTTCATCTATAACACCCGGTGGCATACCTAGATATTACGTTCCAACTTAATCGGTCTTGTACTTTTTGTGTGACGATATGGCTTCGAAAAATGCCCCTTTAAGATGACGTCACGTGACATGTGATGACGTCATCATGACGTAAAGGTTCGGCACACATTGTGAGCAGTTGGGGTAAGTGTCTGCCAAGTTTAAAAGTAGCCAAAGTGGCCGGTAAGAAAGAAAAAGTTTACAAATGCTATGGGCAATATTCTAGCGACTTAAAAAAAAGAATTTTTTTATGACGTCATCATGACGTCACACAATTTTCGCCATTTAGGGCATATCTTTGAGACATACCAAAGCTGTAACAAAAATAATTTTGAAAATATCTTGTTTTGTTCGCTAGATATATTGAAAAGAATGTTACGATTTTAAAACTTCAAAAATTCAGCGACTTGAAAAAAGACTAGAAATCAACCCCGTTTATAAACAGCAAGCTCATAATAGCCATGGTTATCAGCCCATCCCAGAATTCCTTTGTGTTATATTGAATTTGGTCTAAATTTTGAAATGGCTGTCATTTCTTACTTGAGTGAGCCACGATCATGAAATTTTGGAATTGGGTACAGAAAAATACAATGTATACATTTTTGTAATCGGATTGACCCTTACATGCGTTAAAAAAAAAAAGATTTGTTGATGACGTCATCATGACGTCACACAATTTTCGCTTTTTAGGGCATATCTTTGAGACATACCAAAGCTGTAACAAAAATAATTTTGAAAATATCTTGTTTTGTTCGCTAGATATATTGAAAAGAATGTTACGATTTTAATACTTCAAAAATTTGGCGACTTGAAAAAAGACTAGAAATCAACCCTTTTATAAACAGCAAGCACATAATACCCATGGTTATCAGCCCTTCCCAGAATTCCTTTGTGTTATATTGAATTTGGTCTAAATTTTGAAATGGCTCCTATTTCATACTTGAGTGAGCCACGATCATGAAATTTTGGAATTGGGTACAGGAAAATTCAATATATACATTTTTGTAATCGGATTGACCCTTACATGCGTTAACAAAAAAACACATTTTTGATGACGTCATCATGACGTCACACAATTTTCGCAATTTAGGGCATATCTTTGAGACATACCAAAGCCATAACAAAAAGAATTTTGAAAATATCTTATTTGGTTCGCTAGATATAATTTAATGAATGTTACGATTTTCAAAATTCAAAAATTCATAAAAAATTACGTGATGACGTCATCATGACGTAAAAGTTCGGCATGCATCCTGAGCAGTTGGTCTAAGTGTCTGTTAAATTTAAAGGCAATCGGCTGCATAAAAGTAGCCAAAGTGCCTGGCAGAAAGAAAACGTGTACAAATGCTATGGGCAAAAAGTCTGAAAAAGAAAAAAAAACAAAAAAACAAAAAAAAAAGAAAACTAGAGGCAAGTGTTTGTGGACAAACACAGGGCTGTTTCGATTTTTTTTATTGTTAGTTTGGATGTCAAACGTGTATGCAATATTTAAAGTTGTTAGTTAGCAATGACGGAGGGATGAAGATGTTATTGGATGTGTGAAGGATTGGTTTAAAAAAAGGAATCGTGTACAAATGCTATGGGAAATAGCCTAGCGAATGCCCCTTTAAGATGACATCACATAACATGTAATGACTTCATCATAACGTCATGTCAATTTTCATCTATGACACCGGGTGGCATACCTAAATGGTGTGTTTCAACTGAATCGGACTTGTACATTTGTAGATATATGGCTTCGAAAAATGCCCCTTTAAGATGACGTCACGTGACATGTGATGACGTCATCATGACGTAAAAGTTAGGCACACATTCTGAGCAGTTGGGGTAAGTGTCTGCCAAGTTTAAAAGTAGCCAAACTGGCCGGTAAGAAAGAAAACGTTTACAAATGCTATGGGCAATAATCTAGCGAGTGCCCCTTTAAGATGACACCACGTGACATGTTATGACTTGATCATAACGTCATGTCAATGTTCATCTATAACACCCGGTGGCATACCTAGATATTACGTTCCAACTTAATCGGACTTGTACTTTTGTAGATATATGGCTTCGAAAAATGCCCCTTTAAGATGACGTCACGTGACATGTGATGACGTCATCATGACGTAAAGGTTCGGCACACATTGTGAGCAGTTGGAGTAAGTGTCTGCTAAGTTTAAAAGTAGCCAAAGTGGCCGGTAAGAAAGAAAAAGTTTACAAATGCTATGGGCAATATTCTAGCGACTTGAAAAAAGATTTTTTTTTATGACGTCATCATGACGTCACACAATTTTCGCTTTTTAGGGCATATCTTTGAGACATACCAAAGCTATAACAAAAAGAATTTTGAAAATATCTTGTTTTGTTCGCTAGATATATTGAAAAGAATGTTACGATTTTAATACTTCAAAAATTCAGCGACTTGAAAAAAGACTAGAAATCAACCCCTTTTATAAACATCAAGCACATAATAGCCATGGTTATCTGCCCGTCCCAGAATTCCTTTGTGTTATATTGAATTTGGTCTAAATTTTGAAATGGCTCCTATTTCTTACTTGAGTGAGCCACGATCACGAAATTTTGGAATTACGTACAGAAAAATTCAATGTATTTATTTTTGTAATCGGATTGACCCTTACATGCGTAAAAAAAAAAAAATATTGTTGATGACGTCATCATGACGTCACACAATTTTCGCCTTTTAGGGCATATCTTTGAGACATACCAAAGCTATAACAAAAAGAATTTTTAAAATATCTTGTTTTGTTCGCTAGATATATTGAAAAGAATGTTACGATTTTAATACTTCAAAAATTCAGCGACTTGAAAAAAGACTAGAAATCAACCCCTTTTATAAACAGCAAGCACATAATAGCCATGGTTATCTGCCCGTCCCAGAATTCCTTTGTGTTATATTGAATTTGGTCTAAATTTTGAAATGGCTGTCATTTCTTACTTGAGTGAGCCACGATCATGAAATTTTGGAATTGGGTACAGGAAAATTCAATGTATACATTTTTGTAATCGAATTGACCCTTACATGCGTTTACAAAAAAACATATTTTTGATGACGTCATCATGACGTCAAACAATTTTCGCTTTTTAGGGCATATCTTTGAGACATACCAAAGCTATAACAAAAAGAATTTTGAAAATATCTTGTTTTGTTCGCTAGATATAATTTAATGAATGTTACGATTTTCAAATTTCAAAAATTCATAAAAAATCACGTGATGACGTCATCATGACGTAAAAGTTCGGCATGCATTCTGAGCAGTTGGTCTAAGTGTCTGTTAAGTTTAAAGGCAATCGGCTGCATCAAAGTAGCAAAAGTGCCTGGTAGAAAGAAAACGTGTACAAATGCTATGGGCAAAAAGTCTGAAAAAGAAGCAAAAAAAAAAAAAAAAAAAAAAAAAAAAAAGAAAAAAAAAAAAATCTTAACGAAAACAAGGGCTGTTTCGTAAAACTACGAAACAGCCAAAAAAAAAAATCTTAACGAAAACAAGGGCTGTTTCGAAAAACTTTCGAAACAGCCAAAAAAAGAAAAAAAAAAAAATCTTAACGAAAACAAGGGCTGTTTCGAAAAACTTTCGAAACAGCCAAAAAAAAAAAAAAAAAAAAAAAAAAAAAAAAAAACTAGAGCTTTAGTGTTTGTGGACAAACACAGGGCTGTTTCGTTTTTTTTTTTTTTGGTAGTTTGATTCTTATTCTTGAGATTTCAATGGTGGATAAAATATCTCGTTTTATGGTCGTCTAGGTCAAGCAATCACGTGCTTATTCATAATCTTTTTAGAAATGTGAGCATACAAGCAGTTGATGACCATGATTACGTCATCAGACGTCACACATTTTTCACATTTATATTTAAGTGTGTATGACCTAAAAATATATTACAAAAATAATTATACAAAATTGTTTAAAATTCATGTTAGATACCACGTTTCAACTTAATCGGACTTGTACTTCTTAATATATATGGCTTCAAAAACTGCCCCTTTAAGATGACGTCACGTAACATGTGATGACGTCATCAAAATGTAATGTCAATTTTCATCTATAAACCTACTAGGCTACCTAGATATTACTTTTCAACTTAATCGGACTTGTACTTTTGTAGATATATGGCTTCGAAAAAATGCCCCTTTAAGATGACGTCACGTGACATGTGATGACATCATCATGACGTAAAAGTTTGGCACACGTTGTGAGCAGTTGGGGTAAGTGTCTGCCAAGTTTAAAAGTAGCCAAAGTGAACGGTAAGAAAGAAAACGTTTACAAATGCTAAGGGCAATAATCTAGCGAGTGCCCCTTTAAGATGAAACCACGTGACATGTTATGACTTGATCATAACGTTATGTCAATGTTCATCTATAACACCCGGTGGCATACCTAGATATTACGTTCCAACTTAATCGGACTTGTACTTTTGTAGATATATGACTTCGAAAAATGCCCCTTTAAAGATGACGTCACGTGACATGTGATGACGTCACCATGACGTAAAAGTTCGGCACACATTGTGAGCAGTTGGGGTAAGTGTCTGCCAAGTTTAAAAGTAGCCAAAGTGGCTGGTAAGAAAGAAAAAATTTACAATTGCTATGGGCAATATTCTAGCGACTTTAAAAAAAGAACTGTTTTATGACGTCATCATGACGTCACACAATTTTCGCTTTTTAGGGCATATCTTTGAGACATACCAAAGCTGTAACAAAAATAATTTTGAAAATGCCTTGTTTTGTTCGCTAGATATATTGAAAAGAATGTTACGATTTTAAAACTTCAAAAATTTAGCGACTTGAAAAAAGACTAGAAATCAACCCTTTTATAAACAGCAAGCACATAATAGCCATGGTTATCTGCCCGTCCCAGAATTCCTTTGTGTTATATTGAATTTGGTCTAAATTTTGAAATGGCTGTTATTTCTTACTTGAGTGAGCCACGATCATGAAATTTTGGAATCAGGGAGAGGAAAATTCAATATATACATTTTTGTAATCGGATTGACCCTTACATGCGTTTAAAAAAAGAAATGTTTTGATGACGTCATCATGACGTCACACATTTTCTCCCTTTTAGGGGATATCTTTGAGACATACCAAAGCTATAACAAAAAGAATTTTGAAAATATATTGTTTTGTTCGCTAGATATATTGAAAACAATGTTACGATTTTAAAATTTCAAAAATTCATAAAAAGTCACGTGATGACGTCATTATGACCTCATTTTGGATTTTGCATGCTAGTGACAGTATCTACCTACCCACCACTTTTCATGACGATCGGACTTATCCTTATATGTGTTTTAAAAAATCACACTTTTGATGACGTCATCATGACGTCACACATTTTTTCCCTTTTAGGGCATATCTTTGAGACATACCAAAGCTATCACAAAAAAAAAATTGAAAATATCGTGTTTTGTTCGCTAGATATATTGAAAAGAATGTTACGATTTTAAAACTTCAAAAATTTAGCGACTTGAAAAAAGACTAGAAATCAACCCTTTTATAAACAGCAAGCACATAATAGCCATGGTTATCTGCCCGTCCCAGAATTCCTTTGTGTTATATTGAATTTGGTCTAAATTTTGAAATGGCTCTTATTTCTTACTTGAGTGAGCCACGATCATGAAATTTTTGAATTAGGTACAGAAAAATTCAATGTATACATTTTTGTAATCGGATTGACCCTTACATGCGTAAAAAAAAAAACACATTTTTGATGACGTCATCATGACGTCGCACAGTTTTCGCTTTTTAGGGCATATCTTTGAGACATACCAAAGCTGTAACAAAAAGAATTTTGAAAATATCTTGTTTTGTTCGCTAGATATATTGAAAAGAATGTTACGATTTTCAAATTTCAAAAATTCATAAAAAATCACGTGATGACGTCATCATGACGTAAAAGATCGGCATACATTCTGAGCAGTTGGTCTAAGTGTCTGCTAAGTTTAAATGCAATCGGTTGCTTAAAAGTAGCCAAAGTGCCGGTCAGAAAGAAAACGTGTACAAATGCTATGGGCAAAAGTCTGAAAAAGAAGAAGAAAAAACTAGACGGACGGTGTTTGTGGACAAACACAGGGCTGTTTCGTTTTTTTTTTTTTTTAGTTTGGATGTGAAATGGGAATACAATAATTAAACTTCGTCAAACAATCGCGCTCCTGCCAGTTTTCTATGTTAGACTTTGAAAATAATTTAGGTTGTTTGTAATAGTCACTTGTGATGACGTCATCATAACGTAATGTAAATTTACATCTGTAAACTTGCTGACCTACCTAGATATTACATTTAAAATAATCAAACTTGTACTTTTGTAGATATACAATGTATGGCTTTAAAAACTGCCCCTTTAAGATAACGTCACGTGACATGTGATGACGTCATCATAACGTCACGTCAATTTTTATCTATGAACCTGCTTGCCTACCCGACTATATATTACATTTCAAATAAATCGGACTTGTACTTTTGTAGATTTATGGCTTCGAAAAATGCCCCTTTAAGATAATGACACGAAACAAGTGATGACGTAATCATGACATCATAATTTTTTTAATTTAAAATACCTACTGGGCTACCTAGATATTACTTTTGAACTTAATCGGACTTGTACTTTTGTTTATATATGGCTTCAAAAACTGCCCCTTTAAGATGACGTCAGGTGACATGTGATGAAGTCATCATAACGTCATGTCAATTTTCAGCTATAAACCTACTGGGCTACCTAGATATTACTTTTCAACTTAATCGAACTTGTAATTTTGTTTATATATGGCTTCAAAAAGTGCCCCTTTAAGATGACGTCACGTGACATGTGATGACGTCATCATAACGTCAATTCAATTTTTATCTATAAACCTACTGGGCTACCTAGATATTACTTTTGAACTTAATCGGACTTGTGCTTTTGTAGACATATGGCTTCAAAAACTGCCCCTTTAAGATGACGTCACGTGACATGTGATGACATCAATTATGATAATGTCATGTCAATTTTCAGCTATAAACCTACTGGGCTACCTAGATATTACTTTTCAACTTAATCGAATTTGTACTTTTGTAGATATATGGCTTCAAAAACTGCCCCTTTAAGATGACGTCACGTGGCATGTCATGACGTCATCAAGAGGTAAAAGTTCGGCACACATTGTGAGCAGTTAGTCTAAGTGTCTGCCAAGTTTAAAAGTACCCAAAGTGCCGGTAAGAAAGAAAACGTGTACAAATGCTATAGGCAATAATCTAGCGAGTGCCCCTTTAAGATGACACCACGTGACATGTTATGACTTGATCATAACGTCATGTCAATTTTCATCTATAACACCAGGTGGCATACCTTACGTTCCAACTGAATCGGACTTGTACTTTTGTAGATATATGGCTTCGAAAAATGCCCCTTTAAGATGACGTCACGTGACATGTGATGACGTCATCAGGACGTAAAAGTTCGGCACACATTGTGAGCAGTTGGGGTAAGTGTCTGCCAAGTTTAAAAGTAGCCAAAGTGGCCGGTAAGAAAGAAAACGTTTACAAATGCTATGTGCAATATTCTAGCGACTTGAAAAAAGAATTTTTTTTATGACGTCATCATGACGTCACACAATTTGCGCTTTTTATGGCATATCTTTGAGACATACCAAACCTATAACAAAAAGAATTTTGAAAATATCTTGTTTTGTTCGCTAGATATATTGAAAAGACTGTTACGATTCTAAAACTTCAAAAATTTAGCGACTTGAAAAAAGACTAGAAATCAACCCCTTTTATAAACAGCAAGCACAAAATACCCATGGTTATCAGCCCTTCCCAGAATTCCTTTGTGTTATATTGAATTTGGTCTAAATTTTGAAATGGCTCCTATTTCATACTTGAGTGAGCCACGATCATCAAATTTTGGAATTAGGTACAGGAAAATTCAACGAATACATTTTTGTAATCGGATTGACCCTTACATGCGTTTAAAAAAAAAGATTTGTTGATGACGTCATCATGACGTCACACAATTTTCGCTTTTTATGGCATATCTTTGAGACATACCAAAGCTGTAACAAAAATAATTTTGAAAATATCTTGTTTTGTTCGCTAGATATATTGAAAAGAATGTTACGATTTTAATACTTCAAAAATTTAGCGACTTGAAAAAAGACTAGAAATCAACCCCTTTTATAAACAGCAAGCACAAAATACCCATGGTTATCAGCCCTTCCCAGAATTCCTTTGTGTTATATTGAATTTGGTCTAAATTTTGAAATGGCTCCTATTTCATACTTGAGTGAGCCACGATCATGAAATTTTGGAATTAGGTACAGGAAAATTCAATGTATACATTTTTGTAATCGGATTGACCCTTACATGCGTTAACAAAAAAACACATTTTTGATGACGTCATCATGACGTCACACAATTTTCGCAATTTAGGGCATATCTTTGAGACATACCAAAGCTATAAGAAAAAGAATTTTGAAAATATCTTGTTTTGTTCGCTAGATATAATTTAATGAATGTTACGATTTTCAAAATTCAAAAATTCATAAAAAATCACGTGATGACGTCATCATGACGTAAAAGATCGGCATGCATCCTGAGCAGTTGGTCTAAGTGTCTGTTAAGTTTAAAAGCAATCGGCTGCATAAAAGTAGCCAAAGTGCCTGGCAGAAAGAAAACGTGTACAAATGCTATGGGCAAAAGTCTGAAAAAGAAGAAAAAAAAAAAAAAACTAGAGGTCTATGTTCTGTTTGATGAACAGAACATAGGGCTTTTCCGTATTATTTTGTATGATGTCACTTCGACTTTTGCTTATTATTGACAAATCTAAGCACCAAGTTTCATGACGATTAGACCTACCTTTATGTCTTTCAAGAAATCATGCCTTTGATGACGTCATTATGACGTCACAAATTGTTGTATTCATTTGAAATATGACCTAACAGACCTGTTACAAAAATAATTTCGAATTTAGCATGTTCCGTTAATGAGATATTGGCTTAAATGTGCAAAAAAAAAAAAAAATAGAGGCAAGTGTTTGTGGACAAACACAGGGCTGTTTCGAATTTTTGTATTGTTAGTTTGGATGTCAAATGTGTATGCAATATTTAAAGTTGTTTGTTAGTTAACAAAGACGGAGGGATGAAGATGTTGTTATTGGATGTGTGAAGGATTGGTTTAAAAAAAAGGAATCGTGTACAAATGCTATGGGAAATAGCCTAGCGAATGCCCCTTTAAGATGACATCACATGACATGTAATGACTTCATCATAACGTTATGTCAATTTTCATCTATGACACCGGGTGGCATACCTAGATAGTGTGTTTCAACTGAATCGGACTTGTACTTTTGTAGATATATGGCTTCGAAAAATGCCCCTTTAAGATGACGTCACGTGACATGTGATGACGTCATCATGACGTAAAAGTTCGGCACACATTGTGAGCAGTTGGGGTAAGTCTGCCAAGTTTAAAAGTAGCCAAAGTGGCCGGTAAGAAAGAAAAAGTTTGCAAATGCTATGGGCAATATTCTAGTGACTTGAAAAAAGAATTGTTTTATGACGTCATCATGACGTCACACAATTTTCGCTTTTTAGGGCATATCTTTGAGACGTACCAAAGCTGTATCAAAAATAATTTTGAAAATATCTTGTTTTGTTCGCTAGATATATTGAAAAGAATGTTACGATTTTAAAACTTCCAAAAATTTGCGACTTCAAAAAAGACTAGAAATCAACCCCTTTTATAAACAGCAAGCACATAATACCCATGGTTATCTGCCCGTCCCAGAATTCCTTTGTGTTATATTGAATTTGGTCAACATTTTGAAATGGCTCTTATTACTTACTTAAGTGAGCCACGATCATGAAATTTTGGAATTGGGTACAGAAAAATTCAATGTATACATTTTTGTAATCGAATTGACCGTTACATGCGTTAAAAAAAAACATATTTTTTATGACGTCATCATGACGTCACACAATTTTCGCTTTTTAGGGCATATCTTTGAGACATACCAAAGCTATAACAAAAAGATTTTTGAAAATGTCTTGTTTTGTTCGCTAGATATATTGAAAAGAATGTTACGATATAATTTTTTTAAAGATTCAGCGACTTGAAAAAAGACTAGAAATCAACCCCTTTTATAAACAGCAAGCACATAATAGCCATGGTTATCTGCCCGTCCCAGAATTCCTTTGTGTTATATTGAATTTGGTCTAAATTTTGAAATGGCTCTTATTTCTTACTTGAGTGAGCCACGATCATGAAATTTTGGAATTACGTACAGAAAAATTCAATGAATACATTTTTGTAATCGGATTGACCCTTACATGCGTTTAAAAAAAAGATTTGTTGATTACGTCATCATGACGTCACAAAATTTTCGCCTTTTAGGGCAATATCTTTGAGACATACCAAAGCTGTAACAAAAATAATTTTGAAAATATCTTGTTTTGTTCGCTAGATATATTGAAAAGAATGTTACGATTTTAAAACTTCAAAAATTTTGCGACTTGAAAAAAGACTAGAAATCAACCCCTTTTATAAACAGCAAGCACATAATACCCATGGTTATCTGCCCGTCCCAGAATTCCTTTGTGTTATATTGAATTTGGCCTAAATTTTGAAATGGCTGCTATTTCTTACTTGAGTGAGCCACGATCATGAAATTTTGGAATTAGGTACAGGAAAATTCAATGTATACATTTTCGTAATCGGATTGACCCTTACATGCGTTTTAAAAAAAGAATTTGTTGATGACGTCATCATGACGTCACACAATTTTCGCCTCTTAGGGCATATCTTTAAGACATACCAAACCTATAACAAAAATAATTTTGAAAATATCTTGTTTTGTTCGCTAGATATATTGAAAAGAATGTTACGATTTTAAAACTTCAAAAATTTAGCGACTTGAAAAAAGACTAGAAATCAACCCCTTTTATAAACAGCAAGCACATAATACCCATGGTTATCTGTCCGTCCCAGAATTCCTTTGTGTTATATTGAATTTGGCCTAAATTTTGAAATGGCTGCTATTTCTTACTTGAGTGAGCCACGATCATGAAATTTTGGAATTAGGTACAGGAAAATTCAATGTATACATTTTTGTAATCGGATTGACCCTTACATGCGTTTTAAAAAAAGAAATTTGTTGATGACGTCATCATGACGTCACACAATTTTCGCCTTTTAGGGCATATCTTTAAGATATACCAAACCTATAACAAAAAGAATTTTGAAAATATCTTGTTTTGTTCGCTAGATATATTGAAAAGAATGTTACGATTTTAAAACTTCAAAAATTTAGCGACTTGAAAAAAGACTAGAAATCAACCCCTTTTATAAACAGCAGGCACATAATACCCATGGTTATCTGCCCGTCCCAGAATTCCTTTGTGTTATATTGAATTTGGCCTAAATTTTGAAATGGCTGCTATTTCTTACTTGAGTGAGCCACGATCATGAAATTTTGGAATTAGGTACAGGAAAATTCAATGTATACATTTTTGTAATCGGATTGACCCTTACATGCGTTAAAAAAAAAACATATTTTTGATGACGTCATCATGACGTCACACAATTTTCGCCTTTTAGGGCATATCTTTGAGACATACCAAACCTATAACAAAAAGAATTTTGAAAATATCTTGTTTTGTTCGCTAGATATATTGAAAAGAATGTTACGATTTTCAAATTTCAAAAATTCATAAAAAATCACGTGATGACGTCATCATGACGTCATTGTTCTACATACATCTATGCTATGAGGTCTTCATCTATGTTAAGTTTTATGGGAATACGACTTTGTTTTCTGTTAAAAGTACAGGGCAGAAGGAACCATGTACAAAGTCTATGGGATTGGGTACCCAAAAAGAAAAAGAAAAAAGAAAAAAAAAAATCTTAACAGAAACAAAGGCTTTTCCGCAACTTTGCGGAAAAGCCAAAAAAAAAAAAGAAAAAAAAAAAAATCTTAACGAAAACAAGGGCTGTTTCGAAAAAATTTCGAAACAGCCAAAAACTAGAGCCAATAGTGTTTGTGGACAAACACAGGGCTGTTTCGGTTTTTGTGTGTAAAATTTGGTGATTAAAATGAAATTTCAAAAATTTTAATAAAATTTCAAAAATTAAAAAAATTATAGAAAATTAGCCGATGAGGTCATCATGACGTCACTCCGGCTTCTGCATGCTGGTGGCACTATCTACATACCCACCAATTTTTATGACGATCGGACCTACCCTTATATGTGTTTCAAAAAAGCATATTTTTGATGACGTCATGATGACATCACACATTTTCCCATTTATGTGAAAGAATATGGGAGCTAACAAAGCTATTACAAAAAGAATTTTGAATTTAGCATGTTCTGTTAAAGAGATATGGGTTTAAGAAACTTTAAGGTTGAAAAAACTTTACAATTACTATAAAATCGTATGATGAGGTCATCATGACGTCACCTCAATTTTCATCTATAACACGTACTTGTCTACCACCATAGCAGGTTTGAATGCAATCGGACCTACGGTTCTCTAGATATGTGCCCTTGAAAAATGCACCTTTAAGATGACGTCACATGACAAGTGATGACGTCATCATGACGTCACTCTTCGGCATACATTTTCAGCTTAGGGTCTCTGTTTGAGTTAAACCTGATTAAGATCTGAGGTTGTTTAGTGACCAAAGTGGCTCTTACAAAATTCGTGTACAAAGTCTATGGGATTTGGGATAGAACTAAAAATTCATAGAAAATCAGCCGATGACGTCATCATGACGTCACTTTGGATTTTACATGCTAGTGGCACTATCTACCTACCCACCAATTTTCATGACGATCGGACCTATCCTTATATGTGTTTTAAAAAAGCACATTTTTGATGACGTCATCATGACGTCACACAATTTTCGCCTTTTAGGGCATATCTTTGAGACATACCAAAGCTATAACGAAAAGAATTTTGAAAATATCTTGTTTTGTTCGTTAGATATATTGAAAAGAATGTTACGATTTTCAAAATTCAAAAATTCATAACAAATCACGTGATGACGTCATCATGACGTAAAAGTTCGGCATGCATTCTGACCAGTTGGTCTAAGTGTCTGTTAAGTTTAAAGGCAATCGGTTGCTTAAAAGTAGCCAAAGTGCCGGTCAGAAAGAAAACGTGTACAAATGCTATGGGCAATAGTCTGAAAAGGAAAAAAAAGAAAAAAAACTAGAGCCAATAGTGTTTGTGGACAAACACAGGGCTGTTTCGGTTTTTGTGTGTAAAATTTGGTGATTAAAATGAAATTTCAAAAATTTTAATAAAATTTCAAAAATTAAAAAAATTATAGAAAATTAGCCGATGAGGTCATCATGACGTCACTCCGGCTTCTGCATGCTGGTGGCACTATCTACATACCCACCAATTTTTATGACGATCGGACCTACCCTTATATGTGTTTCAAAAAAGCATATTTTTGATGACGTCATGATGACATCACACATTTTCCCATTTATGTGAAAGAATATGGGAGCTAACAAAGCTATTACAAAAAGAATTTTGAATTTAGCATGTTCTGTTAAAGAGATATGGGTTTAAGAAACTTTAAGGTTGAAAAAACTTTACAATTACTATAAAATCGTATGATGAGGTCATCATGACGTCACCTCAATTTTCATCTATAACACGTACTTGTCTACCACCATAGCAGGTTTGAATGCAATCGGACCTACGGTTCTCTAGATATGTGCCCTTGAAAAATGCACCTTTAAGATGACGTCACATGACAAGTGATGACGTCATCATGACGTCACTCTTCGGCATACATTTTCAGCTTAGGGTCTCTGTTTGAGTTAAACCTGATTAAGATCTGAGGTTGTTTAGTGACCAAAGTGGCTCTTACAAAATTCGTGTACAAAGTCTATGGGATTTGGGATAGAACTAAAAATTCATAGAAAATCAGCCGATGACGTCATCATGACGTCACTTTGGATTTTACATGCTAGTGGCACTATCTACCTACCCACCAATTTTCATGACGAGCGGACCTATCCTTATATGTGTTTTAAAAAAGCACATTTTTGATGACGTCATCATGACGTCACACAATTTTCGCCTTTTAGGGCATATCTTTGAGACATACCAAAGCTATAACGAAAAGAATTTTGAAAATATCTTGTTTTGTTCGTTAGATATATTGAAAAGAATGTTACGATTTTCAAAATTCAAAAATTCATAACAAATCACGTGATGACGTCATCATGACGTAAAAGTTCGGCATGCATTCTGACCAGTTGGTCTAAGTGTCTGTTAAGTTTAAAGGCAATCGGTTGCTTAAAAGTAGCCAAAGTGCCGGTCAGAAAGAAAACGTGTACAAATGCTATGGGCAATAGTCTGAAAAGGAAAAAAAAGAAAAAAAAACTAGAGGTTTGTGTCTGTTTGAAACAGAACACAAGGCTTTTCCTCTTTTTTTGTTTTCCACCCTAAAACTTCAGCTTACGTTCTGTGTTTGTGTTAAGTTTGATTAAGATCTAATGTTTACAGTGAGTAAAGTGGCTTGTACAAAATTCGTGTACAAAGTCTATGGGATTTTGGATAGAACTAAAACATTCATAGACAATTAGCCGATGACGTCATCATGACTTCACTTCGGATGTTACATTCTACTGGCACTATCTACCTTCCCACAAATTTTTATGATACTCAGACCTATTCTTATATATGTTATTAAAAAAACACATTTTGATGACGTCATGATGACGTCACACATTTTCACATTTACGTGAAAGAATATAGGAGGTAACAAAGCTATTCCAAAAAGAATTTTGAATTTAGCATGTTCTGTTGAGATATGGCTTTAAGAAACTTTTACGGTTCAAAAACTTTAAAATTACTATAAAATCGTATGGTGACGTCATCATGACGTCACCTCAATTTTCATCTATAACACGTGGTGGCCCACCAACATACCAGGTTTAAAGGCAATCGGACATACGGTTCTCTAGATATGGGCCCTTGAAAAATGCACGTTTAGGATGACGTCACGTGACACGTGATGACGTCATCATGACGTCACGTTTCGGCATACATTTTCAGCTTAGGGTCTTTGTTTGTGTTAAGCCTGATTAAGATCTGAGGTTGTTTAGTGACCAAAGTGCCACTTACAAAATTCGTCTACAAAGTCTATGGGATTTGGGATAGAACTAAAAAATTCATAGAAAATCAGCCGATGACGTCACAATGACGTCACTTTGGATTTTACATGCTAGTAGCATTATCTACCTACCCAGCAATTTTTATGACGATCGGACGTACCCTTATATGTGTTTC
The DNA here is from genome assembly GCA_037893225.1 of Hippasteria phrygiana. Classification (NCBI taxonomy): domain Eukaryota; kingdom Metazoa; phylum Echinodermata; class Asteroidea; order Valvatida; family Goniasteridae; genus Hippasteria; species Hippasteria phrygiana. The sequence continues at coordinate 162,697 of JAZGUH010000652.1, read as the reverse complement.
AAAAAGAAATTGTTTGATGACGTCATGATGACGTCACACATTTTTCCCATTGATGTGAAAGAATATAGGAGCTAACAAAGCTATTCCAAAAAGAATTTTTGATTTAGCATGTTCTGTTGATGAGATATGGCTTTAAGAAACTTTTACGGTTCAAAAACTTAAAAATTAACATAAAATCGTATGATGACGTCATCATGACGTCACGTCAATTTTCATCTATAACACGTGGTGGTCCACCAACATACCAGGTTTAAAGGCAATCGGACCTACGGCTCTCTAGATATGGGCCCTTGAAAAAATCATCTTTAAGGTGACGTCACGTGACGTGATGACGTCATCATGACGTAAAAGTTCGACACACATTGTGAACAGTTGGGGTAAGTGTCTGCCAAGTTTAAAAGTAGCCAAAGTGGCCGGTAAGAAAGAAAACGTTTACAATGCTATGGGCAATATTCTAGCGACTTGAAAAAATATTTTTTTTTATTACGTCATCATGACGTCACACAATTTTCGCTTTTTAGGGCATATCTTTGAGACATACCAAAGCTATAACAAAAATAATTTTGAAAATATCTTGTTTTGTTCGCTAGATATATTGAAAAGAATGTTACGATTTCAATACTTCAAAAATTCAGCGACTTGAAAAAAGACTAGAAATCAACCCCTTTTATAAACAGCAAGCACACTAAAGCCATGGTTATCTGCCCTTCCCAGAATTCCTTTGTGTTATATTGAATTTGGTCTAAATTTTGAAATGGCTGCTATTTCTTACTTGAGTGAGCTACGATCATGAAATTTTGGAATTAGGTACAGAAAAATTCAATGTATACATTTTTGTAATCGAATTGAAACTTACATGCGTTTAAAAAAAAATAATAATTTGATGACGTCATCATGACGTCAAACAATTTTCGCTTTTTAGGGCATATCTTTGAGACATACCAAAGCTATAACAAAAAGAATTTTGAAAATATCTTGTTTTGTGTGCTAGATATATTGAAAAGAATGTTACGATTTTCAAAATTCAAAAAATCATAAAAAATCACGTGATGACGTCATCATGACGTCACTCTTCGGCATACAATTTCAGGTTCGGGTCTATGTTTGTGTTAAGTTTAATTAAGATCTGAGATTGTTTAGTGACCAAAGTGGCTGTCATAAAATTCGTGTACAAAGTCTATGGGATTTAGGATAGAACTAAAGTAAGAAGAACTAGAGGTTTGTGTCTGTTTGAAACAGAACACAAGGCTTTTCCTCTTTTTTTGTTTTCCACCCTAAAACTTCAGGTTACGTTCTATGTTTGTGTTAAGTTTGATTAAGATCTGATGTTTATAGTGAGTAAAGTGGCTTGTACAAAATTCGTGTACAAAGTCTATGGGATTTTGGATAGAACTAAAACATTCATAGACAATTAGCCGATGACGTCATCATGACTTCACTTCGGATGTTACATTCTACTGGCACTATCTACCTTCCCACAAATTTTTATGATACTCAGACCTATTCTTATATATGTTATTAAAAAAACACATTTTGATGACGTCATGATGACGTCACACATTTTCACATTTACGTGAAAGAATATAGGAGCTAACAAAGCTATTCCAAAAAGAATTTTGAATTTAGCATGTTCTGTTGATGAGATATGGCTTTAAGAAACTTTTACGGTTCAAAAACTTTAAAATTACTATAAAATCGTATGGTGACGTCATCATGACGTCACCTCAATTTTCATCTATAACACGTGGTGGCCCACCAACATACCAGGTTTAAAGGCAATCGGACATACGGTTCTCTAGATATGGGCCCTTGAAAAATGCACGTTTAGGATGACGTCACGTGACACGTGATGACGTCATCATGACGTCACGTTTCGGCATACATTTTCAGCTTAGGGTCTTTGTTTGTGTTAAGCCTGATTAACATCTGAGGTTGTTTAGTGACCAAAGTGCCACTTACAAAATTCGTCTACAAAGTCTATGGGATTTGGGATAGAACTAAAAATTTCATAGAAAATCAGCCGATGACGTCATCATGACGTCACTTTGGATTTTACATGCTAGTAGCATTATCTACCTACCCAGCAATTTTTATGACGATCGAACGTACCCTTATATGTGTTTCAAAAAAGAACATTTTTGATGACGTCATGATGACGTCACACATTTTCCCATTTATGTGAAAGAATATAGGAGCTAACAAAGCTATTCCAAAAAGAATTTTTGATTTAGCATGTTCTGTTCATGAGATATGGCTTTAAGAAACTTTAATGTTCAAAAACTTTAAAATTACTATAAAATCGTATGATGACGTCATCATGACGTCACGTAAATGTTCATCTATAACACGTGGTGGTCCACCAACATACCGGGTTTAAAGGCAATCGGACCTACGGCTCTCTAGATATGGGCCCTTGAAAAATCATCTTTAAGATGACGTCACGTGACATGTGATGACGTCATCATGACGTAAAAGGTCGGCACACATTGTGAGCAGTTGGGGTAAGTGTCTGCCAAGTTTAAAAGTAGCCAAAGTGGCCGGTAAGAAAGAAAACGTTTACAATGCTATGGGCACTATTCTAGCGACTTGAAAACAGATTTATTTTATTACGTCATCATGACGTCACACAATTTTCGCTTTTTAGGGCATATCTTTGAGACATACCAAAGCTATAACAAAAAGAATTTTGAAAATATCTTGTTTTGTTCGCTAGATATATTGAAAAGAATGTTACGATTTCAATACTTCAAAAATTCAGCGACTTGAAAAAAGACTAGAAATCAACCCCTTTTATAAACAGCAAGCACACTAAAGCCATGGTTATCTGCCCTTCCCAGAATTCCTTTGTGTTATATTGAATTTGGTCTAAATTTTGAAATGGCTGCTATTTCTTACTTGAGTGAGCTACGATCATGAAATTTTGGAATTAGGTACAGAAAAATTCAATGTATACATTTTTGTAATCGAATTGAAACTTACATGCGTTTAAAAAAAAATAATAATTTGATGACGTCATCATGACGTCAAACAATTTTCGCTTTTTAGGGCATATCTTTGAGACATACCAAAGCTATAACAAAAAGAATTTTGAAAATATCTTGTTTTGTGTGCTAGATATATTGAAAAGAATGTTACGATTTTCAAAATTCAAAAAATCATAAAAAATCACGTGATGACGTCATCATGACGTCACTCTTCGGCATACAATTTCAGGTTCGGGTCTATGTTTGTGTTAAGTTTAATTAAGATCTGAGATTGTTTAGTGACCAAAGTGGCTGTCATAAAATTCGTGTACAAAGTCTATGGGATTTAGGATAGAACTAAAGTAAGAAGAACTAGAGGTTTGTGTCTGTTTGAAACAGAACACAAGGCTTTTCCTCTTTTTTTGTTTTCCACCCTAAAACTTCAGGTTACGTTCTATGTTTGTGTTAAGTTTGATTAAGATCTGATGTTTATAGTGAGTAAAGTGGCTTGTACAAAATTCGTGTACAAAGTCTATGGGATTTTGGATAGAACTAAAACATTCATAGACAATTAGCCGATGACGTCATCATGACTTCACTTCGGATGTTACATTCTACTGGCACTATCTACCTTCCCACAAATTTTTATGATACTCAGACCTATTCTTATATATGTTATTAAAAAAACACATTTTGATGACGTCATGATGACGTCACACATTTTCACATTTACGTGAAAGAATATAGGAGCTAACAAAGCTATTCCAAAAAGAATTTTGAATTTAGCATGTTCTGTTGATGAGATATGGCTTTAAGAAACTTTTACGGTTCAAAAACTTTAAAATTACTATAAAATCGTATGGTGACGTCATCATGACGTCACCTCAATTTTCATCTATAACACGTGGTGGCCCACCAACATACCAGGTTTAAAGGCAATCGGACATACGGTTCTCTAGATATGGGCCCTTGAAAAATGCACGTTTAGGATGACGTCACGTGACACGTGATGACGTCATCATGACGTCACGTTTCGGCATACATTTTCAGCTTAGGGTCTTTGTTTGTGTTAAGCCTGATTAACATCTGAGGTTGTTTAGTGACCAAAGTGCCACTTACAAAATTCGTCTACAAAGTCTATGGGATTTGGGATAGAACTAAAAATTTCATAGAAAATCAGCCGATGACGTCATCATGACGTCACTTTGGATTTTACATGCTAGTAGCATTATCTACCTACCCAGCAATTTTTATGACGATCGAACGTACCCTTATATGTGTTTCAAAAAAGAACATTTTTGATGACGTCATGATGACGTCACACATTTTCCCATTTATGTGAAAGAATATAGGAGCTAACAAAGCTATTCCAAAAAGAATTTTTGATTTAGCATGTTCTGTTCATGAGATATGGCTTTAAGAAACTTTAATGTTCAAAAACTTTAAAATTACTATAAAATCGTATGATGACGTCATCATGACGTCACGTAAATGTTCATCTATAACACGTGGTGGTCCACCAACATACCGGGTTTAAAGGCAATCGGACCTACGGCTCTCTAGATATGGGCCCTTGAAAAATCATCTTTAAGATGACGTCACGTGACATGTGATGACGTCATCATGACGTAAAAGGTCGGCACACATTGTGAGCAGTTGGGGTAAGTGTCTGCCAAGTTTAAAAGTAGCCAAAGTGGCCGGTAAGAAAGAAAACGTTTACAATGCTATGGGCACTATTCTAGCGACTTGAAAACAGATTTATTTTATTACGTCATCATGACGTCACACAATTTTCGCTTTTTAGGGCATATCTTTGAGACATACCAAAGCTATAACAAAAAGAATTTTGAAAATATCTTGTTTTGTTCGCTAGATATATTGAAAAGAATGTTACGATTTTAAAACTTCAAAAATTCAGCGACTTGAAAAAAGACTAGAAATCAACCCCTTTTATAAACAGCAAGCACAAAATACCCATGGTTATTTGCCCGTCCCAGAATTCCTTTGTGTTATATTGAATTTGGTCTAAATTTTGAAATGGCTGTTATTTCTTACTTGAGTGAGCCACGATCATGAAATTTTGGAATTACGTACAGAAAAATTCAATGTATACATTTTTGTAATCGGATTGACACTTACATGCGTTTAAAAAAAACCAAATTTTTGATGAAGTCATCATGACGTCACACAATTTTCGCTTTTTAGGGCATATCTTTGAGACATACCAAAGCCATAACAAAAAGAATTTTGAAAATATCTTGTTTTGTTCGCTAGATATATTGAAAAGAATGTTACGATTTTCAAAATTCAAAAAATCAAAAAAAATCACGTGATGACGTCATCATGACGTCACTCTTCGGCATACAATTTCAGGTTCGGGTCTATGTTTGTGTTAAGTTTAATTAAGATCTGAGATTGTTTAGTGACCAAAGTGGCTGTCATAAAATTCGTGTACAAAGTCTATGGGATTTGGGATAGAACTAAAATAAGAAGAAGAAGATATAAAAAAAAAAAAATCAGAACAAAAACAAAGCCTTTTCCGACGGATTGTCGGAAAAGCCAAAAAGAAAAAAAAAAATCAGAACAAAAACAACGCCTTTTCCGACGGATTGTCGGAAAAGCCAAAAAAAAGAAAAAAAAAAAAATCTTAACGAAAACAAGGGCTGTTTCGGAAAACTTCCGAAACAGCCAAAAAAAAAGAAAAAAAAAAAAATCTTAACGAAAACAAGGGCTGTTTCGGAAAACTTCCGAAACAGCCAAAAAGAAAAAAAAAAAAATCTTAACGAAAACAAGGGCTGTTTCGAAAAGCTTTCGAAACAGCCAAAAATCTTAACGAAAACAAGGGCTGTTTCGAACTCTTTCGAAACAGCCAAAAAAAAAATCTTAACGAAAACAAGGGCTGTTTCGAACTCTTTCGAAACAGCCAATAATTGACTTGGCCAAAACCCAATTGTGTTGGCCTATAGCGCATTGCGGTAACCTTACTCAAGGTCATCCTGGGGCAAGTTCCATGTGGTTGGTACACACTCGCTGTACACAATTAATAGTCAGCAGGATGTCACGGGACATAACAGAAAAGGAAGGTAATGTGTAGGCCTATACACACACAATTTGGAAGACAATCAAAATATTGGAAATCTCGTGAACAAGACCAGTTAATTTACGGAAAAACGTGCATGTATGAATTATTGGTCATGTCATACGAATGATCGAAGTTTTAGGCCACGAGGTATCATATAAAAAAGTATGCAACAAGAATATTCAAAGTAATCGGAAATCAACCAAGAGGAAAATATAATTGTACACGGACTGAGAGTATAGTGACCGATTTAAGTGAATACTGCAGTCATAACAGAATGGTAATCGGCAATCACAAATGGATCTTCCAATACTATCGGGAAATCAATGAAATACAAAACCGAACATGATAATTTCGGTCAATAAATAACAGCAAAAGTGACATCGATCAAGAGTCGACCAAATATCAGCAATATAATACAAGTAAATACAGGGTACAAGGCAAAAAGGTTAATATCTGAAGGCAAACGAATGCTGACTCAATATACTCATATTGGGGTTGTTCCACCCATCTTGAGATTGTCTCAAACCGAGTCAACATAATTCAAAATACAAAGTGTCCTGCACATAAGTCAAATGGTAATAGGAAATACAAACTTCTTTTATACAATGAAAATAGGCTTACCTGTATCAGCAGAGCACAATGGTGAGGGTGAGAATGGCTATCATTAGAAACGACTTTAGGGAAAGTACAACGTTCCTAATAGTGTAAACGGGCACTCAATCTGAACAGCCTTCTCACCAGAGGTCTTAATCGCTTTCTGAGGAGAATCCGGCGATCGGGGGGGAATATTATTCCTTGACCACGCGCTCTGCCCATTTCGGTGGAACAATCTCATTGGTCAAAATTATGAAACCAGGCAGATATTCCACCTTGGGATGGAGAGTGGCCAATCAGAAAGTTACTGACTACACGTGTTAGACATGGTCATAAAATGGCAGACAGCCATAACAGTTTTAGCCAGTGGCATAAAATGTAGCCATGTTGGCTGGGTTCTCTGGCCACATCCCCATCTGGTCAATTACTTATCTGTGTTGAGACAAAGGGGTCGTCTTAGCCACATATGGACTTGGTCAACTTAGGGGTAAAATCTGCTACTGGGTGCTAATTAAATTTACTGGAACATAGAGGTGGACCATGCTTCGAAATCGTGGGAACTTTTCCTGTCGGACCAAGTGTTAAAATGGCAGTAAGGGGGAATTTTAACAGGGGCTGACATTCTCCCCTCCTTAAACCATGGCGTCCACGACATGGCCCATCACAGGCAGGTGATGTTTCCTATGTACACATAGCACTTAGAAGATTATTCGTTACTTCTAAGGCCTTCTGCTGCATAGCTAGGTGTTGCTCGAGTAATTTGGCTTTAGATGCCTCAAAACCATAATATTGAGGCGGCCTCCTGTTGCGCACAGGTCTAGAACTCACGGTTGGATCAGTGTCTGGTTCATCTGTGACGTCATCTGATGCTGGTACTTGGGGCTCAGGGTTCACTTCCTCCTTTGCCTCTTCGCCAATTTCATCGTCAAGGGGAGATGAATCAGGGGAAGAATTTGAAGCAGAACTTGAAGTAGAATTGTCAGCTAATAAAATTATCTCTTCAGAGTTTGAGTCGTGTGAACCTTGGGCAGGTTCGCTGTGTTCTGATATGGACAATTCAATTGGCACATCATTGGTAGGGGGTATGGACTCTGCTGGGGCTACCGCAGGAACAAACGCTTGGGCTCCTGGGTTGAGGGAAATTGACCGTCGTGGGGCTGGTATTGGACGAAGAACATAAAAGTTGTCGTCTGAGATGTCAGAGTCCAGGGCGTCGGCCATATCATCCACAGGGTCGGGAAGTGGCCGTCTCACAGGGCGTTTGCGCCGAGGCTTAGGCTGGGGTCGCACCTCCTCAACGGGTGTCCCATCATCTGAGGGGAGGAATCCACATGGAAGTAACATGTTACGATGGAGAGTCCTACTTGGGCCATCGTCAGTAGTCGGGCTAACTACATAGACGGGCATGTCGGGGCTCACTCTCCGTGTCACTCGGTAGACAATCTTGCTCCAGCGGTCGGAAAGTTTGTGTTTCCCTTTAAGGCCGACATTTCTGACGAGAACTCGGTCCCCTTCCTGGAGTGCATTGTCCCGTACTGCCTTGTCGTATCTGGCCTTGTACCGCTGTGCTGTCTTCTCCATGACGGCCGAAGCGAGTTCATGGGCTCGCCGGAGTCTCTCCTTCAAACCGACAACGTATTGGCCGTGGGTTTCCCCACTCTGTTGCCCGGGCAACCCAAACTGGACGTCAATGGGCAGGCGGGGTTCACGGCCAAACATTAAGAAATACGGAGAGACACCAGTGGACGCATGTTTGGTACAATTATAGGCGTGCACCAAGGGGCCAACATGGAGTCTCCACTTCTTCTTCTGTTCATCCTCAAGGGTGCCAAGCATGCTGAGCAGCGTCTGGTTAAAACGCTCACACTGGCCGTTCCCTTGAGGATGATAGGGCGTGGTCCTGGTCTTTTTGATCCCGGAGACAGCACACAACTCTTTGATGAGTCGCGACTCGAAATCTCGCCCTTGGTCAGAGTGTAGCCGTTCCGGGAACCCATAGTGGATGAAGTAGTTTTCCCACAACACCTTGGCTACGGTACGCGATGTCTGGTTCTTCGTTGGGAAAGCCTGGGCATAGCGCGTAAAATGGTCGGTTACAACCAGGATGTCCTTGGTGTTGCTGTCGTCCGGCTCCAAACTCAAGAAGTCAATACATACTAATTGCATTGGTGCATTAGTTTGGATAGATACTAGGGGTGCAGATTTCATGGCTCGACGTTTTCGGCGGACGCACCGTTCACACGTTTGGCATTTGTGCTCAACGTCGGTCGTCATATTCGGCCAATAAAATCTGGAACGGGCGAGGTCAAGTGTGCGCTCAAAGCCAAGATGGCCGACGTCATCATGAATGCCACGAAGTGCTGTGGAGCGGTGGGTCTTAGGAACAACTAGCTGAGATACCTCACGACCACCACTTGATGTACACCTTCGATAGAGAACCCCGCCTTCAAGGGTCAACTTGTCCCAGTGACGAAGAAGAAGTTGGGCCTCTTTCAGCAAGTCTGTTCTCTTGTCTCCTCGGGGATTCTCTCCATCTTTCATACACCGGACAACTTGGTGTATGGCCTCATCTTCTTCTTGTAGTTGTCGCCATATTTCCTGGCTCATCGCCGGCAGTGCAGTCTCGCCAGACAATAGGGAGATGAACTCGGGGGGTACGGCTTGTGGTGAGTCTGTAAGACTTTCTACGAGAGGCGGCTCGTCATCGTGGTTAGTGGCTGTTGCTTCATGTGCCAGCATGCTAACACTGTGCCGTTGGCAAATAGCTTGGAACACATCTCGGGAGCAGATACCGTCCTCGCTATTCATACGCTCGCGGAGTTGAGAGATCTTCCTCTCTGTCTCTACCGACTCATCATCCACTGTTGGGGGTGGCTGGGGTCTCCGTGACAACCCGTCCGCATCAGCATTCTTGTTGCCAGGCCGATACTTGACAACGAAATCAAAGTTGGCGAGGGCAGCTAGCCAACGGTGGCCTGTGGCATCGAGCTTGGCGGTGGTCAATATATATGTTAGGGGGTTGTTGTCGGTGAGAACTGTAAACGAGCCGCCATACAGATAATCACGAAATTTCTCCGTTACGGCCCACTTCAACGCTAAAAACTCCCATTTGTAGGCTGGGTAATTTAACTCACTCTTGGACAACCCGCGGCTAGCGTATGCAATGACATGAGGTTTGCCATCTTTTCCTTCCTGATAGAGGGCGGCGCCGAGACCAGTCCCACTCGCGTCGGTGTGGAGCATGAAGGGTTTCTGATAATCAACAAAACCTAACACGGGTGCAGTCGTTAACTTCTGTGTGATGGTCTCAAATGACGCCTGGCACGCCGAGGTCCACAGTTCACCGAAGGGCTCGTTGGGACTGCGAAGTTTAACTCGGTGTTTCCTCTTCGTTGTCTTGCCACGATGCCGCTTCGTCAAGTCACAACCCGCAGTTAACTCGTTTAGGGGCCTGGCAATTGACGAATAATTCTCCACAAAACGGCGGTAGTAACCAGTGAACCCTAGAAATGATTTCAACTCCCGTGCTGTATTGGGGACAGGCCACGACCTAACTGCATCTATCTTGCAGGGGTCGGTACTCACACCTTCAGCAGAAATGACGTGACCAAGACACTTTACCGACGACTGGAAGAACTTGCATTTTGACGGGCTAAGTTTTAGCCCGTACCGACGGAGACGCTCCAATACTCCAAGTAGACGCTCTTTGTGTTCTTCTGCGGTTTTGGCAAAGACAATAATGTCATCGAGGTAAACAAAAACACCATTGTGATGGAGATCGCCCATACACTTCTCCATGAGGCGCTGGAAGGTGGCCGGTGCATTAGTGATACCCTGCGGCATACGGTTAAACTCGTAAAAGCCCAGAGGGCACCAGAAAGCCGTCTTGTGCTTGTCCTCTTCTGCCAACTCAATCTGATAGTAGCCTGACTTCAAATCGAGGCAAGAGAACCATGACGCACCATTCATAGCGTGGAGGGTGTCTTCTATTTTGGGGATGGAATATTGGTCACGCACAGTTCGAGTGTTGAGTTTTCTATAATCTATGCAAAGACGGAGGTCGCCATTCTTCTTCCTCACAAGAACAATAGGAGAGGCAAACTGGCTTTCCGAGTCGCGTATGATGCCTTTACCTTGAAGATCTTTCAAGTGTTGCCTGGCATCGGCATAGTCGGCAGGAGGAATACGGCGACAATTTTCCCGGAAAGGTGTCTCGTCAGTCAGTCGGATCTTGTGTTTCACTGACGCAGTACAGCCGATGTCTAAGTCGTCTTGAGAAAAGACATCGACACGGCGGCGCAAGAGTGCTGTGATCCGACTGATATCTTCTTCAGGGAGGGGTGACCCTTCAAAATTAAACTCAACACTCTCGCCAGCGGGACCGGACTGACTGAAATTAGGGGTAGATGGAGACTCCTCCTCTGAGGGGAACGGAAGTTTTTCAGCTATGTCTGAGACAGAGGCAAGTTGACAACGTGCGGGGACCGTGATACTTTGAAATGACGAATTAGCCAGAACTACTTTATTTATTTTATTTATTACATTTCTTTACCCAGGGTGTGCCCAAACAGTTTAAAACTGGTTTCCATTGGGGCCCTGCATATTATTAGTTAAAATTGAATATTTACACATTCATACAAAGTATTTAAACAAATACAATAATGTTTACACAAATAAATATATCTTCGGTTAACTTTTCAACTCTCCAGTAGAAGCCTATTGCTGATTTACGGGATGGGCGAAAAACCCGCGAAAAAAAAAACCCTTTTAGGGTGAAAAACAAGGGGAAATTCCCATCCGGTTCCAAAGTATTTTGGCAACCAAGTTTATAACTCCGCAGTTCAGCGTAAATTATACAGAAATATCACTGACAGATGGCTTTACGTAGCTCCGATTTAAATGTACTTAAAGAGTTTATGGTTCTCATTTGTTCAGGCAGATTATTCCATATACTGGCACCACTCACAGCGAAACTTGTCACGTAGCATTCCTTTTTGGCGAAAGGAACTTTCAGTGCCATTTGGGTCGATTGTCGTGTTTCACGAATCACTGTAAGTGGTGTAAACAGATTTGTCATGTACAAAGGAGTCATTTTGTTAAGGCTTTTGAAAACAAAGATAGCCTTTTTGAACTGAACTCTTTCTTTAAAAGGAATCCAATTTAGTCTGGCAAACATATCAGCTGAGGGGGTGAGGGAGGTACATTTAAGGATTATCCGTGCTGCTCTTTTTAGACATTTGTTGAGGGTATTGTCGTGAGATATGTACCTTCCTCCCCACACCGTACAGCAATACTCTAAAGATGGCATAACTAAACTTACAAAGAGTGTGTGCAGGCTGCTTTGGGGAACGTAATCACGAATTCTGTTTAACACACCCAATTTAGACGAAACAGTCTTCCTTACGTATTCAACATGTGTACCCCAACTTAATGTTTCATCAACAACTACACCCAAGCATTTACAAGATTTCACTTTTTCGATAACCTTATCAGCAATGCACACGTTTAGGTCGACGTTGGATATTTTCTGCCTTGAACCAATAAGCATACATTTGGTTTTGTTGGCATTTAATGCTAGTTTGTTTCTTTGGCACCAGTTGTGAATACTAGCAAGAGCTACATTCAAGTTCCTTTCTATTTCGTTAATACTAGAGGAGCTACAAGTTAACGTGGAGTCATCTGCATACATAAATAAGTTGCAATTTTGGGGTATACAGGATGGAAAATCACTACTATAAACAATGAATAAAAGTGGCCCTAAGATCGACCCTTGTGGAACGCCTATGTCTATGGGCAAGACCTTCGATATTGTGCCCTTAATATTTACAGACTGACTACGACCGCCCAGGTACGACTTAAACCAATTAATTCCAGAAGATGACAAATTCAGCTTCTTCAATTTGCCTAGTAGGATTACATGATCCACACAATCAAAAGCTTTACTAAGATCTATGAACACGCTACCTGTAACTTCACCTTGCTCCATAGCCTCAAAACACTTGTTTGTTAAATCGTGTAGAGTGCTTTCAGTTGAGTGCAAGGGTCTAAATCCCGATTGGCAACTAGGTATCAAATTGTTATCATCGAGGTAGCTATATACTGCCGAGTGCACCCATCTTTCTAGAATCTTAGAGATAATTGGCAGTATAGAAATAGGCCGATAATTACCTGTACTACATTTATCTCCTCCCTTGTGAATTGGTGTTACCAAGGCGTGTTTCCAATCCTTAGGGTATTGCTCGCATGTTATGGAGAGGTTAAAAATATAAGTTAAAGATTTAGTAATATAAGGGGAAGCAATTTTAATCATTTTAACACTGATGCCATCCGGACCTGTTGCTTTCCCAACCGACATGGATGATATTTGCTTTTGAACGAACTCTTCTGTAATATTAGGTACAGTGCATTCTTCAAGTTCATGTAGAGAATCAACGATAGAGGCGTAGGTATCATTGTTTTCAAGTTCGCCCGATGGGCAATTTCTAGCTGTACGTTTTCCTATTGTAGAAAAGTGTTCATTTAATGTATCAGCAATGTCAGTGGGATCGTCAATATTTTCTCCATTTGGGGAAGTGATAGAATTTGGAGCAATTTTCTGTTTTTTAGGAAGTACCTCCTTTAGTTTTTTCCATAGCATAGATGAATTGCTTTTATTTTCTTCTATGGCTGATGTATAGTATTCGCTCTTCTTAGTGCGGATTTTATTAGTTACATTGTTCCGCAGCTTTTTGTAAGAGTCCCAATCGATCTGTGAGCCTGAGCGTTTTGCGATTTTGTGTGCACGATCCCGCTGTCTCATAAGTTTAAGAATTTCGCAATCGAGCCAAGGTAAAGAGGCACCCCGAATACGTTTAGTTTTGATTGGCGCATGAAAGTTAATAATACGCATAAATATGGAGTGCCATTTGCACCACGCTTCATCAACATCATAAGAGTCCAGTACATCTTGCCATGGTGCATTAAGGAGGTCGTCTTTAAATGCATCATTGTCTATATTTGTGAGACATCGAAAATTTATTGAGCGACCTTTAATTTTTGGCGTTTTCCAACTATGTTGACCATAAACAAGATAATGTCCACTGATTAGGACTGGTAATACACCACATTCCTTTATTAGCTCTGGATGGGAGCTGAAAATGAGATCGATTATTGTTTGAGTGGACTCAGTGACACGTGTTGAGTCATGTATGAGTTGCGCCAATTGGAATAAACCAAAACAAGAAATAATTGGGTTTGAGTTCAAACTATCATCGTCAACTGAAACATCATAATTAAAGTCCCCAGTTGCAATAATTTCTTTACATTCACAGGAGGCCTTATTAATAATATCACTTAGTTTATCAATGAATTCAACAGAGCTTGAAGGTGGCCTATAAATAGAACTAATAAGCACAGGCTGTCTTTGTTTACACTTAATTTCAACCCATATGCACTCGACATCATCTGTTTCAAGATCCTCACGACGAGTGAAAGTTAAATTGTTTCGGATGTACATGGCAACCCCACCACCATGCCGGTTCCTGTCTTTTCTGACAATGGAAAAATTTGGTAATGTGATTTCATCGTCGGAGATTGAGGCATTGCAGAAAGTTTCATTTAGACAGATGATATCGAATGGATTTGTAGACATTAAAATTTTAAATTGGTCAAATTTGTTTATTAAACTTCTCACATTAAGATGGGCGAATGAGAATCCCCCGGGGCTTCGGTTGTAGATAACGCCATCTGTTAAGTCTATCGTAGATTTTTGCCTTGTGGATTGAGCAGCTCTCTGACCGTTTTTAGGTATTGGTTCCATTCCTGGCTTCGATAGTGTGTCTGGGTTAGTGGCTGACGGAGATGGGTTGGATGCTGTTTTTGATACGGGTGTGGGTAGTACTGATTTGCCATTTGAAAACCCGTCGGGACATCACGATTCGCTGTAGTCCGCTCCTTCACGACATCAGAGTACAAGGTCTTGCCGAACGGGGTCCTCTGGTGTGTGATGCGGCTAGCAGTGGTCTTATGTGGTCCTGCGACGTGTTGGATAATGTTCACGGCAAGTAGACGCACTCCTGTTGAGTTGAGGTGCACGCCATCCGATACAAGGTGATTTGGGTTTATATTTCCATTGTCAATGAAGCCCCGGTTAGTTTTCACTCTCCTCCCTGCAGATAACTCGACCAGGCTGTTTCTCACAGTGATGCCATTCGGGAGCTGAGCCGAATTTCCCTGCTCGACGAGAACTTCACGTCTGGACCGGGGATGGTTGTGAACCTGACCTGTCACGTGCACTTCTTCACCTGGCCCGATGGTAACAGCCCTGACGGATTTCATGGTACTCGAATTACCAGTAGACGGAGAAGTCAGGCAACACTTATATGCCGTCTCCCATACACGGTCGACCGAGAGTTTCCCAATGAATTTCTTTCCAGCCTTTTCCTCACATGCCCGCAACATGCCGCGCACGACACTGGTGTTAGTGCCAACAAGCAAGGGGACATCATCCATTCCTTGCCGATTAGGGCACACAAGGGCTAGGGTCGTGACCTCCTGTTGTGTTCCTGCGGAGCTGGCCGGAAACTTGAGGTTCAACTCGATGTAGCCCTGGTATGGCACCGGTTTTCCAGCCGCACCTATCACCGCGAGGTGTGACAGGGGTCGTAGCTGACGATGAGGCAGATGGCGGGCGTGAAAACCTGCAGATACACAAGTGACCTGTGACCCAGTATCAAGGAGACACTTGGAGGCGTGTCCATCGATGAAGACAGGGGTAATGGGCTGTTCACCGACGACACCCGGGGGGACATCGCTGACGTACTTGGAAGAAGAACCTTGATAATGTATCTCAGCACTTGTGTGTTTCACTGGACCCATTGGGCGGTTTGGGGCGGTTGTCGGATCCACTACAGCTGCCCGCTGTCGTTTCCCGACTTCTTTCCACTCACATCTCTCGCCTGTCGAGCCATCATCTTTTGCTGGACTAGGGGGGCGTTCTTCTGGGCCTCACAAGAGTCCATCCGGTGACCGTCCTCGCCACAGTTGTAGCAGAAGATTACGGCACGCTGACGAGGACGGGGAATGGCAGTTGAAGAAGACTGACGGTGCGGGGATCCTTGCCCTTTGAAGAAACCGTCCAAACGCCTGTGGAGGCGGTCTACAGCCTGGCGCAACTCTTCAATCTCATTGGGTGTATCAGGGCCCACAGCTGAAGTGGGATGGGCAGATACGGCCTGTATCATAACTTTCTTCGAAGGAGACTTCTGCGACGTGGTCCTCCGTCTATCTGACTTCTCTTCTAGCCTTTCCTCGGTAACCCGAACGTCACGGAGCAGCTCCAGTATGGTGGGCGGGTCATTCTTCTTCGCCTGCAGCTGGAGTGTATGAAGGAGTGGGTCATTGAAGAGGCAACCGCGTTGGAACTGGCTACATAGGATCGCATGGCTGCTCTCCTGCGTCACACCACTCGCCTCAACTACTCTCGTCAGCATCGTGTGAAGGCGCAAAAGGTACTCCGATGCCTTCTCCCCCTCACGCTGATACTCGCAACGAAACGTGGTCAACAGTTCATCCCCATCTGCGGTAGAGCCATAAGCCTTTCCCAAACAGTCCAAATACTCTGTGGCCGACCCAGACTCGCCGACAGCCCAGGCCACATCCAAGGCTGGAGGAACTAAGGACTGGTGACCCTGCTCTTCTTCTCGGCCTCTGAGATGGTCTCATCCTTGAGAAGTTGCCTTGCAAGCCGCCGCCAGTTCTCAAAGTCGAGTTCGCCAGCGGGGATAGGTGTCCGACCGGAGAACAATCGTAACCGTCTGTACGATCTGCTGGCAGACTGTTTTTCCACGACATGGACAATGGCGGGTTTAGGAGGGGAAGAAGAATCGATCTCTGGGGGGTCTAGGCTAAGGGATCCCTTAAGGTCCTCTAAGGTCATATCATGTGAGGACAAAAAATCCTTAAGGGCCTCATTGAACTCCATTGTGCTCAGCTGGTACAGGCCAAAGGTTATTACAATGATAACACAATAATACACACTGCAATTGCAATAAATTGCAACAACAAAATGTGGAAAAATACAAGCACAATGAAAACAAACGGGTTAAATCATAACACAAATAAAGCAAATTCAAAGAATCAACAATGATAATATCAACAACAAAGAATAAGGATCAACATATCGTGAGCTTCCGCTAATTGATTTTGGAATTTCCCTTCCGTCACCAAAAAATAAAAAAACCGAGCGTACATAAAAATCAACCAAATAGCAAAGGAAATCAACAAGGGAAATAGAATTGAAAATTGAGCAAATCCGGGTGGTGCCTCCAAATTTATGTCACAGGTTGTCCCAACGTTTAATGGGTTCCTGCTAGGTTCGTAGTTTTGTTAAAGGAACTTTGCTCAGAAATAAATCCACACGGACAGCAAGTTATTACGTTGATCCTCTTTCTCGGGATAAAATGTTGTAATTCAATATTCATCACCCCAAGGTCATCACAAAAAATATACAGTGCATACAACAATAAAATTGAGGATAAGAAATAAATCAAATGGTGCAGTTCAGTTCAGAAGCCAAATCAGTGAGTAATCCCAATTGAATGAATGTCTTGAATCGCTAAACAATAATTAAAATTTGACTACATCCATGAGCAATAAACTCAATCCGAAAAATGTAAAATAAAGAAGTACCTTGAATCGAATAGGCACAGGAATTACTAAATAAACAAGGGTTCATCCAGTTAGGATTAGCACTGATATGGTACACGATAATTCAATTAGAAACAAAATGGCAAATACATCATATTATAAATACAGGTTATGGATCTTAGCTGGGTTTTCTGGCGCTTGCATCAGAACTTGGGTGTGGCTTGATGGACTTGACTGAGGCTTGACACGGGGGTGGCTCCGAGTCCGAAGATCAGGGTTCAGGCACACAAACCGAGTTCCGATGATATCACGAACAGGGGAATGGGACAGGTGTGTGGGGAGGCGAACCGGGTCGGCTCCCCAAAGCATGACCTATATGGAAAGTACTCTCTGTATCAGCAGAGCACAATGGTGAGGGTGAGAATGGCTATCATTAGAAACGACTTTAGGGAAAGTACAACGTTCCTAATAGTGTAAACGGGCACTCAATCTGAACAGCCTTCTCACCAGAGGTCTTAATCGCTTTCTGAATTATCGAGGATCAACATATTTGTATACAGAACTAAAAAACTAAAAAGCAATATCTCTAACTAAAATATGAAACGCTTAAAAGAATGCTTACAAAAAAAGGAAAGAGGTCAACTGCATATCTTTTTGGGATGTTCGCCCAGAACACATTTCCAGTGGAATGACACTTTCAGTATAACTATACATTGATCGAAAGTTCACCCAGAACATGATAACCACGGTCAGTACTCCGCACAGTGGTAAATACCATAAAATGCTAATCAAAACATCAGGGAATAATTGACTTGGCCTATAGCGCATTGCGGTAACCTTACTCAAGGTCATCCTGGGGCAAGTTCCATGTGGTTGGTACACACTCGCTGTACACAATTAATAGTCAGCAGGATGTCACGGGACATAACAGAAAAGGAAGGTAATGTGTAGGCCTATACACACACAATTTGGAAGACAATCAAAATATTGGAAATCTCGTGAACAAGACCAGTTAATTTACGGAAAAACGTGCATGTATGAATTATTGGTCATGTCATACGAATGATCGAAGTTTTAGGCCACGAGGTATCATATAAAAAAGTATGCAACAAGAATATTCAAAGTAATCGGAAATCAACCAAGAGGAAAATATAATTGTACACGGACGAGAGTATAGTGACCGATTTAAGTGAATACTGCAGTCATAACAGAATGGTAATCGGCAATCACAAATGGATCTTCCAATACTATCGGGAAATCAATGAAATACAAAACCGAACATGATAATTTCGGTCAATAAATAACAGCAAAAGTGACATCGATCAAGAGTCGACCAAATATCAGCAATATAATACAAGTAAATACAGGGTACAAGGCAAAAAGGTTAATATCTGAAGGCAAACGAATGCTGACTCAATATACTCATATTGGGGTTGTTCCACCCATCTTGAGATTGTCTCAAACCGAGTCAACATAATTCAAAATACAAAGTGTCCTGCACATAAGTCAAATGGTAATAGGAAATACAAACTTCTTTTATACAATGAAAATAGGCTTACCTGTATCAGCAGAGCACAATGGTGAGGGTGAGAATGGCTATCATTAGAAACGACTTTAGGGAAAGTACAACGTTCCTAATAGTGTAAACGGGCACTCAATCTGAACAGCCTTCTCACCAGAGGTCTTAATCGCTTTCTGAGGAGAATCCGGCGATCGGGGGGGAATATTATTCCTTGACCACGCGCTCTGCCCATTTCGGTGGAACAATCTCATTGGTCAAAATTATGAAACCAGGCAGATATTCCACCTTGGGATGGAGAGTGGCCAATCAGAAAGTTACTGACTACACGTGTTAGACATGGTCATAAAATGGCAGACAGCCATAACAGTTTTAGCCAGTGGCATAAAATGTAGCCATGTTGGCTGGGTTCTCTGGCCACATCCCCATCTGGTCAATTACTTATCTGTGTTGAGACAAAGGGGTCGTCTTAGCCACATATGGACTTGGTCAACTTAGGGGTAAAATCTGCTACTGGGTGCTAATTACATTTACTGGAACATAGAGGTGGACCATGCTTCGAAATCGTGGGAACTTTTCCTGTCGGACCAAGTGTTAAAATGGCAGTAAGGGGGAATTTTAACAGGGGCTGACACTAATCAGTTTGGCTTGGCCATTTTGGCCTATTTAGTGTGGTGCACCCACAACGCTTCCGTAGCAAAATGTTGATTGAAAAACAACGATAAATAGTTATATCCGCCTATTTTTCACACAAACATAAATATTTCCATTCTCGATAGTGTGTTCAAATTCCTCTGCTGCAGTGTTTGTCGAGGTTGACGTTCTGTGTTGGACAAGTCCACCTGTGATCACCAAATACTATCCGGGGGGTGTTGACATGTCTGGGAAAAGATGGAAAATCATTAACATAACTATAGGTCAACCGGGGGTTCATTTCTCGTAAATCTATATACCTCGGCCTTTGGAAGAAAAATGTACTTTTTAGGCAAACCATTAACGATTTTTCCAACGTATTGAAGTTTCCAAAATATATTCCTGCGCACCCCAGTTCAATAATGTATTTCCACTACTGACCTGTCCCTCCAATCAGGAGCGAATGCTGAGTCACGTGTCTTACGGCACTACACGTCATAAACCACCTTTGACGTACAACCAATGAGAGATCTAACAACCAATTATTGTCGAGTTGTGCTAATACTATAGCAACAGTACTCATAGAAACCATTTTTGATATTAAAAAAAGACTCACTGTGACCCACAAAACGACGCGCCCTGTTCTGCTCGATTTAGTTTCGCTTCCAGGACTTAACAAGAAAGTACGTCATTCTGTGTTTCTGCGGCAAACGGACTTCTACACAGACACTGTAAGTATCCCCTGAAGAAATGTATCATCGTTGCACCTGTTATTTCTTATAGAAACTGCATCAAAGATTTTTATTCGAAAACCAATAAGCTTCGATTTTCACATAAAAATTCCTCATTAAATTTCTATTTAGAGTGGGCATCACCACGCTTTCAAAACCTGTGTGATCAGGCTGTGAAGGTTGTAAAAAGCACACATTGCAACAAGGCTTATAATCGCCTTACATTTTCATAATTTTTGTTACCACAATGAGAACAAAGGGAATCTACCTTGGACACCCTTTCAGCATTTTATGTGTAAAATGTATACAATTGTAGATTTTGTAGGTTTTGTAGATTTTTTCTACGATTTCTCTGCAGGAAACTGGACAATCTCGTGAGGTCTAGGATAGGAATCAGTGAGAATATTTTGAGAATTTGTTGTATATAATTTGCGTGTTTTATTTGCAACCATGAACCATTGCTGGTTGTTGGTTTGATGATAACGTGTATTTTTCCTGTTCCGCTTGGCCAAACCCAAATAATTTGTGATTATAAAGTTGTTAGACCAAATCTAACAGATTGGCGTGTTTAAGCTTGATTTCATACAAGTTACCCTTGTGTCAAATTTTCCTTTAGAGTTATTAATACAATTAGATTGACTATGTTCTTTAGACAATTTAAAAATGTGTTCATGTCCACCATGTAAACCTACAAGTCTCATTCAATTAAAAAATGTTTCGGACACGGCCAAAAAACAATTTCGCGCCCACTATTTCGCCCGGGCGGATTAGTATTTCGCCCGGGCGGATTAGTATTTCGCCCGGGCGGATTAGTATTTCGCCCGGGCGGATTAGTATTTCGCCCGGGCGGATTACTATTTCGCCCGGGCGGATTACTATTTCGCCCAGGCGGATTACTGTCGAAATGGCGAAACCCGTTAGCATATGTTCCGATTAATCCGCCCGGGCGAAATAGTAATCCGCCCGGGCGAAATAGTGGGCGAGAATTATTTTTTGGGCGATGTCCTAAATACGCTTCCGTACTTTTGCGATTGCAGGCAACCACACGTGTAGTTATTTTTTTGAATCACCTGGAAGTATATCCAACTGCATCATAGCGCCAACCCATTGAGGTGTTGGTAAAAAAAAAATCGTTAACAAGCAAATCCCAACATTAACAAACGAACCCTACCGTGTTTATTTATAACTTGTAATGGATCTTTACCACTTTACCAGGTAGAATTTCTTTTAGGAGTTGCCTTGTTTAGATAGGAAACGGGGATTACTTCCACCTTTCGTAGAATAGAATCCAAATTTACTCGGATATTTGCAAACATTGTGACAGAACACAGCAGCATCTTCGCCAGCTATCTGTTGAAAATTAAGTTACGGACTATGGTTCAAAAAGATAATGCCGACAAAATTCGTGTATATCAATTGGGGTCTAAAAAGGTTTACGAGGTGGGAAACGATAAAAAAAATTCAGATGGTACACCAATGACGATGTTTGGTGGTGT
Source organism: Hippasteria phrygiana (assembly GCA_037893225.1). Classification (NCBI taxonomy): domain Eukaryota; kingdom Metazoa; phylum Echinodermata; class Asteroidea; order Valvatida; family Goniasteridae; genus Hippasteria; species Hippasteria phrygiana. The sequence continues at coordinate 141,053 of JAZGUH010000652.1, read as the reverse complement.
TGTCTGGCAATTGGAGATATACTCGCGTGTTCTATTTACGGAATGTTGAATTTGTGTGGATTAAGTGGCAAACCTTTGCACCTGAAGTCGATTGTAGCTGTGAAATAATAACCCTAATATTCTTCAAATCTCGTAGGAATATGTAAACGATGACACCCTGCTAGGTGACCCACGAGATTACCGGCCCATTGCAGCTTCTTCAAATATGTACACGTCTGTCTTGACATTGACATTTGTTTAATTAGGACTTGTACAACTAAGATTTGTTTAAGGGGAGTGACAAAGGACATTCAGGGAAAAGGGGGTCGTCAAGTGGTAATATGCGAAACAAACCATGTTTCAAAAGTTAAATATTGATCATCTGGCTCAAATTTCCGGTCGCGTTTCCATTTGTCATGGTTGTGTATAGGCTCTTTTCTGCAGGACTGAATCTTGGTGGTGCTGGCGGGGTCTTAGGTAGTTTTGTATTCAAGCCGTTATGTTTAATATTGTTTCCACATCGATATTATAAGACCCTTGAAATGGGAAAAATGAGGAAATTTGGAAAATTGAATCATCTGAACTACCATATCATTTTTTTTGCGTGTGGGATCGGACATTTTTGCAGAGTGCATGATCATTGTTTTCCCCAAAGAACAAACGAGCAAAGAAAGGTTAAAAGTTGCTTTTGCTGTAATTTTCAGAAATAGATGGATTTAATTGCGGGTTAGTATTATATAACAAATACTGTATATAGCACTGACCTGTTTAAACTTTTGTGTGCACAGATGTTGGGAAACAAAGAGAAAAATGCTGTTCTTGTAGTATGGTTCCCTGACCCTACTTCAGACCCAAAACGAAGCAATTTATAGATGTCAGGGAATTATCAGGTCGGGGACCAGTTTTCTTTTCCCAATGATGGTCGGCCGACCATCGCTGGAAATTGATACAAACATTCTACTTTTCTTGAAAATGACAGCGACACCAGGTGCCATGATTTCACAGGATGCTTAAGACTATTATTTACTTACTGTCATGTAAGCTATATGATAATAATTCAGTAGCAAATGTTGTATATTACCTTTAAGAAGATAAGTTTGTGGTCAAAACTATTTGTGTCCAAGATGGCTGTATCTGTCACTTTCATTTCATTTGTTTAATTTTAGATTTGTCCAATTCCCCAGCTTCAACCTTCATCTTAATCCCTCCCCTCCTTCATCCTTACCCAAACCACACTTCTTTGTTCCTGTCTTCCTGGCTGTCCTTTCCTCTCCCTTTGATGTTTACCCACGGCCATGCTCCTTTGCATCCCTCTTTTGTGTTTCTCCACCCACCCCCTCATGCATGTGTGTTCCCTACATGTTTGTTTCTTGTACTCTGTCATTTGCCTTTGAGAAAGAACTTGCTTAAGTTCGAAACGTCCGGCCAGCTAATTTTTTGATTTGTATATTTCAGGTCCATTCAGTCAGTGAGCAGTTTGCAGCAGTTTTATTCATTTTCATGATAATTTTAGATTTATTAGATAAACAGAATTGTACTTGAAACGGTTTATAGCACATTTAAATTTGACTAATTCTTATATTTTCTATTTGACTAATTCTTTTATTTTCACACCCCCTTCTAGTAAAGGCGAATATTTTGTGGCCAACGTCTTACAATGAACGCGAGCAAGAATCTAGCTTCCTTCCTCCTCATTGCGCTGTGCATGACGGGTAAGTTTCTAAACGAAGTGCATTTTATGTTTGTCCATTTCTTGTAAGCACTGTTGAAAAATAAATAATGGTCATACGGAGTGAATCTGGGGTTTGCATGGGACGGGAAGAATTGTAAGCATTAAGCCCGTACATGCAAAATTGTAGGAGCATACTAATTCCAAGGATATTTGACTCCAGAATGTCATGCGTATAAAGTTATAAACCTGTCATTTTGGACTAAAATAAACCCGGAATTAGTGCGTCGGTTCCTCAATCATAATGTTTGTGTCGTATATCACACACTTGATAATTATGATATCTAGAAAATTACAACTGTTGTAAACAATTTACAGTTTATCAAGTTCAACATTCTGACGTCGCAACAGACGGAGAGCGACGACAGAATACGACAACCTGGTATGTGTAGTTAGGTGTCCAAGCATGCATTCGCTCGAGCAGAATATTTTATACTTCCTGGATGGTTTTGACTATTTCAATATTGTCATTTTATCATCAAGGAGTATATGCCGTGGTAACAGTCGCTACCGGTACCACACCTGGAGTTAGCACAGATTTCACGACGCTGAGCGAGGGGACAGCGTCACCGACAGAAGGAACTACTCTAGCCATCTCCACGGGGGAAACGACTCCAGGAGTAACATCAACAGCAGGTGAGATCTCGGCATTACCACTCATCAGCTAGATGAGCTCACGATCTCATCTCTTGATCTGATAAGCTCGTCATTATGACCACCACCATTGAGATCATCAGCATCACCATCTGCTTACCATTATCAACGCATCATCCTATTACTCTATCCACATAATCACCATCATCACAATCATCACCACCATACCACCATCATCTCTGCCTCACTCTTCCTCCGTTCACGTCGATCCTGCACCAGCCTGGCATACTTTGATATATAGTCTTCCATCTGTAATCCTCCTCTGTTGGTGGAAACAAGATTCAGTCCTTTATGGGAGAAAATTATCCTTATAGACACGACGCGCAAAACAGTTTTGAAACAATCTTCCCTACATATATCTGATACAGGGACAGAAGCTTTGACGACACTAGCAGCAGGGACAGAATCTTTGACGACACCAGCAACTGAACCAGGAACCTCGATAGCAGCTACAGGCGGATCGACGGAAACACCTAAAGTCACGTCCGATGGTGGTACATCTGGCGCCGGTACCACTACTGACATGAGGACTGGCGCTACGACTGCAGGACCGTCTGGAGGAGCAACCACCTTACCAACCGAAACACCTGCAACCAGTGAAGCTGGAGGAAGTACAGCATTGCAAACAACAACAATCGTTACAACTGTTGCTCCGCGTAAGTCTAATATATAATTATTGTTGGTACCCCCCTCATAAAAATGGGGACCGGTAGGTGTATAACGGATATTGTGCTTTTGATTTGCCCTCGTTTGTGCAAGCGCTGTCATAATTTAACATGTTTAATTAATGTTGTTATATGATGTTTTCTTTGTTAAGGTGTTATGGCATGCTTCTGAAGCGGCTAAGATCATCGCGATGCGTAATGGATATATCAGTTTATCTTCCAGCAAACTTGAATCCTCGATCCTGATTAGTCAACAACCGTTGAATATTTTCTTATATTCACTGGTCCATATTCAACTCCGCGTTGAGCGTCTTATTTGGAGTACCAAAAGCATTTTTTTGTATTCACCAAACGTACGCCTGAACAGTCAACGCGCTCGCTCTATTCCTAATCCTAATTAAAATGTTATTGACAAAGATGGACATTAATGGGATACTGTTTTTAACTAATTTGGTTAAAGCGTTTTCGATATAACGCCAATTTCAGTTGATCAAAATCGAGGAGATCTTGAAACTGATGCAAATTGAATTTAAAATTCCACTTAACATATTTGCTAGAAGAAAAATGTAGTGCGTTTGCATCTCGTATACCACTCGGCTTTCGGCTTTTTGCCATACCGGACGCAGAAGCACCACATGTTTCTGTGGTCCACTCGATGCTTGCATGGTAGCTAATAATACAAAGCCCTAATTTGAATATGCAAAGTCTCCATGTTCCATGCTAATTAGTAATACTCGCTACTGGTCCTCATATTCGAAGCCAGAATGATAGTGTAGAGATTTTCACACAAGATAATTATCATCAATAGCATACTTTACAGAACAAACAAATATATTAACTACAAAGAAAAGCTCGACAATGTTCTGAACTTGCCCTCATTTCATGTGTTTTGTTGTGTTTTTGTTTTTGTTTTGCCGTACAGCTTCTAAGGTGTTTGAGGGCGGATTTACGATTACTGAAATTAATGGAAACGAAGCCGAATACACAGACAAATTGAGCGATTCCTCTTCAGATGAGTTTAAAGCAATGAGTGGGGTAGTGTGCGACGCAGTAAGTTATTATTTTAAGTTTGAAAACACGATAGAAATTTGATGCACGCATGTTGGCAGTACAATCCATGTTTTGTCACCCAGGTGTTTCAAATGGTCACCAATTTAAAAAAGGTTAGAATATGTATCATAAGATTTGTTATGTATGTGCTTGAAGCATTTCAACTGTTGCCGACGAGAGGGACTAATAATCGCCGTTTATTATCTGCCACAAATAGAACCATGGGATTTTGAAATGCTTTGCGTCATCGCCGGTGTCATATGAATATCCATGATGCATTGCAACAAATTGTATTTTTTTTAATTATCAAAAGCAATTTTTGTACTGGCATAACCCTTCCCCTTCCCCTTCCCCTTCCCCTTCCCCTTCCCCTTCCCCTTCCCCTGCCCCTGCCCCTGCCCCTTCCCCTTCCCCTTCCCCTTCCCCTTCCCCTTCCCCTTCCCCTTCCCCTTCCCCTTCCCCTTCCCCTTCCCCTTCCCCTTCCCCTTCCCCTTCCCCTTCCCCTTCCCCTTCCCCTTCCCCTTCCCCTTCCCCTTCCCCTTCCCCTTCCCCTTCCCCTTCCCCTTCCCCTTCCCCTTCCCCTTCCCCTTCCCCTGCCCCTTCCCCTTCCCCTTCCCCTTGCCCTTGCCCTTGCGTAAATGTATTTTTATATTTTAAAAAGTGCCAATGGAAACAAAATTTCTGTATTTTTATGATGCGGACAATACATTTTTAATCTTAATCTAATCTTTCGGTAGCCCTTGCCCTTCAACGAGCCGGCTTACATAAACTAATTACACATTATTGTAACATTGTCTTTCATCAGCTCACAGCTGTCGGTAACGAATCTGCCGAGACAGAATTTAAGGAATGCCAAGTTACAAAGTTTACGAATGGCAGCATCATAACCGAGTTTCTTTTGACGTTCTTTGCTGGGACAACTTTTGACGCCGGAACGCTAACAGACAAAATAATACAAGCTTTTACCAACTCCAGCAACTCATCACCGTTTAGTGTTGAGGCATCGTCGGTGTCAGTCAACGGTAAGTGATTGATGGGTCTGTCGATGGTGCACGCCCAATCTCCATTTTCGTTTTACTCCCAACACGAAAATGAATTAAACTGTTGCAAACTGCTGACTGACTGAATGGACCTGAAATATACAAATCAAAAAATTAGCTGGCCTGACGTTTCAAACTTAAGCAAGTTCTTTCTCAAAGGCAAATGACATGTACATGAAACAAACATGTAGGAAACACACATGCAAGAGGGGTGGGTGGAGAAACACTAAAGAGGGATTTAAAGGAGAGTGACAGTGGGTAAACATCAAAGGAAGGGGAAGGGAAAGCGAGGAACAAAGGAGTGTGGTTAAGGGCGGTTAAAATAGGAGGAGGTAATGGGAAATAGAAGGAACAGAGGGATGTGGCAAGGATAAACAGGAAATGGAAAGACAACCCCAAGTGGCCAAGTGGGCAAGATACCTCAAGAGGGTATGCCAACACGTTAATTTGTGCCCCTTTAAAAGCATATTCAGTTCAATGCTTTTTCCTTTTCTGTAAAAATTAAAAGTCTTGGCTAAAAATGTATAACCTGCAACGTAGCATCCGATTTGAAAACCAATAAGACTTGCATGCAAAAATCTCCAATAAAACACGACAAATGTTCCACTCGTGACAGAGTAATGAATTCTGCAAAGATTGTGGTAAAAGATTATGATGAGGACTAGATGAGGATTGGCCTTTGCTGACGTTGTAATATTATAAATGCTTGTTCATTGACGAAAGCCAACAGTACAGTTTACAACAGTCAATGTTTCTTATGGCCTATGTTACCACCCTAAACTCTCAAAACAGATTGGTTGAAATAACCAATATATTGGTTAAAACAACCAATTATTAGTTGATATGTGTCCAACCAATTGGATTGGTTGGACACGTATCTACCAATCCTACCAATATATTGGTTGTTTTTAACCAATCCGTTTTTAGAGTGTACAAAATGTCATAGCGCACAAAGGTGGGAGGAGGGGTTGAACCCCCTCCCGAAGTTGTCAGTTTGTATAAATAGTCACACGCGTGCAGCCTGCGTGTCTGAGGATACCGAATTAATGGAGCTATATTTTCATTATAATGTTTTGGGACAACTTTTTTTGGAAAAAAAAGATTGAGCTCCCGAAGACAATCCTGGTTGCACCACCTCAAAATTCCTCCATCCATGTTTTCTTATCTTTAATTCTTCTCTCGCACGCCAGAACGTCTACCGACGACTGCAGAACCAACGGATTTGACGACAATGGGTAAGTTAAGCCAACAAGGTTAGATGTTCCTTTCAGCTGAAGTTCAATTCATTTTAGGCACATCCGTAAAAGTTAAAACTAAAATATAACTCTTTAAAATTCATCTCAGAAGGTGTTCGGTTGCAGATAAAAATAGAAGACGGGCCGAGCAACACAGAATAAATTATAAACGTTACCTCCTGAATGTTCTGTATAGGCAAACCAAATCAATTATCTACTTCCAAGATTCTGGCTGTTGCCACTGTCCTCTGAATTCAAATAATTTTGTTTGTTTTTGAAATTCGAACCTATGATTTAATTAATTTACCTGGCACTTCCTGGAAGTTGAAAGCTCCGAAAGTATACTCTGCAACAAAATAAAATGTTTATTACTAAAACAATGTTATTTTGTAGTTAGGAAGGTCACCCAGACGAGGTTAAAATTAAAGGGACACATTGCCTTCAAATGTCATGAAATTTTACTGTTTGGAAATGTTCCTTATCTTTTATAAGAGTTGTTCATGCAAAAACACACGTATAATGTGTTGTAATTAGTGATTAGTGATTACGAAACAAAAAAATTGGCCGCTTACCCCTGACATCTGACCCGCGATACATAGACTTATTTCCAGTACTAAATACCACCGTCTAAATAATGCGCAAAATACGCTGTAAGAGTCTTTAGGCTGGCGCCGCAGCCAGTGGCCTTGTGAACCTATCAGATGATCGCCAGGTACAATTCTCTACCTCTCGACATAATATCGCCAGTGCTGCGCGCCGTGCCACAGTACATCAAAATGGATCAACAGAACGTACTTCAACCAGATGCGACTGGAAATACGACTGGTGAACACAGTCTGCCATTTTGTGGAGTCAAAAATTTGGTTCTACAAAATGGCGGACCGTTATTTGTCACGAAATTAAACAAAAACCACGCAATTTGAAGGGATAGTTATGTGAATCTATATATTCTACTTTAAACAAAGCTTCCCAACCATATCCATTGCAGTTTTATAGCCCAAATCGCAAAATCCAAAGCAATGTGTACCTTTAAAGTCTGAAGGCCGGTTCATACTCGCTGCGTATTCACTGCGTACGCATCTCGCTGTTCTATTTTCAGCGGTCTTCGGTGCGTGCGCAAAAGAACACGCAGTGCGTAAACAAAGTTCGTATGCGTGTACGCGCACTTTTGAAAAGTGCGTAGTCGGACATATTATTGAAATTATTTAATATATGGCGTATGCGTATGCGCACACGCATGAATTCGAGTTCATACTTTGGCCAAGTATGAACGCTCCATCGAATGTGTAGATGCGCACACACAGTCGCACCGAGTATAAACCGGCCTTTAGGCTTCAGTCAAAAGATAAACGAATCCAAAGTGCAACACTTGAAAATCTTTGATGATATTTTGTAGATGCAGTCAATATTCCTAGTCACAAGTTCAGTATAATATGTGTCCATACACCCTTGGTTAAATAAATTTTGTATATACAAATACAATTTTGCGGGATATTTAGCGGAATACAATTTAGCGCGATGCCATTCGGCAAGGCGTGCTACTGGCGTTTTACATTCCATTTAGGATAATGCACGTTTGTATGCAGCACGCCTTGTTCAACACTCGTCTGGGTGACCTTTCTGACTTAGGTACAAAAATAACATTGTCTTAGCAATGCAATTTTTTTGTTGCAGAGTATAGTTGAAGCACTCACAAAGCCACGATTAACATAATCAATGGGCTCGATTCAAGCTCCAAATCTGATATATCCCGTTTTAATATATCCTGATCAGCTCGAATCACTCTCTGAGGACTCTAAGTAATGAAACAAATCTTTGGGCCCATAGGCCTACTGCCTTTTTTCTTGGCACCTGTTCGTGTATTTTTAATATCCACCGAAGTAGTGACTATGTAAACATTTCCTTTTCAGCGTGAATACTTTTCTTTGATTTTATTGCCGATTGAACTTTACATTTAGTTTGTTTCTTTGTTTCTTGCTGATAATCCCTTTTATTTGTTTTATTTTGTTTTCAGCCCCTGTAGATCCAAAAACCACAGGTGAGTTCAAAGATCATGCTGTCGCCACTATCAAGTATTGAACTCTGGGGGGAAATCGCATTTGGGCACCGCTAGATCGTGCACGTTAACCGAATGTAAAGTGGAACGCTTCTTTGCTTTTTATATCTGCGATCCGGGATCAAATCGTGCCTTGGGCTGGCACGTGGAGCGGATTTTCAGTTCCTGTGTGTCGCTCATGATATTATTCTGGGAAATTTCCCCCATCTCTAAAATGTAGCATTTCTTCATGGTTTCCTGTTGGTTTCAGTACCAGAAAGATATAAATTAATAAACGATTAAACGGATAAACATATGAGTGAATAAAATATGAATAAACGAAAAAAAAACGACAAGTTTAGATGTTTGTCTATGGTCATTAATGCACCCTCAATGCATTTTGTTTTGCGCTCTGATTGTACGTTGAATTCAAGTAGGGCCATCGTACGGGAAAGGAACCCAGGTATACAGGTTTGGCAACATTTGGAGCTCGGTCTGCATTTAGGGCTCGGGCTTTCCCGGGCTATCTGTAGGTGTTGCATGTGCTGATGTCCTATTTTTCATACTGATTTTCTTCTCCAAAATTTCAATATTTTCTCAGTGGCCCCTACAGGCGGCCTGTCGCCCGGGGCTATCGCCGGTATTGTCGTCGGCTGCGTTGCTTTTGTCGTCATTGTGGTCCTCATCATTTTCTTCGCCGTGAAGATGACAGGCAAATCTTCCAAGATCGATTCCATCGAAGAGGAGGAGCTGCGGCAGCCTGCAGATGCTAAGACCTCGGACCCTGACAGAGGTTCCAATGCATCCACTAAGTCCTGATGTGTATTTACAGAGAGGCAGGTAAATTGCAGGCACGGTTTTCAAAAGCTCAACACTACATTCGCAGACAGGGACTCACTTTGCATTGTTCTTAAAAAGTATTTTTCTAGTAGAGAGAGTTTCGAGAGCAGTGCAATCGAAGGATTGCAAGAAAAATGGATACAGCGTAGATTGCCTGAACTGTATGCTTCCATCTGTGAGTATTCTGAATGAAATAGACCCAAAGAATAGTTCCATTTTGTTCCATTAAGTAAAGGGTTAATTTTCAAAATGTACGTTGCTGTATGGATTTTAAATACCACCACAAGTTTCGCCCTTGACAATTGGACAAGGAAGTGAAATCTAGTCAAGCTTCTTTTTGGTCACCATCGGAGCTGTAAATATTTTACCCAAATTATTTTTTAACTTGGAGTTAAAAAATCGGGGGGAAATTAAGGGACAAGGGTCAAGTCATATACCTGGGCCAAAAGCCCAGCTATGAGGACATTTTTTTAACAGTGTTTCAATACAAGAATTTACCCACGATTGACATTCTGCAACCAAGGGTTTGCGACATTTTCTTTATCAAAGCGATTTTCTACGGTATCAATTCCTTTTAGGAAGTAGGGATAAGGCTAGGCGTGGTCTCCATTAATCAGATTGGCCCCTTTAGAAGTAAAACAAGGCAGACACAGTGCCGTAGGCTCGTGCCTTGAGTACACGGTTGCATTAAGTGTTGACACGTCAGCAGGATTGTCTGGTTGTCTGACGTCACAAAACAGTGTGAGCACTGATTTTTGAATGCACGAAATCAGCGCCAGCCACTGGTATCTTTTTTTTGTTTTGTTTTTTTGTGTACATTTTTTGTTGTGTATTTTCCGCCAAAAAGATCCATGTACGTTGATATTCGTGTACAGTAAGAATGATCACTTAACTGGGCAATAAATTGCCCAACGTTGGTACAACCTCTTACTTAAAGTTGGGCAATGCTTTCACGAAATTTACCGACTGTTGTATAACCACAGCTGTGCTCAGACCAATTGTTGGTTAAAGTACTACTGCCCAACTTTTTTTACCCAACATTGCTAGTTTAGCAAGTAAAATATTGAGGACGCTTAACCAAAAAGATTGCACGTTCAGTGCCCATTGTTTGTTTCATGGTTGTTTCGCTGAAAATGGTAAAACATAACATGAAATGTGTATAATCGGATGATATTTTATTTCAGCTGTAAATAGGTTACACCTTGTTTGTTGTTTGTTTTAAACAATTACAACATAGACTTCATTTTTATATATGTACATGTATATAATATAACGAAGAGCTGCTCAAATGTGGAAACGTGTTAAGAAGCTCGATTTTTCAATGTTATTTGAAACTCGTGTTAGTGTGAACTGTTTCTATAATTTCTATGTCACTGAAAGCAATAATTGATAATCCGTAATGACGGATTGATAATCCGTCATAACGGATTGTGAATCTGTAATAACAGATTGTGAATCCGTAATAACGGATTGATAATCCGTAATAATAGATTTGATTATTTTTTTGCTTGACGCTAATGGGCTTTCGTAGATACGAGTGTTCTTGTTTGATAATGATGATAATTAAAACACTGATGTCTTTCAAGAAAGATCAGACGTAACAGTAGAAAACTGTGTATTTTTCTTGTGAGGGAACCTACACTTTGAAGTTTTCGCCTTGTCCGTATACTGATCATGTTGATAGCCAGTATAGTAACCAAGCTCTTATCAAGTATTTACATTCAAAGCCACTCTACGTACCAAAGGCACTAAAATGGTAAATACCATTTTGCAATATTATGAGATTTATATATTATCATGCGCACGCACAAAAAACAAAAACAGATGCACAGCGAGATAAGAAGCTCAAAGGTAATTTTGGTCAATAATTGTATTTTCCAAAAATGTGATCATAGCAGTCAAATTGGGCGATTGTATTGTATTCGCACCACTTTGAGGGTGGTGTTCACAGATAGTCCTCGGTGGGTTTTTCCCCCAGAAATATTGTTTACTCCTGACACAATAAAACCATTTTACCTAGTCAGTTTTCCTTGTGGATTGTTTGACGAATTATAAGTTAAAAAGTCGTATCCTCATTGAGTGATCCCCACAATGTCGCTTCCCAGGTTGTATCGTAAAATTGGGTGTGATCCCTGGCTATACGGCATTCTGGGTTTATGACTTCTGACTAGCGCCCACCCGAACAAAGATACTGACAATTTGGGACACCGCCAACATAGGGCAAGATAGCTCAGTTGGTAGAGCGCCGGTATGGTAACCCGGAGGTTGCAGGTTCGAATCCCGCTGCTGCCAGTTTCTTTGTTCACTTTGAAAACAATAAAACGCTGTTATTTCATCTGGTTGAGTTGTTTGTCACCATGCAAATACCATCAATATATGTAGCCTATTATGGACCAGTGAACGTCTCTTGTGCATGTGGCAGTGTTTATTTGATGGAAACTACTGTATTGTTTTCTCTGGAACTTACAATGATCCTCAACGCGGGCACTGTCTTTACTCATAAAGATCCTTCACATTTAAATTCACCCTCTGAAAAAAATAACTGTTAATCTGTTAAGCCCGCGTCTCCTACCACCAATACAAACATTCGAGGAGTTTGTCAAAATGCACTTCCTCCACAGCCAGCGGACAAAAAAATGATGTGGCCCGGACGCACACCTTAAAATCGACGGCCGACCCGGTGGCCAGCCCAGTTCTAGAAACGGCTAGTATCACACCTTAGTTCTGAGCACAAAACGAATCACCCATCCCCTGGCCCGCCTTGGCTTCCATCGGCCCAGCTCTTTCCACCCGCCTCAAGTATCGCCATAGCCCCAAACGCAAAAATTATTCTGTTATTACAATACGTTGTTTCCCGCTGGATGACGATCGTAAGCCGACCAATAGGAGCCATGCCCGTCACGAGCTGTCAGAGATAATACACTAAATATCAGACTCCCGGAAAATTCGACTTGTTGGTTATACTGCGCATGCTCGGTAGATCCCCATACACCAAAACAATGACTGAGAAACATAGGGTAAGGGTGAGGGTGAAAATTATGGTGAGAAATAGGGTTATGGTTTTGAATGAGGTTAACTGTTATGCAATTGCCAAAAATTATTCTCTTCACTTTTAGAAAAGCACGCTTGTGTTGCAATGCATCATGGGTTAAGAGTCGGATATTCACGGGAGTCGGATATTCATATGACAGCGGCTCCAATCCGTAATAAATCATACTTGTTAGTGAACTAAACAATGGTGCGCAGTATAATTAGTTTGACCTTTAAAGGTGGGGCAGCATTGCGTTTGCCTCTAGGAGCGCAGTTGCCATGGGTCGTCATGGCGACGGGCATACACGGGACCAAACATCTTCAGCAAACTGAAAAGGAGTGACGGGACAGCGCACCTCGTCGATCACACATTTTCCAGCAACCAAAGAGGGAGGGACGGTCTTGGATCTCGCGGAAAAGTGCTGCTTGCTTTCGCAGTAAGTATTTTTACAGATGCAGTTGATCTTTTCGGTACCGTAATCATAGAAATGGGTTCCTGATTACAGTGCACAATGAAGAAAACTTGCTTTCTGACGAACTTTGTTTTGCAAATCTGAAATGATCACAGCAATTGATTCCCATCGCTTTCGATTTTATAGAAACATCACACTTAAAAAAAAGAAGCCCGATAAATGCTTAAAAGATACCTTAAACTGGTACCCGAGGCACTTGAACTGATAGAAATAAGAAAATGAACCTAGTTGTCTCATCATTACGTGTCCAGATTATATGGATTAAATTGGTACCATTGCCCAATTTCATAGGGTTGCTTAACAGTCAGCAGAACAATCATCCTAGCTACGCGAGCACAAAAATCACGCGCTTCTTCTATGGGGTGATTTTGGAAGGCACCTTTGTTTACGCGTTAATAACAATGTTTTGTGCACACAATCTTTTCTCTAATGGTCTAAATAGATGAATAGGGGTCCTCTAGACATACACACAAATGATTTAATCATTCTGGAAATTTGCATGTTGTTTATCACTAATTTTAGAAAAAGAAAAAATGTGCCTTCCGAAATCACCACGTGGCTCCTCGCACGGTTTTTGCACAACTGAAATTAATGGGCTTTTGGCTGGGGCCCAGGTTTCTCATGACTGGGGTGACCCCAAGTGAACTCCTTCTTGAAAGGCGACTATACCACTTCAAAATAGAATGTATCATTGAGGATTACAAAAAATATGAGTAGAATAGACCGACGGCTTCATATGGAAATTAGAAAAAGAAAAACATGTGCCTTCTGAAATCTCCAAGCGGCAGCTCGCAGGGTTAACCCCCAAGTCATTCTGACACCTGCGCGGAGATAAAGCTGTAATGTCCGTGCTCTGGCAGAACATTTTAATTCCATGGATTTCGCCCTACAAGTGAATGGTGGAGGAAAACTGTATTTTTGAACAAAGAAATGCTTACTACACTCTAAAATCTATTTCGTCTTAAGTCTGCACCCGGTGATTGCCCTAAAACTGTAAGAATAAGAGCGTGTCGCCCCATTGCAAAAATTTAAACTTATTAAAAGTTTTAATGCTATAGAGTTCAATTTTAAAATGCATTTTTACATCTTTTGGTAAATTCTGCTTCTGAAGTTAGCGGGCTCTGTCATCTGCTTACTTCTACGGTCTCTATGACATATACGGAGGTTCCGTTAGCAGAAAACCGTGTGTTTAGTTACCGTATGAAATTGTGCACAGATCATACCAGATTATACTCACATTTTGCTCCAGGAATCGGGCGTTTTTAGTGTGCAGAGCACAATTTTGTGGGCAGTATGAAGAAAGTTCTAATATCGACGACACGATATTTCGAGGACGTATAGTGGCTAGAACTTGCATTGTTTGCCGGGTTTTTGGTTTTTTCCCTTGATTTCGTCCTTTTTTATATTGTCGATTGTGTATAAATATATTTTGTGTTTAGTGCAACAATTTGTGTTAGATTTAGATGCGATTCTTTTAATAAATAAAACCTATTACCATTGACACGACAGTAATTTCGGCAAATTTATAAACTCATCTTTTGTTTAAAATTGTTCATGGCACTACGTCACGTTGGGAGGTTAGTGTCTCATCTGACACGTCAGCAGAAACAGAAATAGAGAGACATAATTCATTTAAATGCGCTGAGAAACTATTTGATATCTGAGCAAACAATTGTACATCTGAAATTGTTAAATTATGCTCAATGCATGCTTAAATATTTTAGGAAATAAACTTGAGTGAAGCATTCAAATAAAACAAATTTGGGTGGGGTTGATTTGGGTTGGGTGCGCTGGGAATATAGGAAAAAACCGCTATCATCCTATTTTTTTAACACTGGGGCATAAGCGTGGCTCTAATCGTGTTACTCCGAGTTACTATGTTTTGAACTGTTTATAGCAACGAAACGATAAATATTTTCATAAGTATTCGGTTATCAAGAATCGAGTGATTAATTCAATGCGGTTGATAATTTGTCTACAAACCTTTGTACCATGTCCCTAGCAACTACGAACAAATGGCGTAAATATTATTGTTATCCGGCCGATTTCTATGTACAAAGTGGTATCACCTCTCAATGAAAGATTACAGCGCTTTGTGTTGTTTGTGGTTACTCAAATATTTGCATGACTGTCTATTAATTTGCGTCGACTCGACCTTTAGACTACATAAAAACAATTCATATAGTTTATCGAACCCCAAGCGAACATAACCCTGCCAAAAATTGTAAAAGAGCTCTTCGTTGTCAAGCTATCTTTCGCCCATTCTTTCATTACCCATACCAAGTTTGCACGTGATGCAGAAGTGAATGTTTATGTGCTAAGAGCATCGTGCGACCAATTATTGTTTGATTCGTAAACGACATGTTGTTTTATCCCTTTCTTTAATCCAGAACAATGCACACTAACTTTATAAATATTATAGAATTCCCCCTTTTGAAGTTTAAACAAGGAATTAAAGCTGCAGTGCCTGTGGCCTGGGTGAACATTTCCATTTCCATGGATCCCCCTACCAATGAAATAACGGAGGAAAAGTGTATTGCAGCAAAACGCGTTTGCTGCAATTAGTCTTGACTCTACGCGCGATGATGAGCGGGGCGCACCAGCTATTCTGAAAGTGTTCATTTTGCAAAATTTGAAACTGTGTTACTTAACTTCAATCGATTTTTTTTGGTGAAATGTCTTATTGGAAAACTCATAACGTACCCAATGCTGACAAATTAGCAATTCAATTTGAAAATGTATTTCAGGGTGCCACGCCCAAAAAGTACGGACCAAGCATCTTCAATTAAGAGTGTTCTTTGTCACTATTTAAAATGCTCGTGCTAGTTCTTGTCATAAGAGGGCGCTGATGATGTGTGTCACGTAAGGCACTAGTTAGTTGAGCAAAAAGTCAAAATGGGACTTAATGCAGTTAGTAACTTTGTGCATTATATTTGTTTACTGATTGGTTACCAAGCACTAAAGTAGAGCGGAAACACAACTTTTCAATATTTTTTTGCACAAATCGGCTATGCGTAGTGTGACATCCCTCCTGTGTTGTCAATGTGTAGTTCACATCCAAGTAAAAAAAAACACATATTGGAAAAGCCAATATTGAAAGATATGGTTAAAAGATCTCCGAATAATGACCGGGGCAGATCCGGGGGGGGGGGGGGGGGGGTGGAGTTGGGGGTCGAACCCCCCCCCCCCCCCCCCCCTGCTCGTTGCCATTGTTTGTTTTTTTGCTTGTAAGGGCCTACGCCTAAAGTACCGTAGCAAACCAAAAAAGAAAAGCAAAACCCTGTAAAGGTCTTATTTTGCGTGTACGGGTAGGAACAAAACAAAGATGTCAAATGGCGCCACCAACATTAAGAAAGTGTTTCCCCCACCCCCGCTTATAACATTTTGTTGGCAGGCGAAACATTTTGGGATCAGTCAACTTTTTGGGCAAATGTACGAAAACAAATTTCAGAACCCCACCCTTTGCAAAAAATGATGACGTTAAACTGTGTTTACACTGTCGTCACATTGCGTATTATTTTGACCCCAGAATGGCACATTAACCGCGAAGTTTACGCGCTGTGTCATTTTGGAGTCCAATATACCCGGCATTATACAAGTTTTGCGTGTAAGCTTAATTAATATTCAGTGCTATCACGTTTGTTATTATTCTTTTCTTACCCGAAAAGGAATTATTACACTACCAAACTGCCACCATGGACAAGGGCAAAACATTCCTTTGTCTCTTCATCATCATGCAGTGCATTATGGGTAAGTTCTTAGCGCAATAATTACTGTTGCATCTCATCATCTTCATTATAAACTTTCCACAGTTTTTGTATCTGGTGTATTCTCTTTGCTAAATTCCTAAAACTGTGGTGTTTCATTTCTCATAATACCAAACTTATTTCAGTCCCTGAAATTGGTGTTAAAATAACACCGACTGGTATTAATTCAGAGAGGTTTTGGAATGTTTACAAACAAATATTGTCGCTTAAAAAAAAAAAAAAAAACGTTGAGTAACTTACACTAACAGATATTTGGCATTACTGTTGATGCTAAAATGCACATCAAAACGGTTTTAGGACTTCTGACTAGACCGCCAACAGTTGGAAGAGCGCCTAACCCGGAGGTTGCAGGTTCAAATCCTGCTTCGGCCAATTTTCTTTGTCACCGTGAAAACATTTTTAATAAAAAAACCTGGGCGCTAAATATGACCCGAAACAGTGACTAAAGATATCACGACAACATTAACCCATTACCAGTGGCGTATCCAGCGGGGGCAGTAGGGGCAACTTGCCCCCCCCCCCCCCCCGGCGGAAATTTAGGCGTCATTAAAAAAAAGGGAAATAGTGTTTTTGCGACGGTTTTAAGACGGGGTGCATACGTTGTTTGCCCTCCCTGGCACAAAAAGCTGGATACGCTACTGCCCATTACACTTGATGAACACGCGCAGATTATTTGTTCCTAATTTCCAGGAAAATTTCTCAACGTGGCAGCCACGACCACAGACGCGGGCACTACAGAGGCGGTGACAAATACAGTGGAGCCGACAGGGACAACGGGAGCACCAGTGGATCCGACAGGGACAACGGAAGCACCAGTGGATACGACAGGGACAACGGGAGCACCAGTGGATCCGACAGGCACAACGGGAGCACCAGTGGATCCGACAGGGACAACGGGAGCACCAGTGGATCCGACAGGGACAACGGGAGCACCAGTGGATCCGACAGGGACAACGGGAGCTCCAGTGGAGCCGACAGGGACAACGGAAGCGCCAGCGGAGCCGACAGGGACAGAAGGGGTAACAGGGGCAACAAAAAAACAACCTACTGAAAAGCCCATAATTACAAAAGATCCCCGTAAGTTAAGTATAACGTAAACGCTACCTTGCAAACAGGTTGCACCATCATCATCATCATCTCCATTATGATAACCGCAATCACCACCATCAACACCGTCATCACCTTCCCATCATTACCACCATGCACCATTGCCACCATGACCACAATCACCGCACATCACCACCATCACCAATTACTGGAAAGGTACCGTTAATGACAAGAATGAAACCCAAGTTCTAGGTATTTACCTATAAACCCCAAACACGAAAGGCAAAACTGTCGGGAGAATTTTGTGTACAAACCTTATGGGAGCTGTTCGGAAAAAGTTAAAGTACAAACAAAGGGAACAAAAGAAGGGTTCCATTCATGGTCCTCATAAGTATAGGAAAACGCACGTGGGTGGGTGTATTTGTAAATACTGGCAATCGTGGACTAGGGACAAAAAGGTTAGGGCGTAGACAAAGGGTCCACGATTGACCGAACATCCACTATTGAAAATCGTGTACAAAACATAAAGGAGGCCTTCCGAAAAAGTTGAAGTACAAAAAGAAGAGAGACAAAGAAGGTCCGCGATTGCCGGTATTTACACACTTGTGTGTGTGGTGGGGGGGGGGGGGTGGGGGGCACCGTCACCTGGGCTTCAAGCCACCCCTCCCCCTCAAGTTGAGATTGCAAAGAACCCATTATAATTTCTCTGTGTATAATAATCTCCAGTGCCTTAGAGAAAAACTGGGACGGGTACATCCCGAGCGTCTCCCTGTAAAACACTATTGCTGAGTTCATCGACTTAACGATTGGAGTAATGTATGGGGGCGGCGGGGGAGAATTATCTTTTCCCAAACTACATCCGAATGAATTCATTGTTGAGCGCCCTTTATAATACTTTTAATATACGTACGCATACGTAGGGCTGGGTATATAATGCAATGAATTCTCGAATGCAAAAGCATTCCGATGGCCCAGTGGATACGGTGCTAGATTATGAGGCAGAAGGTACTGGGTTCGGACCTCAACGTTATTTTGTTTCTTTTCTAATTTCCAGCTTTGGAGGATTTATTTTTAAAGGGAAATAAAGTCCGGAATTTCATTACGTTCGAATTCATTTGTTTCCCTAATTCGTGGCTAGGCTCCGGAGGATGTTTTTAGAAAGGGAAGTCAAGTCAGAAATCTCATAGCGTTAACCCCATTCGCGGATGTCGTTTGGGAAAAAAATCGCCGGCGGGGGAGGGGCTGTTTGGATGGGAGTTACTGAAAGTTGTTTCGAAATATTCGTTGGCTAGCTGTGGTACGAAGAGTTTGTATTTTACTACATATTTCGAAATTGTGCTTTGCTCTAAATTAGGAAAATGTATCTTAAATTATGCACAAACATATGAGGCGGAAGCCAATTTGGATTTGTAAATTAGGTACCATTCCAAGGTTATTTTCATGTGTCACCTATTTTAAAATTGATGTCTAGGGCCTAAAATGTATCTGCGAAGTTTGGTGCTTTGAACCACTAGGTCACAATTTTGTCAAAAATCAGACCTACGCAACCTGATCATATACGCTCAAGTTCTAAAAATCCCATTTTTTGGCCTGTGGGCGTAACAAATTCCATGGGTTTATCTATTTGTTTATTTATGTCATGTCTTATTTTACCTGGGGGACCTTTCAGTGGTATACTTGACTTCCAAAGGTGCTCAAGGACAAGTACTGTTGCCTTTCTGTTATATGTTAAACGACATGTGATCTAAATGATAACTTCCTTACTGCTCGATACTTTCCACGAGAAAAACCACTTAAGGATGTCTTTGCTTTATTTATCCAGTGCGTAAAGAGTTTGAGGGCGAGTTCAAGATCACAAAGACTGGTGGCAAAGATGCAATATTCGAAAAGGACTTAGGAAACGTTGATTCGGCTGCCTTCAAAGAATTGAGTGATAAAGTCTGCCTAGCTGTAAGTTTAGATTTTCAAAGGCCCTCTTCAAATGACGAATTTCTGCCGTGTTCTGGCAGATAAATACCAAATATTTAATAACACACGGCAGAATTTTGACGCAACTGTCGGATTTGTACCAAACGTTTTGGCAGGCTTTGTCAAACTTCCTAGACCTTTAAATCGCGAAACTCTGTTGTGTATGTGGGCCGGTTCATAGTTCACAGTAATGCGAAAGCAAAGCGAATTTCACGACGTCATCAATCACAGATTCGCTTCGCTGTCAAATTCGCGTGAAGTATGAAAATATATCTCAAAAATCTTGTATTTCGGAATCGGGTCATGTTCAACTTAAATTGAAGAAGGCAGAAGTTAGACGTTTGAAGCCGTGCCGGTGTAGCGTGAATTTCAGTCACTATGAAATACGGGCTCATTGGTAATATTGCACATGCCTATAAAGTGAAGATAATTAGGAGAGTGCATGGCCGGTCACGTTTAACCAATAGTAGGGAAAAGGAGTACGATTTTCATATGAGTCTGATTTTCATATGACACCGGTCTTCTGCCGAAAATTGGCAAAGCCTGTCAAATTTTTCGGCACATTCCGTCAGTTGTTTAAAACGTCAAATTTATGTCATACCTAATTAAATAGGCCTATTTGGGATTTATTCTGAGCCTACATGAATTCGGCATTTGAAGCGGGCCCGTCTTGCATAGGTTAAATTAAGATACCGGACGGAGAAGTAAATCACATTTTTAAAATGTACCACCTCTACATTATTTTACCTCGTGTTTTACTTGAAATCCTTCATGGACTGCACAGAAGTCTAAAAGAACCCCAAAGTTGTTAATGAACTTTTAAAATAAATAAATAAAAACCTCTGGATCAATTTGTATTTACCACAGGGAATAGCAGCGTTGTTTCTCAAGAGGGAGAAAAGAATTGATTGAATGTGTTGTGGCATTAAGGTGATTGATGACAATTGAGCAGGGGAAAATCCAGGAATTTGTGTAGGAGTGGGGAAAGTGGCGCACCCAATGAGGAGCTATAGGGATGGGGGCTTGAGCTCCCCTGAGAAGATGACAATTATTATTGTTATGTGTTGTGTTTTTCAGTGGCACGAAATGGCGGCGGGGACGTGACATGTATATGTGGCGTATATCCGATTAGTATAATACATGCATACATGGCGCCACTAGAGGCTTAGCCCCCCCCCCCCCCCCCCCCGCTTTGGTGAGCCCCGCCCACGTCAAATCCTAGGTGCGCCAATGGGTGGGGATGGGCTGGGAGTCCGGCCGACAAAAAAATATATGGACGAATGGGCCTGAGCGTCAAAACAAAACAAAACAACCCATAAAACTACCAACAAAAGGTCGCTCGTTTCATACTTGCCGTAAAAGCAAGGAGGAAATGGCAAGACGTCATACCCCCAATGTATTCAAGACGTTCTACCCCCAATGTATTCAAGACGTCCTACCCCCAATGTATTCGTACGGTTAAGTAGTTATAGATATTTATTGGTAGACATATAGTAATTTGTAGTATTTCATGTAAACAGCTCAAAAAGACCTTGACAAATTCTACTATCAACGATGAATTCACCGACTGCGAAGTAACCAAATTCAGAGCCGGCAGTATCATCGCTGTGTTCCTTATGGCATTTACGGAAAATGCAAAGGTGACTGCCAACGACCTGACCGACCAGATAAAAGAAGGATTTGCCAACTCGAGCGACCCTTCGATCACCTACTTCGAAGTCGATCAAGCCTCTTTCAAAGTTGATGGTAAGTGCCATTCTCCAGTCAACAAATTAAGACTCTTTGATGCTAGCGATGGCGTAACTATATGGGAAGGGGGGGGGGGGGGGGGCACTGGGGGAACGTGCCTCCCCCTCGAAGCCTGTGGCCCGAAAGTGCCCCTCCCCCTCAGAATGTGAAGGAGCAAAACATAAGAACGATATCACATTGCTATCACCAACACCTAGTCATAGAACACGCTGAAGCTTTTTCGTTTCTTTTAATCTTACTTTTAGTGGGTTTTGTGATAATCGAAAAGCTGTTCAATAGATCTGCACACTTTCACGCTATCAATCAAACAACCAAAGGCGCCACTGGATGCTGGACTAAAAAAAAGTTAGGTAGAGCTTGCATGTTGAGTCCCAAGTTAAGAGCGATTTTGCAAGAAATGGTACGTACTTCCTAGTACACAGTAGGGCCTATATATCAGCTACAACGTGTGCGGCGTCGCTCCCAATACTGACGTTGAGCGTTTCTTATATACTTGTACGCAAGACCTGGCTCTCAATTAAGTACATGTATATAGCAACAGTGTCTTTCATCTGGAAAATTGAGATTGAACGTGAGAAAGAGTTGAACACGTCAGTGTACAAGATTATGAGTTTGGTCATTATCCTATTAATCGATAAACAGTCACTCAATGAAACATCAAAGCGTTCACATTTCGTCCACATTCCCAACTAACTCCTTATGTCACCTTTGATAATTGAAGGTCCAGCGAAATGAAAATCCTTCCCAAAGATATTTTGCGCAAATGCTTCTAAACCGTGTATGGATACACGAATTCCATTATTGGACATGAGATAATGATTAAGCGATCCTTTTCAACATTCAAAATGTTCAAAATATGTCCATGACATGTGAGGGTGCCGGTTGCTGTGCCAATCAAGGTACTCGCTGTACAGTTTAGGCACTTACAGTACAAAAAGTCAAAATGTTACTATTTTAGCCGTTTGTACGTTAAAATTGGTTTACCTACTGGCTACGCTGCTAAGAAGAACCAGAAACATTCACAGAAATTGGCCAAGGGAAAAGAACAAAAATGTTCTTCACTTGTATGCACAAATCAGCTATGACAATGAAGCTTTCCATTGTGTGATATCACTCCTGTGGTCATGAATATGTAAATCCACATTGGCGTTAAATCCAAGAGATTGCTAAAGGCTCACGAAAGGCTTTCAGAATAGAAAACCAAAAAGTGAAAGTGATGTTAAATGGGATGAAGAAGTACATGGTGTGGGTTGAAGCGCTTCAAATTCCATTTCGTACGTGAGGCCTTTAATACATATTCATTTATTAAATCGTGAACTGTCAGTGTAGTCAACATTATAACGATGTATATCGTTTCTTTTATTTTCAGAGGTATCACGTGGCACAGGTGAGTTCAGAGGATTTTGTGATCCCATTGATTTACCATTGTGTAATTTTTGTTCCCTCGTTTTACACTGATTCATAATTTTAATTTGATTATTTTGAAGCAAGCCCCAGTGATGTAAACTGAAACACTCTGAAATATACCTAAATGCGAGGATGGAATTTGTGTCGGGGATGATGTAAATTAGAAGACAGTTTTTCTCCTTTCCCGACGTAGTGTTTTAAGCACTGCATGCTCAGTGCTTTCTTAGAGCCTGTGTGAAAAAGAGGCAAAAAGCTCTCTTCTGATTTATATCATCCCCTAATGAGATTCTATCTTCACATTGATTGGTCGTCAAGTGGTTAAGACGTCTGTACTAGTAAGTAGGAGGTTGTGGGTTCGAGTCCCTTCCGAGTAAACTTTTTTCACACAGGCTCTCGGAAAGCACTGAGCAAGTGGGCATACAGTGCTTCACACACTACGTCGGGAAAGGGCAACAAATTGTCTTCTAATATACCTTAATGTATAATTAAACCTAGGCCCGAAATAAAGCCCCGGTCCTGTGCATAAATGTAGTCTGAGTGTAGCATCAAACATGTACCTCAATGTAGCCCGAATCTTAAATGTTTCCATAACCCTGTACTTAAATTACCCTGAGCCCTGAATGTAGCTTTCGAAGTGCAGACTTGCTAATAAGTGGTTTTGCGTTTCAAAAGATATGTTTGGGGTTAATTTTGGTGATACTGACTTCGTATTTGATTCTGTGCTGTAGCAGTTGCACCAGAGCCCAGTGGTCTTTCTACCGGCGCCATTGTTGGGATCGCCGTAGGGGGCGCCGTCGCTCTTGTGCTCATCATTGCCATTATCGTCTTCGTCGTCAAGAAGGTCAAGGGAAATTCCGGGAAGGTCACATCTGTGGAGGAGGCGGAGCTGCAGCCCAATTCCGACAAACGTTCGCCTTCGGTACCCTCGTTGTCTTGAATCGACCCGTCAAGTCAGTGTAAAAGGGTAGCCTTTTATCTAGTGTTTCTTTTTGGGGATAGAATTACGTCTATAGATTTATATTGTATAATATGCTCGATATCTCTCACACTCAAGGCTAAAACGTGTCACGTGGCAATATGGAACGGAGTCAATTGATCAGGCCTGTGTGCTGGCAAGATAACAGGCCATCTTGCCATTTTGCACGGGATTGTGCCAGGTTATGACACCGGTACGACCCAATACCATGGATCTGTTAAAGAATGACAAGTTTTAGCTATCAGTACATGATTTTAGTTGTATGCGCGTTCTTCTTCAGCATTCTTTTTGTCGGTAGACAATACAGTAAAGGGGGCGCTGTGTAAACTGACAAACTATGAGCAATTCGATTAAGGACTATGGGGTGCGTTCGAGTACCGGTAGCTTACCCGGACCGACTCGGGTGAAAGCAGAAGGGTTAGCCACGAGAGCTGGGTTAATAGAACGGTCAAACGCCCTCTCCTGTTGATGTCACGCCGCACTTGAGTCGGCGATAGTGTAGTTACGGGCCCCTCTTTATATTTGATCCATTTCGAGTCAAGGTTGTTTTTATAATTCCAAAATGAATTATCGACCTAAAGTATACTTCTCTAAATTCTAATGACATCATTTTTTTGTAATTTTGAACAGTTTCTTGCGGTAGAAAATGCAATTTTCTTACGTGTTTTGCAGTTGGTGTCTTGCGTATCAGTGCAGTCTTCGCCATATATATTTTCGTGTTGCGTTTTGTCATCAAATTATTTGCATCGACGTTAGTGGCGCCATTTAACGTATACCGGTTTTGTTCTTAATTAAGGGTTGAAGCGAAATAAGACCCATGGTTTGTGGTTTTCTCGTTTGCAATTGTAGTTGTACAAGCAAACATCAACAACAAAAACAACAACAACAACGACGACAAAAAGAATCCGGTGGCGTCAAAACTAAAACAAAATAACAAAAACTAGC
The DNA here is from genome assembly GCA_037893225.1 of Hippasteria phrygiana. Classification (NCBI taxonomy): domain Eukaryota; kingdom Metazoa; phylum Echinodermata; class Asteroidea; order Valvatida; family Goniasteridae; genus Hippasteria; species Hippasteria phrygiana. The sequence goes on along the minus strand of JAZGUH010000652.1, from coordinate 116,464 downwards.
ATAAATGTTGATGAATTCAATATTTGAAAACATGCATGACTGTCTAAATTATTGAAGAAAAGTGCGAACAAAATGTTTGACCTGAGCGTCAGGTTGCATCGTGATTGGATCATTGTCGGTATGTGAAAGCCGGCCCCAAAAAATCCTTGTACCACATGGATTTTAGCGTTGACGCGCAAATCGCACACATGACACCGCTCGCTTAAACGCTTGCTTGACATGCTTGAAGGCGTGCAAGATGGTTTTCATGCTATGCATGTATGCTTTATGTTTCGATTTTTAAAAAACGAATGGCAAAAGGACCGAACAAACATGTAGGCACTGTAAGGCTTGTAAAAAGTATTAAAATACAACACACATGTACCTCTATCCCTAGTATGACCAAATTCCCCACCCTTGGGCTTAAAAACATAACAAAATCCCCACCTCAGAGGTGGGGTAGCCCCGGGGGAATCAATTGCCTAGTACTGATCCTACGGCCGCCTTGTACTGCATACGGTCAATCTTTAGAAAGATTGGTGCATGGATGGCGGATGACGTACGTATGACGTATCTAGACTTTTTCGCTCTCCTTTTCCATAATCTGGTATATCGTTCACCTTTTGTCAATTGAAATGGAAAAATAATATTTTCCTTAAAGCTGTTATCTACCTTTCAGTAAAAAGTCGTATCACTCATTGAGTGATCCCCACAATGTCGCTTCCCAGGTTGTATCGTAAAATTGGGTGTGATCCCTGGCTATACGGCATTCTGGGTTTATGACTTCTGATTTCAGTAAAAAGAACAGCGTCAAAACAAATTATTTCAAGAAAACTACTCGCTTTACACGTTGAAGCTCCTATTCGAGGTGGCCGGAAGTTTGGTTTCTTGTCAACTCGCGCACGTTCTCGGGGTCAACTTACACGCTCTATTGAAAAAAATAGCTCCGATCTGCCCATTTCTGGGTTTGAAAGCGAAGGTCTCAGTAAACGACTTGCTATGCTGAACGTGCTCTGCGCTGCATTTACGGCATGATTCATGAATGGATTTGTTGAATAGCACTTTGTTGGGTGAATACCGAGAGCCTCGCTTTCAACCCACAAAATTTGTTTGTAGAGCGCAGGTACTGTGCTCCGGAGGTCGTAGGTTCAAATCCGGCTCCTGTCTATTTCAAATTTTGTTCATTGTAAAAAAAAACATAAAAATTGTTTGCTAACTTTGGCGTGGTTGCTATGTTTATGTGTGTTTCTCCATGGTAGCTTTACAGAGACTTTTCTTTAAAATGGGTTGAAATAACGTATACGTTTTACTTGAACTTAAATAGCCCTCGGTATGACGTCACACTGTGTTTTACCACGTTTGCCGAGTGGGGACATGCAGAAAGATTATCTCATCGTAGTATGGTACTTGGGTAATCCCTTTACAGCTCAGTTCAGCTAAACTGACATTGTGTATGACTTCTCTGACGAAATGTACGTTGTACGTATGGATACTTACATTAATATATTTTAAGCTTCGTATTAGGGACCAAAATTAAAAGGAGGTCATTGTTGTTTTCGTCATGAGTTTCAAAAACGTAGCCTTGTTGTTGGTCGCAAAAATAGGCAGATATTGACATAATCTCAACTTGTATGCACTGAAATGCATGCCGTGCTACCACGACGCGTTGTTGCGTCCTGCCTGGCTGCATGATTGCAACAAGGTAAACACCTTGTGACGTCATTTGCACTGAGGGCTATTCAATGTATTTGAAAAATGTAATATATTTCTGATAAAATTATCTGATTGACCTCGATTGATACTTGGGGAGTTATATTATCACTCCCTCGGGTGAAGAATGCTACTCCAATTATCATAATATTCAAATTGTTAAATTTTAAAGTTGTATTAAGTTCGGTTTGTTTGTTTGTTTGTTTGCTAATGCATTTGTTTTTACACTACTGTAATTCTTAGCACATCAAAGTTCAAAATAGCAAGACACACGCAACTAGCTAAAAACTTTGTTGACAAAGTTGGGGCTGTTTATGAATGAGGAAGCTCTTTTTCTCCCTGCTTAATTCATTCAGTTTGAACCACGCCCTCTATTTGGATCGACCATAAGTCATCGCGAAACCGTGAACCACGATTAATTAGTCTTTTTGAGATATGGCGGACACAATAGGAGGGCGCTATTTGATTTGGGTAAACCAAAACGTTTACCCAAATCGAATAGCGCCCTCCCATTGTGTCCGCCATATCTTAAAAAAAATAGTCTGAGGTGTGTTCCGGTTGCCTCATTTGTTTGTGGATGAAAAGTGAGGAGAATATTAAAGTTTTTTGTAATTTTTGTATTGTAAATTTTCATGGCAATAATTCAAGAAAGTTGTGTATATAGTTTTGAAAATAAATTGAGACGTTCATCAGACATCATGTGCTTATTATTGTTGTTTACGCAAGTGACATAATACTGGTTGTATATGTAGCGTGTCATTTGGCAAATCTGCTAAAAATATTTCGGTACTGAAAATTGTGGATCTTTAACAACCGAGGACAGTAGGGTCCACGGTTGAGCCAAGGTCCCGAGTTAAAAAATCTTGTACAAAACTTATGAGCGACCTTTCCAAAAAGTTAAAGTATAAACAGTATAAGTATATTATAAGGAGGTTCGTGATTGGATGTGCATACAAGTTTGTGTGCATACGTGGTTATGTTTTTGGGAATGCTTAAGTACAGAGACAAGGGAAAGACTAAAGCCATATCTCCACAGGGGTATCAATTTTTTGAGTCAGTGTGTGTAGGGTTATCATATTAGGACACCCCCCCCCCCCCCCCCCCCCCACACACACACACACCCGCCAAAATGTGGGATATACATTTGACCCATTCAAGTCCCCCTTCCCCCGGAATTTACACTTCTCGTTATATTAGTAGCAGCAGTGGTGCCATCTTGTGATTGGCTGGTGAGATTCTATGTACTTTACTATGGGAGCTGCAAGACTGGTTCTCGGATTTTTTCCTTTAAAAAAAATCCTCCAAACCACGAATTAGAAAAAAAACAATCTTTTAAGTTTACTTTAAACTGTTTTTACCAAAATGTGTCAAAAAAAGACAAAAGTAAAACCTTAAAATTCTCACTTCGAAAATAGAACTCTTGTCTTGTGTTATTCAACGCTTGCACTATAGGCTCCGTGCACAACTACCCCTCAGCGGAAAGAAAAGGCGAGTTGGGGGGTCAATAACGACGCCATCTTACCTGACTTCAATTTAAGTGTCTGGTTCCCGCTGTGATATTCTTATTGAAAACTCAATTATCGAGAGTCGGCAAACAGACAAAGCAATCCCACTGGTATACGAGTATCAAATAAACGAGGGGCGCGGTGCGGATACCAGCGACGTACTGCCCACGGAAGTGCGGTTGCTATGTGGACAGCGCCCTCATTCGACGGCGCACGGAGCCCATAGACTGAAGGAACTACATATAATCACGAAGCAAATATTAGCCAAACACAAGATGACAAGGCTAGGACTATGGGGCAGCGAATTAACGCAAGGATGGCATTTTTTTCGAGGACCAGAATACATGCATATTCATGCTTAAGTTAACTTAATAAGCATCGCACGAGGGCGCTAGATATAGTGACATCTTCAGACAACTGTATAAGGTTGCAGTAAACCGATTTGGTCGACCTGCTGTTGTGGTTATATTGTTATATATGTGGACATGCTAATTTGTGCGACCCCGCGCGCCGGCCAATCGGAGTAGACTTTGCAAACTTGTGACGTCATTTCGATCAGTGTTTGTATTTGATATACATTCTTTACCTTATGTGTATTTTCATGTAAAAAATGAAACCAGGGGGTTCGTCCAACGTTCGTTTAGGCCTAAACACGCCCGGGTGAGCGTGAAGATGACTTCGATCCATCGCGCTCGTCAAAGGTCTATTCGGGCTGAAGAGTGGACTAGCTAAAACCCCTAAACTTTCGGTCTGGAGAGGTCTAGCAAGAAAGAAAAAAACAAGGACAGTGCAAGTGAAAATGCTATGTACATTACAACCAATTCAATGTCTTTTAGACATGTATAAATATATTGTAGCGGAAGAGTCAAATCGAATCGGCAAAAACTTCGTCGTATCTCATTCAATCGGTTGATATGATGCCAAAAGTTAGAATACTTCCATTGGTTAGCTGCTCGGTGGTTCAAGAAGTCGGTGATGGCGAAGCCGAAAAAAAACTTTTCCCGACCGACCGACCTTCTTTTCCAATTTTACCTGTCTTGGTGGTACCTTGGCCTCATCGCAACGCTCTTAACACGGCCCTGAAGAGTCAAAACAATCTGGTACATGGTAAATATGAATGTAATCATGCTCAAAGTGTTTTGTTATATAATAAAGTAAAGCGTCAAGTTCAGGATCGCAGTCCCGGGAAAACTTCGTGTGAAGTCGGGAAGGGGAACTTCTGAATAATTCTTAGACAACGAACCAACAAAGACAGTCGCACCTCAAAGTGTAGTGTTTGCGAAATCTCTTTAAACTTTATTTCCTTTTCCAGATCCCAAACCACATCTTTCCTCTTCAACCTCCAAACGCCAACCCTACTTCTTCAACCGCCAAACGCCAACTGACTAAATTCCTTTAAGAACAAGTAAAACCTCAACATATTGGTCTTCTTAATCTTCCAACGTATATCCTGGCATCTTTAAGAAACAGGGTTTCCCGGCGTAAAAGACGTTGGGTAGAAGACAATAAATAGATACTCTAACGAGGGTGGCACATGGCTTTCAAATTATTGCCAGATTATCTTTAAAACACACCATCGCATACACAGGTTTGTCTGTGGTGTATTCCAATGACTTCTCAACGTCCTGACTGCTTCTTTTGTTTTAACGACTCTCATTGGTTTTGTACACGTTTTCCCAACTGAGGACAGCTTGACAAATGAGGCCCTTTTATCCTCCTACGTCATTATTTTGTTCCCTGTCCTCGGTATACACATAAACAAGCACACCCACCCTTACAATGGGGTCAGCTGTTTGCTTCAGAATAAGACAACTTTTTTGTTTTTCTTTTCTTTATTGAGTCGCATCTTTCGAGAGCTCTCATAAATAATCAATTCAAAGTGAAACTGCTGGTAAAATGAATAGCGCCCTCGCCTACGTGCGACGAGAGCTGCTGTGCCGTCCGAGTTGAGAAGTTTACAGTGCAAGCGTATACACAAAGGGCCATTAGCCAGTCAGCCAAGCTGGTTATACCCAGCACGATATGGGGCAGAGGGGTACCCCCCTTTTTGTCCCTATACCCTATACACTCTCAAGACTATTGTTACCCAACACATCCCCCCCTAGACTTCTGAAAAGAATTCCTGAGATTCCGGGAACACAATGACCAACACAAAAGAGGGGGGGTTCGCTCTGCCCCATATCGCGCATCATATGAAGCTGGTTATAAAGAGAAGCTGCAGCACTGCACAGACAAGACACCCCCCCCCCCCTTTAAACAAGATTTGTTTCGCATTTTGTAATTGTTCGTGTTTGCGTTGCCTTAGGTCAGACCGCGAATTTTATTTCCCCAAACGACATCCGAATGGGGTTAACGCTATGAAATTTCGGACTTGACTTCCCTTTTAAAAAAATCCTCCGGAGCCACGAATTAGGGGAAAAAAATGAATTCGAACGTAATGAAATTCCGGACTTTATTTCCCTTTAAAGAAAATCCTCCCAAGCTGGAAATTAGAAAAGAAAAACAAAACTGGTAACGTGGGGGTCTCGAACCCAGTACCTTCTGCCCCATAGTCTAGTACCGTATCCACTAAGCCATCGGAATGCTCGGCAGACCTCGAGAATTCGATGCATTATATACCTAGCCCTATAACGCATGCGTACGTATATTAAAAGAATTATAGAGGGCGCTCAACAATGAATTCGTTCGGATGTAGTTTGGGAAACAAATATCTGGCGGTCGGGCCGGGGATGCCCCTCAGTAGCGTATCCAGCTTTTTTTGCAAGGCAGAAAAAACAACATCTGAATCGTCTTAAAATCATCTTAAAACACTATTTCTTTTTGTTTTTTTATGACGCCTCAAATGCCGCCAGGGGTAAAAGTTCCCCCTCCCCCCATTCCCGCTTGATACGCCACTGATGCCCCTTGTAGGGGGGGGGGGGGTGCATTTACGGATAGTACGGGGATCGGGTACCCGATTGAGAAAAAATACACGGGTGCCCGTTAAAGAAAGCCAATCTCAAAAATTAAATCTCGGAAATTGCTATTCGTATTGTTCGTAAAGGTCCGCACGCTAATACTACCGGTACCACATCGGTGCATCAATGCAGCAAGTATGCAAGTGAGCTTTATAGCTCTATATTGTAAATTGCATTTTTGCAAACGTCATCAATATTAATCTGTTTTGTTTTTCCATGTAGGCCTACCCTGTTTTTCATTTTGAAAATTCTCGACAAATGACATTCAAAAACGTTCTTGTTCGTTGTCAACGAAATTACTAAGTAAATATTTTAATTCGGTAACGGGTACTCGATTCGATAATCTGGAACCGGTTCCAGACATTACTGGTGGGGTGGTCAGGGTACCCAGTTCGGATGCACAGCCCTAGTCCGTTGCACCCACAGACATGTGTGTGTGTGTATGTGCGAATGTACAAGTCAAACTGCTGTTGGAAAAACCCCGTGATACGGTCTGGTAATTATTTTACAAGATGGTTGTGGGTAAGTCGGATTGGTCAATAGTTGTCAATGATGTCACTGTGGGCGGGGTCTACGACCTCAGACCCGTGATTCGTGGTGAACCAATCATTGTGTCCGGTTTGCGACTCTTGCCAGGGAATTTACCTTTCCATTAACCACGCTCGGTCTTTCCGGGTAAATTCTTTGTCAACAAACTTCCTAGTTACAATCGCCAAGTAAAGTATACATATACACCCGAAAGCCCTCTGGGCGCTTCATTCTTTACACTTCCTGGATCACAGCTAAAACCCGTTGGATTAATTCAGTTAATTGTGTTTACAGCTTCTGTTGATCTGTTTGGAACTGAATTAGCTTCTGGATCTGTACATAGCTGGATCAGCACTCATATCATTAGTATTACTACATCAGAGCTACAAGGGAATTCTCCTTTTTTGTAGTGAGTATTGATATCTAAATGGCGCAATGAATAGTTTTTGTTGACGTCTTTTCCACTTTCTTGTCATTTTCATGGTTCTTCGACCACTCCGACCACTCACGTTCATCATCAGCATCCCAACATCTTCACTCTCATCACTATCATCACCCATCACCTCATCATTACCAGCACCATCGTCAGTTTCATCTTCCTTACTATCACCACTCCCATCCCGCGTTTGTTTGTTTGTTTGTGTTTGTGTTTTTTTTTTTTTGGGGGGGGGGGTTAATCTGGATTGTACCCAAACCAATTTTTGAATACCTATAAGTTTGTATCCTCCCCACCCCAAAAACCCAGACAAATAAACAGACAAACAATCAATCAAACAACCAGACAGAAAACAAAATAGGACACTGCTTCCAACTGCATGTCAACTGGAATATTCCCGTTTTTATCACTTAAAGTCATGTAGGCCTACGAGGTGCGATCAAAAAGTTCCGAGACTACGCCTATAACAAGCAAAAACCGTACGTGATTTAAATCTGGCCGCCATCCCCTTCAAAGTAGTCCCCTTGTGCAGCGATACACCGCTCCCAGCGCTCCTGCCACGCTTGGAACGCTCCCTGGAAATCCCGTTCAGTAAGCGCGTCAATATCAAGCACCATTCTTTCTGGATCTCTCCACAGTGTCAAAACGGCGACCCTTCAGCTTGAACTTCATTTTGGGGAACAGAAAGAAGTCGCAGGGAGCCAAATCCGGCGAGTAGGGGGGTGGGGAGCGACGATTGTGTTGCTACGGGCGAGAAACTCGCGCGTTTTCAACGCGCTGTGAGTGGGCGCGTTGTCATGTTGGAGCACCTATTGCCAGCGCGCCACAGTTCAGGCCATTTGCGCCGAATGCTCTCCCTCAGACGCCTCAGAACGGTGCAGTAGAACTCAGTAGAATTCACGGTTCACAACCCCGCGAATGTCACAGAAAACGATGAGCATGTTCTTGGTTGCGCTCCTGACCGGACGCGCCTTCTTCGGTCTTGGAGACTGCGGGCTTTTCTACTGCGAAGACTGCTGTTTGGTCTCTGGGTCGTAGCCGTAGATCAAACTCTCGTCACCGCTGATGATACTTGACATGAAGTTTGGGTCATCCCGGGCCTGTTGACGGAGATCCTCGCAGACTTCGACACGGTGCTGCTTCTGCTCGGGATTCAGGTCCATGGTGAAATCGCAAATGCGCACGTACTAGTGGTCACAAAAATACGTGTAACTCAGGTGCTGATGTTGATCAAGCGAGGTTACTTGGAATACTTACTCACGAAAGTTATTGCTTAGGTCTACACCTGCTATATACACATTACTGTGCTGCGCTCCGTTCGTTCGCAACAGGAACAGTCTCGGAACGTTTTGATCGCACCTCGTATACGTACACAATAATAATAAATAATGTCGCCATCGATTTGAGGATTTCTATTTTGAAACACTTTTAACACATTACAGAATTTCCGGCTGAACATTTAATTTAAAAAAAGACTTAGAATGTTAGAAAAATATATATAACTTATTTGGCCGGGTTGGCAGCGCACACAACGTGTGACTTTTTCAAAGCCATTTTCCGGAAACTGCTTTCGGCATATGGTAGCGTACGTTGTCGTTGCTTCATATTTTCGGATTGGAATAAGATGCAGGGATAAATTTGGCATCGTCGGACAGCCTGTTAGTTTGTGCTTTATGAATCTGAAAAACTCGAACTTAAGAGAGATTCCTCAATATGCTATAGAGGGTCATATATAGGGATGGCACTCACTCAATCATCTGCGGAGACACCACAGGTCTTGTCGAGCTGGGAGGTTCGTACATACTGTTAATCTGGCTGGGGCAGTCCCGGTTGTTCTGTCCAAAGTGTTTTTGGATATATTTGGGAAAGAAAACAAATGAACTCTCGCTGATCATGTTTTCTTTCACTATCTCAAGGCGCGTCGCGACCCACCGTAACTACGCTTTTCCTACATGGAAAATCGTCGTTCAACCACCCTTAGAAGGCGCATGAAATCCTCTTTCTTGCTATGTAAAACCTGAGACTATTTCCTGTCAATTTGCCGAAATGTATAAAGAAACACTCGTTTTGATTCCTCCATAAGGCCTGTTCACTGTGTGCACAATTCAACCCGTGATATGGCTCGAATGATCTGCATCTATACGAAGCTGCATTGACCCTGCGTAGCCTGTTTTATACAAGTTTCCTAAGCTTGAAAATGTGTAGGCCTACATGCTAAGGTTCATATGGAAACAGAAATGAAAATGAAATTAAACAATTTGAGGGCTTCTTTAATTTAGGGCTTCTTTTCATGCATTTCTGTAAGAGTTTCTTCGAGAAGAATTTCCAATCACGTTTACTTTTGCATTCAGTGGTTCGTTTGGTTTGGCTTGTGGCAATTTTGGGCCACATTAGGAAACTTGTACATACTGCCAGTCGCATATCCAGTGGGAAGCAAAAGATATTTTACTTTTTTTTCTCTCTCTTTTTAGAAATCGAAAGAGCCACCTCGTTACATCTGGTACCCCCCCCCCCCCCCCGCCCCACTTTTAAATGTATTCACCTTTTAAAAACTTGTTGACGCACCTTTTCAACGAAATTGGAAATTTCCCACTCCTAAAAAAATATGAACGCCATGGTCTACTGCATTTAAAAAAAGGAAATACCAAAGGGCTATTTTTGTATGATGTGACTCACGGGTTTTCAGTTCTCAGTATCGAGCCCGAGTCGCGATGGCCGAATCCGAGTCCGAGTCCATGTTCTTATCATCGATCAGATTCAGGCAAGAAAGTACAGCTTAAATCGGACGGGATGAAGAGTCACGGACTGCAACTGCAGTCCTACAGCAAGACACTCATCTTGCCGTCCTCTGATAATGAACAGTCATAAGCCTCTTGAAATTAGAAGAGGGTTTTTGCTCTTTCCCGACGTACCGGTAGTGTATGAAGCACTGCATGCTCACTGCTTTTCAAGAGCCTGTTGAGAAAATCGGGCGAGACTCGAACCCACGACCTCCTGCTTACTAGTGCACACGTCTTAAAGAGGATGTTGATTACTGGGAGAAGTCCGCGTCGTTTTGTAGTTTTATGTATATTGCGAATTGTAAAATAAAACAAGCAATTATTTCTGCGATGAAATAACAAAAAAGTGACTTTTGCGAGTTATTTTATTAAGTCTCCTGTTAGCGCAGCATGGCCCGCTGGTGCCATTTGTCTAAAAGTCGTCGCTACGGGCAGCAAACAAATATGATCTCATAACACGAACTCTCCTTTTGTGTTTAGTATAGCGCTGGGCACAAAAGGGAGTTTGTGTTATTATGAGGTCACCTTTGTTGGCTGCCTGCAGCGACGACTTTTAGACAAATGGCACCAGTGGGCTAGAGGGGACTTGATAAAACATGGTGGTTCTCTATAACCACGCGTCTCGCCTGCTTTCGTGATTACCCGAGAAGAATGAAGGGGCACTGATAACAGTTGAAGGAGCAAGGGTTAGTGTAAAAAGAGAATGAAATGGCCAATTTAAAGAAAAAAGAAAAAACAAAAGAGAAAAGAAAAAGAAAAGAAACACCGAAATAACTAACTTCCCCATTCTTTGAAACAAATTAACTCATGACCCAAGTTTGATTCCAATTGGACTACTTCCAGTTTTCAAATGAGACAAGTTGGACAATTCCAGCCTATTTTAGAACTTGACAGCAAATGACCTTTGACCTCAGTACCTGACCTTTGACCTCAGTACCTGACCTTTGACACAAGCATCATATTAGGTTGCAATATTGAATACATGACCCAAGTTTGATTGCAATTGGACATCAACTTTGCATATAAGACCAATTTTACAATTCTAGCCTATTTTACAACTTTACCTCAAATGACCTTTGTCCACAGTACTTGACCTTTGACACAAGCATCATATAAAGGTTGCAATGTTGAATGCATGACACAAGTTTGATTGCAATTGGATTTCAAATTTGCGTATAAGACCAATTTGTCGAAACTTTAACCAAAATGACACAAACGGACTATATACGTACAGACTACGTACGGATGGACGGACGGACTACGTACAGACATCTCTTCCTGAGTTCAGGCGAGACAAAAATAGCTCTCAAAAGTAACTTTTTTGTTATTTTATGGCAGAAATAATTTGTTTTACGAAATCTAAATAGAACTACAAAAAGACTCAGAATTCTTTCAGCAATCAACATCCTCTTCAATTTAACCCCTGGACCACCGAGCTTTCCGGAGTCGGCTGCCCGATTCGAATCCAGTCACAAGTCCACTATCCACTCCATAGTCATCACTGTTCTGGTTGTCTCCTTTATCCTCAGCATCTTCACATTATCTTCGTCATCCCAACCATCACTTTCAACAACAGTATTTCTATCACCCATTTCTGAAATAGAAAAGGGACATTCCACTTGGCACGTGCATGAGTTCATGTCAAAAGAAAACATTAATGAAACAAAAACTCAAAAGCGCCCACTGAACAAAGACACTGACGATTTTGGAGACCGCCAACATAGGGCAATTATAGCTCAGTTGGTAGAGCACCGGTACAGTATTCCGGAGGTCGCAGGTTCGAATCTCGCTCCTGTCAGTTTTCTTTCCAATTTAAGAACTGTTGCTCGCTAAAACTGTGAATTTTTATTATTTCGACTGTACTAGCCATAAAGTGTCCTTTCGGCTCACATTCATCTTTGTATTTTGGTATTTTTTGTCTTTTTAGGACCCAGCAGACCTGTGTCTGTCTGTCTGTGCTCTTGTCGCTTTGTGCTTTTTTCTGGTGCCTTTTGGTATACCTTTATGTCTCCCCCGTTTATTACTTTCCGTCCATTGTGTGTCCTTCAGGTTGTTCTTTGTTGTCTAGCACGACCGTAATAGGAACGAACATAACAGCTAAAGGAAGCTTTGTTTAAATTGTTGGTGTTCAAGTTTTCCTAGGTTGTAAGTATGTATATACAAGTATTGTTTATGTAATAATATTCTTGTGATCTTGTTAATGTGACCGTCTACACACATGCATTTTATTGATAATGAATGTTAATTACTGAATAACTCTCTGTATTTCCAAAAAGGTTATAGGGGCAGGTACGGGCAGTACTTACCCCACTCCCCCGTGTTAACGTTATATTACTATAAATAGGTGGTTTACGCTTTATGTCAAGAAGGATCTGTTCAGAATCAAATACAACCGCAAATGGAATTCATCTATTGTCACGTTCTGAATGCAAACTGTTTAGCGCTCCATTGAAAGCCATCCATAAATAGATTGTTACTGCGGCAACACTGTGTTATGAGTTGTTGATTATTTGTTGTGGATACTGATTGAAGTCAATTTCTACTTGCGTTATAATTCTACGATCATCAGACTTGAACACTTATCACAGATTTAAGTTCACTTTAAAATCTATCCCTGTTAAGGCCGGTTCATACTTCAAGCGAATTTGAGAGCGAAGCGAATTCGCCTGGGTAACGGCGAAGGGAAACAACCATTGTTTAATAACGCCACAAAATTCGCTTCGCTTTCGCATGCATTCGCGTGAAGTATATGAGCTAAATTAGAAGAGATTGTTTGCCCTTCCCAATAGTGTCTGAGGTGAAAATTGTACTTCTAAGGAACTGGGTCAGGACCGTTGGGATTGGCTGCCCGATTCCAATCCAATGTACAGCAGCGTAGGCCTATACAGTGCGAGTCAATAAAACAACTATACACTTTTAAAATTGCTCCTTGTTTTTAGTCTAGCAATATATATGTGATCTTTTCTCATGTACTTTTTGAGTAACTCTTCCTGCTTCTTTAGGTGGCAGTTTCACTGGATTAGTTTCCAGGCATGACCGCACAGGAGACAATTAAGTTGGGTCAGGCGAAATGTGACCTGCGCCAGCTAGTCATTGCTGGAGAAGGGAAGAGACAAACAAAAGGAATTCGACATTAGCTTTCAAACTTCATGTTTATTTAAAACATTTATGGCAGTTAAATGTTACATTTCACAGTGTCTTTGTGTAGCTCAGGTGTGGGCTACACGACTCCTCCAGCAAAAATTTAATCTGGATGACCTCCGAAAACGGATAATTCGTGAAGTGGACATTCTCAGACAAGACAGGCAGATGGTTCGACGTGCTGTTACAGGAATGATACGCCGAGCCCAGCTGTGTACTGAATGAGATGGTGGCCGTGTTCAGGACTAAAGACACTGTGAAATGTGAAATTTATCTGCCATAAGTGTTTTAAATATACAATACATAAAGTTTGAAAGTTAATGGTTGAATTAATTTTGTTTGTATCTTCCCTTCTCGACCAGCACTGACCATCTGGCGCAGGTCACATTTCACATGACCCTCCTTAATTGTCTCCTGTGCGGTCACCGGTCATGCCTGAAGACTATAATCCTGTGAAACGGGCACCAAAAGAAGCAAGAAGAGGTGAATTACTCTAAAAGTACATGTGAAAAGATCACATATATATTGCTACACTAAAAACAAGGAGCATTTAAAAAAATGCTCATTCAAGGTTAAAGGGACACGTTGCCTTCAAATGTCATGACATTTTGCTGTTTGGAAATGTTCCTTATCTTTTATAAGAGTTATTTATGCAAAAAAACACGTATAATGTGTTGTAATTAGTGAGCAGTCATTACAAAACAAAAAAATGGCCTCTGATCCCTGACATCTGACCTGCGAAACATAGACTTATTTCCAGTAGTAAATACGACCGTCTAGTAAATAATGCGCAAAATACGCTGTAAGAGTCTTTAGGCTGGCGCCGCAGCCAGTGGCCTTGTAAACTTATCAGATGATCGCAGTTCTCTACCTCGCGACACATCGCCAGTGCTGCGCGCCGTGCCACAGTTGTACATCAAAATGGATCAACAGAACGTACTTCAACCAGCTGCAACTGGAAATACGACTGGTGAACACGGTCCGCCATTTTGTGGAGTCAAAAATTTGGTTCTACAAAATGGCGGACCGTTATTTGTCACGAAATTAAACAAAAACCACGCAATTTGAAGAGATAGTTATGTGAATCTTTATATTCTACTTTTAAAAAAGCTTCCCAATCATATCCATTTCAGTTTTATAGCCCAAATCGCAAAATCCAAAGCAATGTGTCTCTTTAAGATGAAATTTGCGTTGGGCAGGATGTACCTCTGAAGAAATTTTAATTCGAGGAAGAGAATCTCTCCTAATGACCATTAGAAGAGGTTCATATAGCAGTCCTTGGCTATAGAATATGTGTGATTATCTCGCTTTCTCTTCATACAGCGCCCAAGGAAATTTGGCGGGAATACACACATGCTGGCACACCTTAAAGGAGCTACTCAGCTACAACGTGTGCAGCATCAAATTGATGTTTTGTTTTTCTGACTGGGTTGAGTTGGGAAACTGCAAGAATGTGGTCTGAGCCTGAGGGCGTCCTTTTTTATTTCCATGGTTCTCATATTTTTATGGTATTGAAGGAGGGTAGGTCGGTCGAAAAAATAATTAAAATCTGGGTTAAAAAATACCTGTTAAACGCACTTGAGGCTTAATAGAATGATGCAAAGTTGTTAACTCTGCGCCACCATATCTGCTTCCTTTGCGGAAGCAGTTTTCATTGTAAAAAAAATAAATTACTGCCAAATACTGTGAAACTCTAAGTATGCCTCCTTTGATCCTTGCAAAAAAACATGGTATACTCACCTTTGACCCTGGGTTGGAGGACAAGCCAGGTCAACCCTTGGGAATCCCAGCCTCTGGCCAAGCCTAATTAGTTTGTTCTCAGCCCATTGTTTATGCACAAAACCCTTTCCTTTGTGTGTATGAGCTCCGTCCGCCAACTAAAGAGGGCGCTTTTTCACCTAGCAACGATGTCCCATGGGCGTGTCACATACAATTTCGCTGGTTTCACACACGCCATTCCTCTTTCATTGATACACGTATACCAGGGAGATTGGATAGGCTGTTCGCGAACTCTCTTAATAACGTTTTGATTCTGAATAATAGAGGTGGGAATCAGACACTCCACGACCCAAATTAAAGTCAGGCAAGATGGCGTCGATAGTGACCCCCAACTCTCTCTTTTCTTCCGTTCCGTTGAGGGGGTACTTGTGCCCGGGGGGGGGGGGGGGGGGGTACTCACCATTTTAGGGTAGGGGGTTGCCTCTCATGATTTTGAGGCAAGACCGATGGCTATACCACTTTGAACTTGCTTTTACTACCAATGCGTAAACCAATATATAATAGGTACCCATGAAACTAGATTCAAATACCACCCATTGATATACCAACCCTAGATATTGACCCATCCAAATACCATACAACTCGTCCTTACAGCAAAATACAGCCACCCGCTATATTAGTACAAATCGGCAGGTCGTGGTCAGAGGTCGGAAGGTTATTGTGCACACTCGACACGCGCGCGATCGAATACATGTTTTAACAAATACAAAAATCGGACCCAACATTGGCAACTCTTGGCACAACTTAAATGAAATACCAAAAAAGGAATTATCTTTGACAAACTGCGATTTTGGATTGAATACCTGACTTTGGTTTTCCCCTTGTTCATTAGTTCCTTTACTTGTAACTTCAGTTTTATACACATCGACGAAATATAAACCACTTTTAGGACTTCAAAACGTTTAATACACGTTGGGCCCTCGGTGGGAGCCAAAAATAGGGTCAGTCGGAAATGACAATCAAAGAAATATAAAGGGACGCCCTTATTTTCCGAGTTTTCCCAAGAAATTTGAAAGATTAGCCTTTTTTTCTTGGAAAGAAATTCCATATAGGGTCGGCGGCATAAAAAAGTTTTTCCGTCGGTCGGGAGCCAAAAATAGGGTCGGTCGGAATTGAGACTCAAATAAACCAAAATGGACGCCCTAATGAAGGAAACAACCTTTTTAATTTGTTTTCAAATGTTAATTCCTACCTCTTGTATCTTTGATTCTTTTTCCTTTTGTAGCTCTGTACATCGACTGGCTTTTCGCTTTGTTCGGGGCGAACTTGCATAGAAGAAACTTCAGTGCGCTCCTAAAATTAGGCCTAAAGAACATGTGAAAGAAATCTTAATCTGTTGTATATGATTGACGCTGTGGTTATTTTTTGTTGCTAGTTTGTTGTGTGCGTGCCATGTAACGGCTCCAAAGCGATAAAGGTTTAAGCCACAACATGGTTTACAACATTTCCTTCAGAGGCCAGTGGTGTAGAATCCACTCTCCTTGAATCTGGAAAACGCTTGGGTCTTGTGCATTCGCTTTTGTTGGCTAAGTGTGTTGAATTATAAAGCCCCTTTCAGTAGAGTGCAGCAGTAACAACAATTCAGATTTGTAAGGCCTCTTTGTTGCAGATAGATCCGGTGTCATGTGAATATCTTACCCTTTTCCCCTATTATTGGTTAACCCTCTCACGTGACGGCCATCTCTACCAATTATCGATATCATCGATCACTTAGGCATGTGCAATATACTACCGTATTTCATAATAACTAAATTTCACGCCACACCGGGTCTTGATCAGTGGGCCTGTTTGTTTCCCTCGAATCCGGATCGCGATCAGTGATCCGTGCGTTGGTTGACACACCAGATTCCGAGCGAACCAGCCGGCTGGATCACTGATCGCGATCCGGATTCTTGTGAAACAAACAGGCCAAAATGATCCAAACGCTGGTTCGCTCCATCTGCTAGTCGGGATCTGGTTTGTGAACCAACGCACAGGTCCGGATCTGTGGGCCTGTTTGTTTTCACACGATTCCCGGATCGCGATCAGTGATCCAGCCGCTGGTTCGCTCCTTCCACAAGGCGGAATCTGGTGTGTGACCCAATGCACGGATCACTGATCGCGATCCGGATTCGTTTGAAACAAACAGGCCCTATGTAAAACAAACAGGCTCATAATCCCATAGGCCTAGAATGTGCCAAGTTTGCTCCAATTGATGATTTTGCATTCAAAGAAACTGGCATGTCGGTCATGGAGGACTGTTGAGAAAAGGAAAAAAGACTGCCGCCTGGAATCCTGCTCGCGCATGTGTAATCGTATGGTTCCAAATCTGTCACTGGACAAACACATTGCCATATCATTTGGTAGCTTCTCAAGATTTTTGACGGGAATTGAGGATCAAAGGGCGGAAAGATTCACATAACTATCCCTTCAAATTGCGTGGTTTTTTGTTTATTTCGTGACAAATAACGGTCCGCCATTTTGTAGAAACAATTTTTTGACTCCACAAAATGGCGGACCGTGTTCACCAGTCGTATTTCCAGTCGCAGCTGGTTGAAGTACGTTCTGTTGATCCATTTTGATGTACTGTGCCACATGGCGCGCAGCACTGGCGATATGTGTCGCGAGGTAGAGAATGGTACCTGGCGATCATCTGATAGGTTTACAAGGCCACTGGCTGCGGCGCCAGCCTAAAGACTCTAACAGCGTATTTTGCGCATTATTTAGACGGTGGTATTTACTACTGGAAATAAGTCTATGTTTCGCGGGCCAGATGTCAGGGGTCAGAGGCCAATTTTTTGTTTTGTAATCACTACTCACTAATTACAACACATTATACGTGTTTTGTTGGCATGAACAACTCTTGTAAAAGATAAGGAACATTTCCAAACAGCAAAATTTCATGACATTTGAAGGCAATGTGTCCCTTTAACAGCAGAATATTATTACCGAATGTGTGGAACGACTTTCTGCGTCTTTTTCTTACCTTCCAAAACTTCCAAAGGTAATGATTTTGTTAGTGAACAAACAGGAGGATTTCAACATGAGACCTGGGCATAAACTAACGGCCCATACACGACCCCCATGGGCCTCCTGTTTCGTCTTTATTCGAGAAGATTTTGACTCATAAAACCTTCCTACAAAGCATCATGTCCCATATTTTCCTGGGAAGCAACAGTGTGGGGAATCACTCTGTGTGATGCAATTTCATCGCAAACTTTCAATTATAGGAAACATGATATAGGATCTATATTGCATTATTCCTGCTTAAAACAATAAAGTATTATCTTGACAATTATATTTTGTGTCCAGAGACAATTATTTCCCAGATTAAATATGAGAAAACAATTTTTGAAAATGTTTATCCAAGCTACTCCGCCCCCTGAGTGGGACCCTCATTAACATAAGTGTGTGACGTAGATCGAGGCACATTACCCATTCATCACGGGTATGCATTGTGTGTACATTGTACGGCGAAAATTCTTGGTCCAAAATCTAAGCAAAATATAGTGGTTTTTCGGCCATGCCGACAAGGTGTGTGGCTGCTGGGTGCAGCAAAACAACGACGGGTGGAGTAAGCCTTCATTTATTTCCAACTGAAGCGAAATATCGGAGAATTCGGACGGCGAAAGTGAAGGTGACAAGAGCAAAGAGGTCCGGCCCAGCAGCTTTTCAGCGTTATGTAGCGACCACTTTGAGCCGTCGTGTTTCGATACTGGTATTTTTAAATCCTTTGGGATGACCATTAAAAATATGCTCAAGTCCACTGCCATCCCAACAAAGTTCCCAGATGTGAGTAAGATAAAGGCGACAGCAGTTAAACGGCCCATTCCCCGAGGAGCCTTCGCTAAAAGGGAGAAAATCAGGGTAAGTTCGATGTTAGTTGTTGTTGCAACTTACGAAATTGCACGTGTAGACCTAGTGTGTGTATACGGGCCGGGTCCAGACTATCGAGTCGATCCATGAATTTCGGTGCCTCGGTCTACGTCACGAAAAGCGCCCTCAATTTGAGTCTCAACAAATTTAAAAAAGGGGGGGGGGTCAATTTTTGAGCGGCAAATAATCACACTAAAACTTCGCTTAAACCAGTTTGGCTTTTAATTCACATTTAATACATATAAATGAATTTATTTATGAAATAAAATGTGATCCGGTCAATTTGAGAAGCATGGTTCCTTTAAGTAAAACACAATTCAACACCATTAGGGATATTTGAAAACAAAACTACATGTTCTAAACAAATTGTTTAAAAATCGCGTATATCTGGGATTCCCAAAAGACCTGTTCGACAATTGAGTCCGGACAAGTTTCAACAAATCTCGTCAATTCTCAACTTTAGCGAGTTCTGTTTCTCCGTATGAGTATTTCGCCGAAGGCAGAGGACATATCGGCTACAACAAAGATCTCCACGGGATGTAAAAAGCTGCACAACCCGCATGGAATCTGCCCACAATCGCAGGGCCGACTAAATCAGACAGGATGGTGGGCTGGCTCACACCTTTGGTATGGCGAAAGTTTGATGGCATATCAAAAGTATGATCCAGCCCACGCTTTTGATTTTTCATCCAT
This sequence comes from Hippasteria phrygiana, assembly GCA_037893225.1. NCBI lineage: Eukaryota > Metazoa > Echinodermata > Asteroidea > Valvatida > Goniasteridae > Hippasteria > Hippasteria phrygiana. The sequence goes on along the minus strand of JAZGUH010000652.1, from coordinate 97,101 downwards.
CTGTCACCCGATGATGGCACAGTCACCTAAGACAGACATGTATCGTCCACACATCTTTCACGTTTACGAAGGGAGATCGCTACCGTGCAAGACCCTGCCTATTCCCCCGCATTTTGGTGAATGCGCCCTCACACACCCACTTTGGGAGAAGAGGTTTTTTCTCGTGATGATTCACATCATTTCGTTCGTCCCACTGATCTCTATGTAAACTGGATAGCGCATGGCTGTTCGAGTTGAGGCCAACGTCCGCCATGTTATCACTCCCAATACAATAGGTTTTCCAACCTTGTCCCCAAGGTCTTTTTTCATCCTCGTTCTCTTTACATAGTGATCAGTGGTAAGTTGGGAGTGGTAACATGGCGGCTACTGACTTCAGTTGCTTGCACAGCGCGCAAAGGCCAATGAGCTATCCAGTTTATATAGAGATCAGTGTTTCGTCCCCACCACCCAGGCGCTGGTGATGGTTAATTACTTTGAGCTGTCATTAGATAGATTTTGTATGACCCGTGACACAGGCTCAACACTTATTGACCCTTTTAGGACACGGCGTAGACAATAGGAGGGCGCTATTTCGGTCGGGTAAATCTTAAATGGGTGCACCACACTAAATAGACTCCCATTGACGTTAGTGTAAAAGCCACTAACTTCACAGTGAAACAATCCTTACCCAGGAGTCTCTCAGTTTTTGTGACACTACTGAAAATTATAGTTTGAATCTTAATCTGTCAAATTCTTTTCAATTTTTGGCAGGTTAGCCGTTTAGAATTTTTGCTAATTATCCCCAGAAAGTACCACCCCCGAAAATGTGGTTTTTCCCAAACCGGCTAGCTGCCATTTTACATAAAGCACCCCTCCACTTGCCAAGCCAAATAGAACCAATTTAGAAGCCAAAATTTATCAAGTCTTCACAAAATTTGAAGCACAGAACTCCCGGATTATGATAGCTGATCATAATTACATAATCTATCAATTGCATGACTCCCAAAAATGTATTCCAAAAAAGTTGTGGGTTTACAATTTATGCTAATCAGTTTGGCGCAGCCATTTTGGTCTAGTGTGGTGCACCCAAATAGTGCCCTCCTATTGTAGTGTCAGAGGCTTATGTTCTACTTTTTTATCTTTCATCGGAAACCAAAAGATGTTTATATTACTTGACGGAGTGCATACGGGCTTAATAAATACAACTGTGTATTTTGTTTTTCAGGTCTTAAAAAGGAACACCAGATTTTCACCATGGGAAAGAACGCCCTCCTATGGTTCTTCGTTATGACTCTGCTTGTGGAGGGTAAGGGATAAGTTAAATTTTGTTCTCACCATTATAGTGGAATATTATCTTACTTATTTCTTTTATTTCCAAAGTTAATATGTGGGAGAGTAATGAATGCAGAGTAAACAAAGGCCATTTGCAGCCCGCCAGGTAATTTCATGCAGTTGCCACTGCCAGAAACAATCATTATACAAGATCTTAAGTAGTTGAGACAGACCTCGAAAAGTTGAAAGATACAGCAAGTTGACTGTACAGCAAGATTTAGAAAATTTATTTAAAAAACAAAAAACAAAATAAATCACAGTCATTGATACGTACCTCATGAATAATCGATGAATAATCGAAACGATCTCATGAACATCGGCTTTTACTTTCGAATTTTACAGTTCATTCAATGTAAATCCTGGCTGTTTTTCTATATCAAGGAAACATTGCACAGACAACTGATGTTTCCACGAATGAACCTACGACTACAAATAACCCAGTTGGCACGGGTACAACCCCTGACGAATCGGATGTCTCCCCGAGTGAAGCCACGACTACAGTTGTCACAGGTACATTGTATAGTTGGCATCATTACCCTGATGATGACAAAAAGATCTCGTGAACAACTGAACATTAGCTTTTACTTTTCAATTTTACAGTTTATCCAATGCAATTTATGGCTGTTTTCCTATGATATCTAGAAACCATTGCACAGACAACTGTTGTACTGAGTGAAGCTACGGACGCCACGACGACAATTGACGCAGGTAAAATTGTATAGTTTGCATCATTAATACAACCTCTGACAAAGAGAAAAGGATCTCCAGTGAACATTGGCTTTTACTTTTCAATTGTACAGTTCATTTAACGTACTTCATGGCTTTTCCCCTATGATATCTAGGAACCGTTACACAGACAACTGTTTCCACGAATGCACCTGCGGACGCCACGACTCTAAAAGACTCGGGTAAAACTGTAATTGGCATAGGTGTAACCTCTGACGATGAGAAAAAGATCTCATGAACATTGGCTTTAACTTTTCAAATTTACAGTTCATTAAATGTAATTCATGGCTATTTTCCTATATCTAGGGACCATTGCACAGACACCTGATGTTTCCACGAGTGAAGCCACGGACGCCGCAGCTACAAATAGCCCAGGTAAAACTGTAGTTGGCATAGGTATATAACACCTGACGATTGATCCCATGAACATTGGCTTTTACTTGTCAGTATTACATTTCATTCAATGTAACCTATGGCTGTTTTCCTGTGATACCAAGGAACTATTGCACAGACAACTGATGTTTCCACGAATGCACCTGCGGACGCCACGACTACAAATAACCCAGTTGGCACGGGTACAACCCCTGACGATTTGGATGTCGCAACAGCAGGTGGCACAACTACAACTTTGAATGTCACAGCTGTAGAAGAAACAACTGCAGATGTAGGAGGTAGAACTTTACAATCCACAACTGAACCTTGGAATATTACGACAGATGGTTCAACAGCAGGTGAACAAATTATTGTGTTCATTCAAGGGACGTGAACATGTTTATTGTTTGAAGGTGGAATTTAAATACGGAGGAACAAATTCCTTAAAATGAGAAAAATGCAACTTGGAATTATTTTCGTACAAAAACGTGCATCTGTTTTATGCTTTGCTGCTGCTGTTGTTGTTGTTGTTGTTGTGATTTTTTACGTTTGTTTGTTTGTTTGTTTGTTTTGGTTTATTAACACTAGACCCGGAGCAAAGCGAGCCACCTTCAAGCGCCCTCTCCACGGGAGCTATAGTTGGCATTGCGGTCGGTTCAGCGGCGTCTGTGGTGATCGTGATCGTGATCATTGTCGTCTGCGTCATCAAGACAAAGGGTGCAGGGGTTGCAGTCGCAGCTCAACCTTGATCGTAATGTTTTAATGTAGCTCACAAGGGTCTAGACTTAATTCAAGTACCAACGTGTGCTTGATCTGCACCATCGTAGGATGTTTTGACTCCACAGTATGTTTCACATTTCTGCTCATAAGGGCCGTGTAATAGGATTATGTATGTCATGGATACATGCAGGGCAGCGTTTAGCCTTGAATTAAAGGGACACATTGCCTTCAAATGTCATGACATTTTGCTGTTTGGAAATGTTCCTTATCTTTTATAAGAGTTGTTCATGCAAAAGAAACACGTATAATGTGTTGTAATTAGTGAGTAGTGATTACAAAACAAAAAATTGGCTGCTTACCCCTGACATCTGACCCGCGAAACATAGACTTATTTCCAGTACAAAATACCACCATCTAAATAATGCGCAAAATACGCTGTAAGAGTCTTTAGGCTGGCGCCGCAGCCAGTGGCCTTGTGAACCTATCAGATGATCGCCAGGTACAATTCTCTACCTCACGACACATATCGCCAGTGCTGCGCGCCGTGCCACGGTACATCAAAATGGATCAACAGAACGTACTTCAACCAGATGCGACTGGAAATACGACTGGTGAACACGGTCCGCCATTTTGTGGAGTCAAAAATTTGGTTCTACAAAATGGCAGACCGTTATTTGTCACGAAATTAAACAAAAACCACGCAATTTGAAGGGATAGTTATGTGAATCTTTATATTCTACTTTTACAAAAGCTTCCCAACCATATCCATTTTAGTTTTATAGCCCAAATCGCAAAATCCAAAGCAATGTGTCCCTTTAATGATTAAGCTATTTTCAATCGCGCGCGATCTGATTGGTCCTAAATTGAACGACACGTTGAATAATTCATGCTACATGCGCGCGTAAAAACATGGCATCATCGCGCGATGAACGCGCGTTGGTTCAAAAAGGTTCAAACTCATCGCTAGCCGCAAATCCATCGCCGTTGCGATTGCGTCGTTTTTTTCGTTTCACTAAATCCATCGCTGTTGCGATAACGAAATATAAAATAGAAGTGTATTGTACGAGGCTGATACATGTAGAATACCCGTGGGAATGTGGTTCGAGCATGCGCAGTTCGCCAGAACCGGATTCCCGCAACATAACCCATAGTCTTGGTTCCAAGACGTTACTGTCTGATACTTGTCATCAACAGAGGGCGCTATTTACAGGCTGTCACCGAGCAAAGAACAGTAGAATCGATTCTTGTCAGAGCGCGTAATATATAAAACATTATCGAATACAATCCGAATCGATTAACTGAGAAACAGCGCCCTCGTTCGGAAGGAAAAAGAGGAACACGAAGGTCTTGTTACCAAGACTATGTAACCCATTGATCTCCATTTATAATGAGATCAATGATGGATGTAGGCCTAAGCCGAAACCACACGCGAGCTTGCGATTCGCCCGCGCGTGTACGTCACTAGTATGCAACACTTATGCAAAACACTCATTCATAATTTTTCCCGTGAAAAAAAACGAACTAAAAAGAAACTTAGTTTTGATTGCATTTTCGAGTTTTTTATGTAAATGTGTTTCCCAGCACTTCACAGCCCTTTAGTTCCGGTAATTTTCCCAATAGGCCCCTATGTCATTACAAAGCTGATTTTTTGCCGAGCAAATGTTTTCAGTCTCTCATGCCAACAAGGACTTGTACCACCTTGTGAATGATCCGACAGGTACTTGCCTCAAAAATACCGTGATGTCCCGAGGTAGTTGTATATAGACACATCCAGTCGCGAAAAAGAACGCAGAGCTACAAACTGTCAAACACTTGGTTGTTGCGTCAATCGCTTGACTTCTCAAACGTCTGTGGCCTAAGATATATAGGGCTCTAACATATCTAACCCGCCGCAACGCTATTTCTTGTGAAGCGATAATACTTGTGCATTTTCTTGTCGCTGTAAGTATTAAATTGGTTAGTTTTATCTCGGAACACCCTCTATCTAGAGCTCGCCATATTTACAAAACGTCGTCCAACTTATGTGAATAAAAATGGCGAAAATGTTTTTTGCGATGAAAAATAGACTTTGCGGACACTAATAACGCATCGCAAAATATCAATCGCTAACTTGATTATTTGCGATGAACAAATTCATCGCAAGTATTAGTGAAATCGTTCTTCAAAATTCATCGCTAAGTTGCGATGGGTTTTGAGTTTAGCGACCGATTCGGGCATTTGCGACAATCGCAAAACGTTATTGAAATATGCCCCAGGTAACTGATTGGACATTCGTAAATGAATAATTCAGATTCAGCTGCGCAAACCAAGAAGCTATTGGCCTTAGGGAAACATACGTTATTCATGCTGGATAATTTACATATCCACTCACCCCCCCCCCCCCCCCCCCCCCCCATTCACTCCGGAATTCCAACGCAAAATAAAGAAAAAACATAAAACAGAATCATCAAGGCTGTGTGATCCCGACAAGAGACTCGTGCGTGTTGCTTACCGGTTGTTTCCACAGAATTGTGTAAAAAAACCAGACATTGGTTTTATGCACTTGCTTGCATGGAGAAATGTTCTTATTTAAGTTAATTTCATTATAAATTGCTATCTGAATCCATTTCTGTTCAACACTTTTGAATGATTTTTGCACCGCTATTATGCTCTTTTGACAATAGAGTACCGAAGTGATGACGTCAATCAATGCAATGTTTGGAACCAGAATACATTCTAAACTGCATGTGTTTGGAACCATTGCCGCGGCAACTGACGTCAGACTTCGGTACTCTATAAGTTCCTTCTATTACCAAAAAATAGCGCCCTCTTACATGACTTTATTGTCAAGTTTGTTGTTTTGTGTGCGTTTGTATAGCTATTCAGACCGTGGACCTTTAACAAAGAGGACAATAGGGTCCGCGATTGTGTCAAGGTCCACGATTGAAAATCGTGTACAAAACCAATGGGAGGCCTTCCGAAAAAGTTAGAGTGTAAACAAAAGAGGGACAATAGGAGGTCCGCGATTGCCGGTGTTTACACACTTTGTGTGTGTGTGTGTGTGTTTTTGGTTTTTTTTTTGGTTTAAATGGAAAACCATTCTTTTTACTTAAATGAAAGTGTGACAACAAATTATAAGTGTAAACCCAGGTTCACGTAAACCCACTCATTAAGTGAAATCTGTGTGGGTAAGATGGCTCCTGAATGACACGACGACACTGTACACTTCTAGTAGATGCCGCGCGCACTGGGTGGTGAGTGTGTGACTTTGTTGATTTTCATGGGGAGAAATGGGAGTAAAATGCTTTACGTTCTAACGATGACCGCGGACCAGGAAAGAAGATTAGCTTGAATCAAGTCTACGTATAAAGGGGTAATACGGTAATTACAGCCCTATGTTCCGACACCACCCCTATGTTCCGACGACCCTATGTTCCGACAACTCAACCTATGTTCCGACACCCCTATGTTCCGACACCCAAAAATAAGGTTATGTTGGCCTGTTAAGACTGGTATGTTGGTGACAGGAGGGCCCACATTCATGGCTGTCGCACCGTAAATAAAGAATCGACGCTCGCAGAAGGAAATTCTGCGCTTTATACATCAGTTAGCTAGAGTTTTGTCAGTGCGCATGCGTGTTTCGCGTTAAAGGTTTTCGCTTAATACGAAATCGGTGCTTGCCCGCGCAGAATGGTAAACGCAAGCGCAGAATTCCGCGGTTGACTCAGCCATGAAACGGGGGCAAGCTGGCTGAGGAAAGCAATTAATTTGGTGCCAGAAACGAGTTCTCAAGTAGGCCCAGTGGATCATATCAACAAAGGTCAACGTCAGTTGTGGCCCTATGTAGGACTCCTTTTATGTGCTGCACGGCTATGGCTACGTCAGTTGTTGAGTGTTGCATAGTGGTTAGTTTTCTGTAAAACTTTCTCAGTGCGACCTAAAATAATAAAGCAATAATCCGCAAGGGGAAACTGTCTGGATAATTTTTAAAATCAGATTCGGGTGCAAAAAGAAGAATGGGCCTTTCTCATGAAAAATATAAATTGCACATCGCGCATGTGCACTGCAAAGAATCGACGCTTACAGAAGGCTTGTAAGCGTATTTCAAAGGTTAGCAAGGAATTTTGGCTTGTGCGCGTGCGTACTTAACGTAACAAGGCATTTACACAGCTAACGCAGAATTTCGGCGCTTGCCTCTTAAGCGAAGAATGGTGATCGCAAGCACACAATTCTGCTGTAAGCAGCCATGAAAATGTTGGCAAAGGCATATTGCGTCATTTTGTATAAGTCTATGTTATCTGCAGGCGGGTCCCGTTATTATTTTGCAGGCCCGGTAGCCAATGCACATGGGGGTGGGGGTGGTTGAGACAGCCTTGTTTTTTACTATTTTCTCCTCACTCAGACAACGGATTGAGCCCATACTTATATTTTTATTTTATTTTTTAAGAGGGCCTTATAACACAGGAATAACACAGAGAAGTCAATGGCTAGCGGGGAACAAAGGATTTTTCTCACAGTATTTGGAAGAGATGACAAACAGTGGATTGGTCACTCAATTCCTATTATGGTAGGGTGAAGGAACATACGTATATGTGTCGGAACAAAGGGGTGTCGGAACATAGGGGTGTCGAACATAGGTTGAGTTGTCGGACCATAGGGGTGTCGGAACATGTCGAAACATAGGGACGTCGGAACATAAAGGTGTCGGAACATATAGGTTTAGTTGGCGGAACTTAGGGATGTCGGAACATACGGGTGTCGGAACATAGGGGTGTAACCAGTCCTTGGGGTCCGAGTCCGAGTCCGAGTCCGAGTCCTTGTGTGAATCTCAAGTACATGTTCAGTGTTCTCGTTGACACCGAAACAGTACACAAATACTACACAGCATGGTCCAAAATGGTATTTACGGTAATAAGAGGCTTTTATATGGCTTAAAGAGAGGCTTTAAACACTTATTGAATGACATTTAAATATAACCTATAAATAAAGTCCATACATGACATATATGTATGTGATTTTGGGCACATAAACACCTGCAAGTACTGTACAGTAGTAAAATTAAAGGTAAACATGGGTTTTTTTTGCCGGACTCGGGCCGAGTCCTCGAGCTAGTCGAGTCCTTATTGTCTGAGTCCGAGTCCTGACTGTCCGAGTCCGAGACCGAATCCTTGAAAATCGGGACTCGAGTCCGGACCCGAGTCCGAGTCCGGACTCGAGTCCTCCAGCATTGCTACTGACCAAAGTTACCCATCGGATAAGTTACCCTATCTCACGGCATTAGTTTCATGCAGGCTCAATAGTTGGGTAGCTTTGGCTCAATCTGAATGACCATTACCACTGACTTTAACTCGGAGCATTAAATTTCGACAATTAACGAAGCGACAGCCGGGGATAGTTTCTACAAGCATCCCAACTATTGAGCCTGCATGAAACTAATGCCGTGAGATAGGGTAACTTATCCGATGGGTAACTTTGGACCTTGAAATGGAGTTGGAGAAAGCCCTAGTTAAAACCGTGTGTGAAAAAGCCTTGGGGCTTGGTTTGACGTTTACGATAGTTTTGTAAGATAAATTTCGCTTCTTAATATTAGAAATAAGTGATACTACTGCAGCAATAGATGTTAAGCTTCATATGACTCAAAGGAATTTTTCTATAGGCCTATGTTTGTGAAGGTTGATAATTTTTTTGACTGCTGTGTTTTAATGTGTGAATTTTTTTCGCTTTTAATCGAACAATCACAATAGCTATTCGTGTCTTAAATAAAGAATTGTACTTTTTGTAACATAACATCAAATATACATTTCCCTGAATAGCAAACAATTGTTGCATTAACTTGTTGCTAATGATAACGGTTTTGTTGCTGTTGTTGACTTCGTTTTTGTCATGGTTTTTTCTAACTTAGGCCAGTGCTCCAAATAAATAAATAAATATACCACACAGCTGGCTATGTTTTGTATTACATTTGACGCGATAAAGTATCCTAAGATCCCTGACAATTAAATTGGATCCCTCTTATTGTATTTAAACGTTCATACAAATTATTGTATTTCTCGAGTAGGCTTTAGTAATGTGATTTTAGTTGAACAGAAATCGTCGAATCAGTGACTGAAGTACATCTGTATCATCACTTGTAAGGGTAACAATTTTGGCGTTCGAAAACCAGTGGCGGCGGTTTTTTTTTTTTTTGGGGGGGGGGGCATGGGGTGATTCATTCATGCATGAATGAATGTGTTAAATAGCACCGTGTGTGTTGAGCTTTGAGAGTCTCGCTTTCAACTTGGAAGTGCGCAGAAGGGGCTAATGTGAAATTCGTCTATACAGCCGTAGATAGTGTGCAGCCAACGTCTTTGTACATTTGTTATACATTTATTAAACACCATTTTGCGGTTTGATACATTTCTCATTCATAAAAACGAATAACACTTCTAAGTAAAGTTGTTCTTGTGGCTTATTTCCGGACCATTGACAATGGGCACGCACACGCGTACACAGGCTTTTTGTTGCCATTTGGGCTCTATGCATATTATGTCGAACACCGACTGCTAGGCTTGTGTCTTAGGTTAGGGTACTTTTCCCAAAAAAATATTTCCTTTTCCCCAATTTCCCCCCAAATTTTAGAGTCTGGCGCTGCCACTGTCGAAAACTTTTCTTAACGAATTTCCGAAAAAGGAAGGCTCGATTCAATTCTACTTTATAGATCTTTTCAGTCACAGTATTAAATTTGGGGGCTAACACATTTTATATCCTAATTAACTGGCGCATCCAAGACAGCGTTCCGTTGTAGGAATCGTTTTAATAACTGCTGCACTCTCGTAGCTTAGATTTTGTCGGATCCCAACCACATCCGTGGTAGACTCACCTTTATGTAGTCATAGACCATTACGTTTATATGCATATGTATGCGTGGAGGTAAAGTGAATTGAATTGAATAATATGCTGAAATGACATGATGTTGATCAGTTTTCAAGTGTTTTTTGCTGGTACATGTATCTGGAACACAGTCACTACTTCGACTGCATTTACCCATGCCACCAATTATGTCGTCTGCCCGGAGTGCCCGCACTCGTATTTTCAAAGTTTATAAACCATATTAAAATTTGCATCACGAGAAAAAAAGTGAAGTTTATGTTACTCTACCTGTTACGCGAGGCGCTTTTAGCAGTAACAGGTGCCATCGACTCTGTCCATGAACCTACTCGTAACTCGGTAAAACGAAGAGATTATTTTCCTTTTTCGGGAGCCTATTGTTCAGTCTCTGAATGCCGTTCAGGTGTCATCAATCAAACCAATAGCTGACACCGTCTGTACAAGTATGAAGATCACAATGGATCGAACCTTTGACACCAGACATGGAACGCGTCTTGATTGATAGTCGCTATTATATCACTTTGAAAGGAGTCGCTTCGGCACGTTTTTGTCTGCCATTGAGGGCGAGGATTATCGGATGTGACTCTGTCTGGTTCATTGTGGTGAAGACTTTGTAAATCCGTTCGAGCATGACGGTTGACCCGCTTCAGAGCATGCGGGGTCATTCATCTTCAGAGTTCGCGGCACCACTGATGAAAGTGGGGCAACAGAGCCTGAAAGATCACCCTTGGTGGCGCGCATCTGCAGACCTCGAATAGGAAAATGGAAAATTAACGTGTAAAATGTGTAGTATTTTCAGTTTCTTTTTATTCATTGAGTGTTAAGGAAATTCACCTACTTGAAATGGCCTTTACAAAATTGTTTCTACCATATCAATCCTGGATAACACCTAATACAGCCCCCGATCAGTACCGAGTGGAGGGCTACAATGTATTTAATAAGTGTAGAACTGATAGGAGTGGCGGAGGTCTCCTGCTATACGTCAAGGATCATCTAAAGGCATCTACTGTTAATGACATTCAAGTTCCTCCTGTATTGAGGGTGAATGGATTATGATCCACCATTCAAGATTTCCGAGAAGCGTACCGTCAATAGCCGTCTTTGCCATCTATAGTCCACCGGATTCGCCTTATGAAGATTTACTCTGTCAACACATTCTGTCTACAGCAGACTTTTTATTAACTCATAAGCCAAATATTGGACTTGTTATACTTGGTGATTTTAATAGGGCCAATATTGGACCAATATGTAATGGAACTAATTTTGTACAGGTTGTCAAAGAACCAACTAGAGATGCTATTCTTGATTTGATAATTACTAATTTTGCTGATCAATATGAATGCCCCAATATTTTTTCACCGATTGGACGAAGTGACCATAACTGTATTACTTGGGTCCCAAAGAGCGTCACTGACACTAATAAGTTATATAAAAAGGTTATTAGGCCAATGAAGGATTCTAACATTCGTTCATTTGGTAGATGGATTCAAGGTCAAATGTGGGATGATGTTTTAAAGTACACTCTTGTCAAACTAAGGTTGATAATTTTTACAAATTAATTGACCAAGCCATTGAGATATTCTTTCCATCTAAAACCATCAGGCGTCATAATAGTGACAAACCATGGTTTACAGATCGTATTAAACATCTTATCTCGGCCAGGCAGAAAGCCTTTGTTAAAGGTAACATAATTCAATTTCGATCTATAAGAAATAAAGTTATTAGGGATATTAAATTTGCTAAACAATCGTATTATGCAGGGAGAGTTCGAGAATTGCAGAATGTGAACCCAAAGAGGTGGCATAGGGAGGTAAGAAATCTGGCTAATATTAAAAAACCTGATTTGACCATCCATATTCCCGACGTTGATTCCTCCGATTTTAGATTAATTGCTAATGTGATTAACAATCATCTTGCTAGTTTTTCTCAGTCCCAGGACCCCCTGGATCTGAAATCACTTCCAGCATATCTACCCTCCCCTTTGCCGCCTCCTCGTTCGGGTTCAGCCTTGGGAAGTTTATAATGAACTTAAACTGATCTCGGTCACAAAATCAGGGGGACCTGACAACTTACCGGCCAAAATTATTAAAGAATTTGCCTATGAACTGAGTATGCCAGTAACAGATATTTGTAATTCATCATTATCACAGGGTATTGTACCAGTTCAATGGAAACAAGCTAATGTTGTTCCTATACCAAAACAAACCCCACCTACATTACACAAACTTAGACCGATCTCACTTACCCCTCATTTAGCTAAAATAGCTGAAGGTTTTATTTGTAAATGGATTATGAATTCTATCCATTCTAACATTGACAGTAGGCAGTTTGGTAACCAAAAAGGTTTATCTACTACTCATTGCCTAGTGGATGTTTTTCATCATCTGGTTTCCGGTACTAATCGGACGAGTAACGTAAGTACACTTGTACTTACTGATTTTACCAAAGCATTTGATATGATTAATCATGAGATTGCTATAAAAAGCCTTTTAGATTTGGGTGTTTCCCCTACTGTTATTCAATGGGTTGTTGATTTTCTTACTCAACGTAAACAGCGTGTTTCGTATAAACAGACTTTTTCGGATTGGCAGATCTTGTCAAGTGGTGTACCACAAGGAACAAAACTTGGCCCAGTGATTTTTCTTGCCTGCATAAACAATGCAGCTAAATCTGCTTATAGCAGATGCTGGAAGTATGTTGATGATCTCACTCTTGGTGAGATCAGACCCTTCAATGGAATTAGTCACATACAGAATGATTTGAATATACTCAACGATTGGGCATTGGAAAATCAGCTTTCTCTCAATCCGGCCAAATGTCGAACTATGCAAGTGTACTTTGGTAGAAGAGAGCTGCCGCCTGCCCTTTATAAAATTTCAGATTTTCAACTTGAGCAAGTTTCGAGTGCCAAATTGTTGGGTGTCACCTTTCAGAATAATCTTAAGTGGGACTCGCATATCACTGAAATGATTGGTAAAGCCAACAAAAAATTATTTATGCTTAGGAAACTGAAGCAAACTGGTTTAACTCATGAGGAGCTTGTTACTGTTTACTCGGGTTATGTTAGGCCTGTTCTGGAATACGCATCTCCACTTTGGCACTCGAGTATTACACAGAAACAAACCAAGAAAATTGAATTAATTCAAAAAAGGGTTTGTCGTATTATTCTGGGAAATCAATACTCTAATTATGACCATGCATTAGCTAATTTAGGTCTAGAACATCTATATGATAGGAGAACCACCCTCTGTACAAATTTCGCCTTAAAGACCTTTAAATCAGGTAAATTTAGCGAGTGGTTCCCTAGATCACTGAGTTCACATAATATGAATCTTAGGACTAATCGTAAACTTGAGGAATATCGGTGTACATCCAACAGATTTATAAACAGTCCAGTACCCTATCTGACCAGATTACTAAATGATTCATTGTAGCCTCCCTTCTTACCTTCCTTTTGCTTTCCCCTTCCCCTCCCACCTCCCCTCCCACCTCCACTTCTTTCCCGCCTCCCTCTCCTTCCTTCCCCATGTCCTTTTTTATACTTTTTATCTAACTCTGATTTTAGCCCAGCTAGTTTCTTTTTTTGTTATTTTTTATATAATTTTGAATTTGTGTAGTTTTGAATGATGCTTTCTATACTCAACTTTATGAGTTTTTATATGTTTATATGTTAATATGTTGTATATGCTAATTTAATTTAATTAAATTTTTTGTATTTTATTGTTAGAGCACCGTACAATTCAGCCTTTTAGGCTGCGAATTGGTGAAGTGAATAAACTAAACTAAACTAAAATTTGTAAAAACTTCAAAATCAGTAAAATCGAAAGAGAAACATCGTGCAAAAAAATGACCTCAAACTTCCGGAAATCTGTTGAACGCAAAAAGTATAATATTTCGCGCGGTTCCCGACATATGTACGTACGTACGTACGTACACCCCTATACATACACATTCACAGTCGCTGCAACTCGTTGCAGTACTGATTGAACTATTTAGAATTATTGGACTTTAAATTTTCAAATGAGACTAATTTTACATTTTAAGCCTATTTTACAACTTGACCTCAAATGACCTTTGACCTCAGTATGTGACCTTTCACATCACCATCATATGACGGTGAATGACCTCAGTATGTGACCTTTCACATCACCATCATATGACGGTGAACCGTAAACATAATTCACCTATGACCCAGGTTCGATTGCAATTGGACTTCAACTTTTCAAATGAGACCAATTTTACAGTTTCAGCCTATTTTATAACTTGACCTCAAATGACTTCAGTAAGTGAACTTTCACATCACCATCATGCATATGACGGTTAACACAATGCACCTATGACCCAAGTTTGATTGCAATTCGACTTAAACTTTCATATGAGACCCCATTTTTCCGAAACTAACCAAAAATGCCACATACATACCGACATACTAATAACCCCTACATGGCATTTGACCTCAGCATTCCGAAGAAGAATTGCGTCTTTCCACCAAGGGTCACTGCATATAAGTTTTATCAAAATCTATGAAAGAATATAGAATGTTATAAACTTTCTCCCCAAAACTTAAAAAGCAACTAAAACGCCGAAAACAATTTTGACTTTTTTGACTTTGCAGACATTTTAGAGAATATATACCACAGAAAAATCACTAACGTTAAAAAAATACCAACAAAAGTTTCACTTTTGGCGCGCCGGCAAACTTTCATCATGAAATACAGTGGAATCACCAACTGTACGGTTGTAATTTCTCTAGATAATATGAATATTGAATATATGCTAATAAGCTAATATTGTTGAAAATAAAGTAAGCCTTGGGAACGAGGTTGCCCTCATGAGGACCCGCACCTTCTCAGAACTATATACACAATTTCTGTTATTAAAGGGACACATTGCCTTCAAATGTCATGACATTTTGCTGTTTGGAAATGTTCCTTATCTTTTATAAGAGTTGTTCATGCAAAAAAACACGTATAATGTGTTGTAATTAGTAAATAGTGATTACAAAACAAAAAATTGGCCGCTTACCCCTGACATCTGACCCGCGAAACATAGACTTATTTCCAGTACTAAATACCACCGTCTAAATAATGCGCAAAATACGCTGTAAGAGTCTTTAGGCTGGCGCCGCAGTCAGTGGCCTTGTGAACCTACCAGATGATCGCCAGGTACAATTCTCTACCTCGCGACACATATCGCCAGTGCTGCGCGCCGTGCCACAGTACATCAAAATGGATCAACAGAACGTACTTCAACCAGATGCGACTGGAAATACGACTGGTGAACACGGTCCGCCATTTTGTGGAGTCAAAAATTTGGTTCTACAAAATGGCGGACCGTTATTTGTCACGTAATTAAACAAAAACCACGCAATTTGAAGGGATAGTTATGTGAATCTTTATATTCTACTTTTAAAAAAGCTTCCCAACGATATCCATTTAAGTTTTATAGCCCAAATCGCAAAATCCAAAGCAATGTGTCCCTTCAAGGTACCAGACTCAATCGCATGCAGCCTATACAGTACCGTGCGTGTACAATACATGTTGAGTCAAGCGAGCGTGGACAGGGAGACGGGTGGGGCTCTGGCTGATCGAGCCGGCAACCGCAGGGAACGTCGTCGTGGTCTTGGAGCGCGTGAGTCCGGGACAGGATTGGAATGCTCGGTGACCTCAGAGTTAGAATGGCTCCAGCCTTCAAACGGAATTGTGCCTCCAAACCCTGCTGAGTTTTCATACTAATGCTATCATCAATACAGTCTTTGGCGAAATGTTCTGCACCTATTTTCGACCATTTCGACAGCCGAAAATCAGATATTGCATTGTCTACAAAGCGGACTCTGCACTGTCGCCTTTGAACTCCATTCAGCACTGGGAATCGCAGGAAGGTTAGGTCTGGGTTTTTGTCGCTATGATTATCTCATATACAGAACCATGCTCATACTGAAATAATATTAAAATTAGACAAAATAAACGGGAAAACGGAGGAGTTATGTCGACAAAAACTCTTCCAGCAGCATCAACTCCACGTACATGCACTAGTGTTTGGCTGTAGCATCAACCGACTCTACACGTGTACGTCACAGGGTCACGTACATACATTTACATACATAATGAGCTTTCGCCAAACAGGATAAATGGTTCAGAATAACAACCCTTTTTTTGTAAATAAGAAAATCCCTCTCGTCTGCAAACTAATCTCCATCAGTTAAAAGAGCATTTAAACTGTCGGAAGAGTCCAAAAAGTCAAAATTGTAATCGGCGTTTTAGTTGCTCTTTAACCTAAAACTTTAACATACATATAGGGATACGAAGCTACGGTCATACAGAATTTAGGACTGGTAAGTGTCCCCCTAAAACATTCGTTTAGGCGACAAAAAAACCTCTGAATTCAGCCGAACAGACTATCGTCAGCGCCAACCATAGTGCCTTCAAATTTTTCAGCAGACGGTGCCAAAAAGAAGGATTATTGTGCACACTGAGAGCGTTTGAACTTAATGCAATTTGCCAAAGTTACAAAACAGAAATCATGTTACAAACCACAGAGGTATTTTTGTAGGTCTTTTTGGTTTTACTATTTTGAAAGTTCAACCTATAAATAATTATTGGATTATGCTACTGTTTTTTGCGTGCATAGTGAAAAATTCGCACAGGCGCAAAGAGCCAAAGTTTGATAAGAAGACGGGGCAAGATAATGCAGATCACGGAAGGGGAAAAATTGTAAAAAAAACTGTCAGGAAGTCTAAATTTTGTTAATGATTAGGGGTTACAATTTTTGCTTTTTAAAAGAAGGATGGTACACCAGAGGCGATGTTCGTCCAAATAAGTAATGCCAAAATACAAACTGCACAGTTGAACTTACTAACCCCTGAACAAAAGATCCAATCAACGTATAACCAAAATGGTGATCTTTATCTATATTCATTGATGACATTTGTTGCTAATCTCTGACAGTGCAAAAACCTTCAACTTTTGTCACAGGGTAAATCCAGCCAATGGCAATGTTTCGGACTAAGATTGATCGATTAGGTCAGCACATTGTCTTGATCCGGACCTAATTGGTGATATTTGCCCCTGAAAAGTATGATAAGTACAAGGATATACTGGTGCATTGTGGGCGCTGACAGGAAAAGCGAGACAAAAATTGTTCCCTGACTACGAAGTTGACGGTGCATGTCGGATGACCGGCCTGCAATTTCACCTAGTTTACCCCATGAAAGAGTGGGGAACACACAAGGTCTGTTTAATACGTAGGGGTGTTATTGGGTTCAGGCGGGGCTAAGCTGGCCTTGTTAGCAAGGTTTGGTGTATGTAGTAGACACCTGTGTTGGTTGTTCCCAGCTCAGTTTACCTAGGATATCAGCCATGGGAGCACCCACCGCTGTCTTCCCGGTGTTGGTGGCCGTTTGTCTGATGATCAGCAATGGTAAGCTCTTGTTAATATTTTTGTTCTTTTAGAAAATTGAAGTATTTTTACCGTTAAGCTTCATCAGTCGACACATTTAAATGAAACACGTTCATTTTCCCCATATCGCTTTCTATTGGAAAGTTTTCTATGGCTTAACTTACATGTCTAAATTTGGGCCAAATTTTAAAATTATTATTAGAACCATTGTGCTCCTATATCTCAAAAAGGTAAATGTGCTTAAGCAAAAGTGGTTTGTAAATTTCATGTTCAGTTTTACTTTAAACACATATCCTCTTTGAGGTAAATCAACCCCAACCCAATAAAAAAGTTATCACGACGCGATTAACCTCTGCTATGACCAAGAAACATTAAAAATCTATAAAGTTTAACTGTCATTCCAAAACTTTGTATAATGTTGCCTCCGGTCTCCTCTATTGTAATGCCGCCTTTTGTTACACATGCTTCATCGGGTGGTACGGATAATGCAGTGTGGTTAACCCTTTGCGTACGGAAGACGCATGGCGTCAACAAACAGTGCCACCAGGCCGGATGACGCCATTTGCCGCTGTTTGTGCAGTTTCAATCTATTATTGGATTATTGTTTATGTTACGCTTGACTGCACAAACACATTGTAGCGGTTCGCTTGGCTGCCAGAACCACCGCGACACCCCGACGTCTCCCGTAAAAACCAGTACTCAAGGGGAGGATAGTCTCACATCCTTTATACAGAAAACATAGGGCGAGTGGTTGGGTTGGATGGGAAGGGGGGGGGGTGAGTACAACGCCAAATGAATCAACTTGACCTATCACATCCTTTACAGCGTCTGCTTCGGTGTGATATTTCGCTTGAACGGGTTCCCTTGGAATTTACCCTTTTTTATGGAAGTCGCCCAACACAAGGTAAAAGGTTACAGCAGAGATAGTGGGATTGGCCACATTTGAGGTTGCCAGCCCTATCACACCACCCTTATGATTTTCCTGGGTCCAGATCTAAATAGAGGATACAATCTTCAATAAACTTATAGACCCAGGCGGGGTAACTTCCACCGTTGGTGAGATCAACTTTGCTTCTGAAATTTGTACCTCTGTCTTGCATCATCTCAATTGATCTTTTCCTGTTACTTGTGTGAAAATAAATTGTCAAATCAATCGTAGCAATAATTAATGCATTAAAAGTATGATAAATGCCTAGTATTGGTACATTTGCATTTGCAGGCAGTGTCCGTACTTTGTGTGAATCAACATATACACGAAATAACAACCCCGTGAAAGTCTGAGCTTAATCCTGAAAAGCCCGTGCTGTTTTAATTAACAGTGCTGTTTTGTTGAAATCAAAATAAGCAACTGCGTTTTTGGAGGTACTAGGTCTTCAGATACAATTTTGTTGAAGATGACAACATTTTAGACAGAAATATTTCTCAGGGGGATTGGTACTGGTATCGTCGTTATAAACAGTATTCTGGCCGATTAAAACGAATCATTTTGTTGTTGTTTTTATTACCAAAGCCATATGGACTCTCTTTGCATTCCCTGGTGCAATCTGAAATGATATAATATTATACATGTACAAGGAACACCTAACACAAAAAATACTGTTCGTGCTCTTATCGAGTTTCACCCCGAAAATACTTCTTTATTTGCTATTGAACGAAAACACTCGTGAACATTTAATTATCGATTAATTATTTTACAAATGTCGAATTATGCGGCGGCCCAACAATAATTCGGGCGTATATCTTAAATGCGCGAAAGCAGCCGAGAATGGCTGGATGGGGATGCAGACGCCCAGAATGGAATTTTGTTTTTCGTTAACATAAAATATTTTCGAAAAAAAATAATCTGAAGAAAAAGAAATCCTTTGGGGGAAAATCACGGACGGACTGTTAAGTTTTCAAAAAGTAGGAAACACAGGACTTCAAGTGGTAACGGCGGGGGAGGGGGGGGGGGGGGGTGGGGGTGGGGGGGGGGGTTATGGTCAACACCAATTAGCCCGAACAGCCCGTGCGATTTTTCCATCCTATATTTGAGGTATCTCATTTACTGGCAAATATTTTGTGAAAATTGACACCAACTTCTACTGATACACAGTGTTGTAGTAAAGACCATCACAAGACCACACAAGACCCTGCAAGACCAGCACACATAGACCAGCACAAGACCAGCAGTCTTAATCCAAATCTTAAGCTATTAAAATGAACTGTAACAAAAGCATTCCTTTGTCATGGTTTATGCCTGTTACGTACAAGCTGGTCTTTTGAATGGTCTTGTGCATGGTCTTGAAATGGTCTCGACTACAACACTGGTGCTAAGTAAACAACTTACTATGCTGAACGTGCGCCGCGCTGCCATTTATGGCGAGATTCATTCATGCATGAACATAGCACTGTTTCTCTAGCACTGAGATCCTCGCTTTCAACCCGGAACTGCGCAGACGGGGCTAATGTGAAATTCGTCTACTGTAGCTTGATCTTTAATTTTGGAATCACTTATTCATTGTTTTTTTAATTAGACTCGGGACTCGACGACAGCACTACACGCGATCCAATCAGAACAGTTTGGGCCATACAATGAAAGAAATAGCAGATAATGGTTAATCAAACAGAGAAAAATAAGAAAGATACTTGGACGATTATCACAAAATGTCTAGCGAAGTAGAGGGTACGGTTACTTAAACCTAGGAACCGTATTTCAAACCACCGAGCATTTTTTTGTTCAGGTGGCTCGTGGCACCCGTACAAAATGATGGATATTCTTCTCCTATAGGCGAGGAATTCCTTCTCTTCAGCATTGTATTGGAAAATTCCAGATTCAATGGTTGGAACCCATTGGAGATCAGGGCAAATCAATTAATTTGGTTTAATTGCTAAATGGGAAAGTGAACTCGTGCTACATTTGGCGCTTTCAATTCTGCTTCCGTATACATTCCGGGGCCGGGACTTATAAAATTACAATGTCACTGAGCAGGCAGAATACAGAACTTCAAATGTCACAATCTCAGTTGTTTTCGACATCACGATACGCACTGGCTGTAAACATCACAATTCTCCTGATAATGCATGTCTACACTGAAAACAAAATTATGCTTGAGGCACTTGACCTTATGCAAAATGCGGAAATTTTCTCGTAAAAACAACCTCAAGCGCTTCAAGTACCAGATTGGATGTCTCCATACACACCTGTTATTTCTATTTCTCGAGGTTGTTCGCACGATTCAATGCAATCATTTCCCGTTTCTTCTATTTCTCAGTGTATTGTTTGGTAGCATTTCATCAACATTTATCAATACTTTTCCAGGTTTTCAAGTGATGAAGTAAATTACAGCTTTGTCCTAATTTGGAATTGAATCTCTGGAAATGATTTTCATATTGCCTTTTAATTTTGTTCACTGGCCCTTTACGGTAAAGCGTATCTTGTTTATAGGAATAGAAGTAAAACTTTCAGACGTTCGTAATAAATGAACTGTAAACAAAGTCTACTGGTGTTCATTGGATTTGGGATGTACGACACTGAAAATCAAATATTTTAGAAAAACACATCCGCGCCGCTTTTGAAATCTCCGGAAAACAGCATAGAATTTGTGTACAATGTGTAAATATTTGCCCCTTTTTAATAAAATGGCATGCCTCTGTTCTGTTTCAATGTTGATTTATTTGCCCCACAAGTACACCGTACACGTAACTTCAAAAGGAATCAAAATCATATAGACTATTGATTGAACATTTGATAAACAATTTCCGTCACACTTATTTGAGCTTGGTTCTCTGTCTGTATATGACGTCATATAGATCCGGAAGTGCAATGCAAACGAATGGAGTACGCGCGCGTAAAGCTTCACCTACCAAGAAGATAGGCGACCTTTCCAATCTTTGTATTAAAGTTTTTCTCAATCGCTTTAACACGGTTACCGCAACCTCGTACATGTTCATCAAAACAAATAACCCGATTCCTAAAACACTTCGTACGAATAATGATGCCAGAATGACATATTGTATTCGAATATCAAGAAACTTTTTACAAAAGCTCATACCACCGTCAAATCGCGCAGACCGTCAACATATCACTGACGTCTACTGACAAACATAGTGAAACAGAAGAAATTATAACAACATACAAATTTCAAAATTATGTATTCTCTTTATTTTAATTCAATATCTGCATTCAACCTCGTCCCCCCCAAACAAAATATAAATAAACACACACCAAAACACAAACCAAAACACCCACAAATAATGCCAACAAAACGTTTAATGTTTTTTAGGCAAATGCGTCTGCAAATGGAAAGTAACAGTTTCCATATTGTGTTATGCATGATCAAGGCGATCATTTCTTTAGGCCACATGGGCCCAATTTCATGGCTCTGCTAACCACAGTTTTCCGCGCTTACGATCACTATTTTGCGCTAACAGCGCTAGCGGAAAAATTCTGCGCTAACCCTGTAAGCGCAGAATCCTTAGTTACGGGATGTACGCATGCTCAGGAGCCAAAAATTCCCGCTAACGCGTGAAATACGCTTGCCGTAAGCACATAATTTTCTGCTACAGTAAGCGGGGATTTTTCGCTAACGGTAAGCAGAGCCATGAAATTGGGCCCTGGACTAAATTTTATGGCTCTGTTAACCACAGCTTTCCGCGCTTACGATCACCATTTTGCGCTAACAGCGCCAGCAGAAAAATTCTGTGCTAACCCTGCAAGCACGGAATCCTTAGTTACAGGATGTACGCATGCTCAGGAGCCAAAATTCCCCACTAACGCGTGAAATACGCTTGCCGTAAACACATAATTTTCTGCTACAGTAAGCGGGGATTTTTCGCAAACGGTAAGTAGAGCCATGAAATTGGGCCCTGCTCGTTGACATCGCGGTCCTTTATACCCCATATTACTTTTGATGAATGATATATTTCTTAAGTCCTTTGCATTAATAGTTCGTGTGCTATGCAAATGATTCCAGTAGACGTTGCTTTATTTAAATTTGAACACAATATGCCCTTAGTTGGGAGAAAAATGCATTCAGATGAAAACCGTGTGGAATGTACACTGCTAACGTTTAATGAGATACAACAATTTGCTGGTGTACCGAAATTTGTGCGAATACAACAAAAGAATACTTTAAGTTCCGCACTAGGCACGCACAGTTTTGAATGGTGCGATTTCACTTCTGATTATCGTCACTTTAGTTACAGTTGCCATGTTAAAGCGATTAGAAAAACTGTAACAAGCCCAGCATAAATCTATTGTGTGAGGAGTACTCCAATTTGTGGAAGTATAGTTGACTAGAGTTGGGCACAAGAACTTGCTGTAGTCTGGCCTGATCCCCCATCTTAAGATGACGGGTAGCCAAAATGCCAGGCCATTATTGTGCATATATATTTTGCTACACCTCCCCCCCCCCCCCCGAACCTAAGGAATGTGTTACATTAGACATGCTTTGGCCGCAGAAAGTGGCATACGAGGTGCGATCAAAAAGTTCAGAGACTGCGCCTATAACAAGCAAAAACCGTACGTGATTTCAATCTGGCCGGCCGCCACCCCCTTCAAAGTAGTCCCCTTGTGCAGTAATACACCGCTCCCATCGCTCTTTCCACGCTTGGAACGTTCCCTAGAAATCCCGTTCCGTAAGCGCGTCAAGCGATTCTCGCTGGATCTCCTCCACAGTGTCAAAACGGCGGCCGTTCAGCTTGAACTTCATTTTGGGGAACAGAAAGAAGTTGCAGGGAGCCAAATCCGGCGAGTAGGGGATGGGGGGGGGGGGGGGGGGGGGGGCGACGATTGTGTTGTTGCGGGCGACAAACTTGCGCGTTTTCAACGCGCTGTGAGCGGGCGCGTTGTCATGTTGGAGCACCCAATTGCCAGCGCGACACAGTTCAAGCCGTTTGCGCCGAATGTTATCCCTCAGACGCCTCAGAACGTAGTCTTGGTTCAAGACGTTGTTACGTATTATACGCGATAACCGGCCGCCGCGGGAAGGTTTTATCAGACAAAAACTTAAGCCACGAACCGCCAGTAACGTCTTGGGAATTTCGTAGAAGCTGTATTGTGCGCACGCACCTGCTTAGCCCAATGATTGCAGCGGCATTATGTACTTTGCATAACTTATATGCATTATGCATAGTCTAAACCCCTGACTACTACTGCCCGAGTGTTAGTATGAAGATCAAGGTACTGAGGTCAGTGCTGCCGAGGAGAATCAACAAAAAAGTTCCGGAATGATGGAAATATAATAAACAGAAAATCTTAACGGGGCTGAATATGATTATTATAATGATGCTGAGGAGACCTTGTTAGGTGATTTGATTTAGATATAAAAAAAAAAAGGTGTGATAATAATAAAACAAATAGCTCACGAGGCCCTCTTTACGGCCTGGGAAAACGGAGATTGTCGTACTCTTGTGATTCGATTGTCACACAGTTCACAAAGATACTGAGACGCACTCTAGATCTCCTGCGGGTTTTCTCCACTGGTGAAGTCGACACAAATTCAGGCTCATGTTTGCTTTGAGGCTGGACGCGAATCCCAGCCGAGAAACCCCAGCGATTCCCTACCTCCGAGTCGACTTCAATTCAACGGACGAGTTGTCTCAACGGAAGACTTGTCTCCACGGACGACTTGTCTTCCCATTTGACGCAAAAAGACGGTCGAGTTGTCTCAACGGTCGAGTTGTCTCGAGTCGAGTCGGTCAACGGTCGAGTTGTCCGAGCCCCGACGGTTTAATAATAGAGAGATATTTCTTGCATGTAGGCCTAACAAGTAATTTCCCGCAGATCACACACCATCACCCAGGTTGCCTGCCCGGTCCCGCCCGGCACCTTCCAATTCCCCGTCGTATCTCCCTCGCGTCGATCGTCACAGTTGCAAGACGTCGCATGCGAACACGAGCGGTGAACTTGACATTGCAGCCGCTAGCGCATAGCCAGCCGGCCGGCCGGCCTACCGGCCGGCTGTCTGCTGCTGCAATGCAAAGCATAGCAGCTTTGATCGCGAACTTATCAGCGCCCCTTCGGCCGGTAGCTACCAGACTATTGTGCAACTTCATGGCAGCTCTTCGTCGTATGTGCGCGTGCGTGAAAAGAACATTTTCCTCATTTTCATACAGAATTGACGCATGCGCACTAGTTTCCCCCATTTTTCGGAGGGAGATTTTACGAAATTCCCAAGACGTTTTTACTGGCGGTTCGTGGCTATTAATAGTTTGTTGTGATAGCGCCCTCTCCCGGCGGCCGGTTATCGCGTATATACGTACGTAACAACGTCTTGAACCAAGACTACTCAGAACGGTGCAGTAGAACTCAGCGTTGACAGTCTGACTCTGGGGGAGGAATTCACGGTGCACAACCCTGCGAATGTCAAATAAAACGACGAGCATGCTCTTGCAGTCTTGGTTGCGCTCCAGACGCGCCTTCTTCAGTCTTGGAGACTGCGGGCTCTTCCACTGCGAAGACTGCTGTTTGGTATCTGGGTCGTAGCCGTAGACCCAACTTTCGTCACCGCTGATGATCCTCGACATGAAGTTTGGGTGATCCCGTGCCTTTTGACGGAGATCCTCGCAGACTTCGACACGGTGCTGCTTCTGCTAAAGTTTCAGGTCCATGGTGAAATCGCAAATGCGCACGTACCAGTGGTCACAAAAAATGCGCGTAACACAGGTGCTGATGTTGATCAAGCGATGTAACTTTGAATACTTACTCACGAAAGTTATTGCTTACACCTGCTATATGCACATTACTTTGCTGCGCTCCGTTCGTTCGTATAACAGGAACAGTCTCGGAACTTTTTGACCGCAACCCTTATTATGTCAGGCATATATCTCTTTGCATAAAAACAGGCAACTGAAATGTGTGGTGCATTGCTTTTACAGGTGTTTTGTCCACCGATCAAGAAACACATGGAAGTAACCATCAACACCATCCACACCATCATCATAGTCACCATCAACATCTCCAAAGCACTTCGTCTCCTAGACCCAGTGGAGCCATCATGTTTAAAGATGAACAAGCAGACACGAGAAGAACAGGCAAAGACGAATTAAAAGATGAACACCGTCGCCATCACCAGCATCATCATCTTCCTGGTGATTCCGCGTCTCGGCACGATGATGACATCCTTCCAGATAGCGGATATCAACATCATCGCCATCATGTCACCAACACTTCGTCTTCAGGACCCGATGAAGATATCCTCCATGAGATGAACAAGTCAACTACTTGGCCCGATTCCCTAGCAAGAGAGGCTGATCTTATCAACGAAGACAGTGCAAATAGGGAAGAGGTGCATGAGCACCATCTTTTTCCTACAGGCAATCCGTCTTCAAGACCAAGTGACGTTATCCTCTCCCAGACTAATCCACCGGCTGTAGTCCATGCCTCCATTCCAACAGCAGGTATTTCTATGGATGATGATGGCAGTGCAAAAATCAATGAAGACAAGTCAAATACGCAAGAAGATATGATGCACAAAACCACGGGAATCCTTCAAACTTACAACCCATCAGCAATTGGTAGTGTAGTTGAAATTGAACTTCACAAGAAGCCTGTTGTCTCCCCAACTGTCACACCATATTCGGAGTCAAAAGGATTTTTAAGTCCTGATCAGGAGACACTCCACACAACCAAAGTAACTACTTCGCTACTCCATGACGAACATGAAGACAGGGTCTCATCAACTGAAAAGTTCACATCAGGTCAAACTACTGAAAGAAATATAGTTGATGTCAGCACAGATGGTGTTCTGTCCTTCCAAGGAGCAGTGGAAATTCTCTTAGGAATAAAAAGACTTGCACCTCGGCAACACTTAACCTCATTGGCTGACGTTGATGAATCTAGCGATGCCACCCTTCCTAGAAGTTTAACCACTCCATCCTTAGGTCCCATTAAATCAGAGATTAACCCAACGACTAAGTTCCCTCATTCAATACGATCAGAATTCAACGAAGCTGTTGACTCTCCAAGTTCTTCATCAAACCTACAAGAACATTTAAGCACAACGAGCGAGGTCAACTATGTGAGTCAGGCTGATACTCATGCGGGACCAACGCCGACATCAAAAACAAATCCGTTACTCAATACTGACTCTGAGCTTCAATGGCCACAGGAAGAACCTCAACAGGGTACTGAGCCAGACATCCGTTCTTCTCCGACTAAGAACCCAGCAAAAGACATTTATCGGACAGCTACAAGTATGTATGTTAAGGGAATCACACACAACCGAATAACTGTACCCGGCAGTGAAGGTTTCTCCGCAAACAAGCCTGCAACGGAAATGCATCTAAATGAATCGGACACTGATGCGATTGTTGGCGAGGAAAGAGTGCGGGAACAGAAAGAGATGACTACAACTGCTCAGAAAGCGATAGCTGGTTTTACTCACCCTGATGTCGAAGTTGGCCAGAAGTTACCTTTTCAGGGGAGAGAATTCACCTTGCGCCCACAATTTCAGAATCCAAATGAAGCCAAACTCTCTACAAGTCACAGCACTGAACTACCAAATAAATCAAATCCACTTGCTGAGAGTCCAGAGAGCGTTTTCATGCAGTCTACTGCCGAGTCAAATCCTAAAAATCCTTGGCCCCACTTAGTTCAATGGCAAGTTGAATTACTTGAGGAACACAAGGTTATTTCTCTTGCTGACTTACATCCATCACCCACCTCCGCTAAAAGTACAGAAATGGGAGCCGTGCCAATGCAACCAGAAGACGACATGGTAGACGTTACTACTTCATTTGTGACCGAGCCTGGACCTGAACCGAAGTCTGTGTCTATTCACGGTGTGACATCCTCACATGTGGCTGAACCAAAAACAGAGCCTAAGTCCGAAATAAATGTGGATGAGACTTTCTCGGTTATGACAGAACCTGAAGCCGATCCTGGGCCCAAGTCCAAAATGGAACAAGAACCAAACCAAACTACACTCAATTACCAATCATCAGAAGTGTCCTCTGTACTGGCTATTCCAACGCACAATCTGACAGATGAAGAACATGTAGCTGACCTAGACATTGATATATTTGCAGCAACCCCGGAAGGAGTTACATCAAGTGCACACAAATCAGCTATTTCGGCCTCCACAGATGGGGCTTTTCCACATAAAACAACCGGAGGAACACTGAAAAGCGAAATGGTGCCAGTTATTCTCCTTGATTTGGAATTGACAGCATATCCTGAGCAGGAAGGATCCGCTGCTGAACCAGAACACACACCCGAAATCAACGTTCCTCTTGAACAAGGATCGACGCCCGAAAATCAGCCGCTTTCGGTGACTTTCGTAGAGATGTCAGCAGCAGAGTTAGCGGTGACAGTAGGTCAGAGTTCAACCGTGGCTCACGAAGCGGAGGCTCCTTTACCAGAACCAGACACAGTTCCCAAATCGGAGCCAACCTCTGAGCCAAAAACTTCCCCTCGTCACTCACTATCATCACTGACTACTTCCATGGGTTCAGAAACTTACCACTCATCAGCACGTACCGTACAGGTTGAGGCTGTGATCTTTGGTGGTCGTAAGACAACAGAGTCTGGTATTCCTACAAAAGCATTACTACCACACAGCACTGCTGCAATCCCTTTCTCAGATAAGGTTCTACTGTTTCAGACCACAACAGAGAAGACAGGATTTCAACCTAGTCCATCACCCGATCTCGCTACGACGGGTAACAGAGAGGCAAACAACGCCAAGGACAACCAAGAAACATCCGTTTCACCTGAACCAGAACCCGAACCTGAACCTGAAACCGAACCCGAACCCGAACCAAAATCTACATTTAAACCCGAGCAACGGCCCACTATTGATTACCAAAAACCAGTCACATCGACATTACCAGAATCAAGCGGAACTGAAGCGTCTCAACTCACAGCAGAGAAGATGGGTCATGAAGCCTACACAATTTGGAGAGTGGCAACGGGACGTGTTCCGATCCAATCAGGTTGGTCAACAATATTTTAATTAACAGCAAACACGTATCTAACTGAATAAGAACATATCTTTGTATATAGCAGTGTTGGAGTCGAGTCCTACAATCCGATTACCAAGTTCTCCGAGTACATTTAGAGCGGCGGGCCGAGTCCGAGTACATTGATGATCGAGTCCTGGGCCAAAAAGTCGATTCCGAGTTTTTCAGGGTCCGAGTACGGGCCGAGTACGAGTACAAAAACAGTCGAGAATGGGCCGATTATGAGTACACCATAAGAAACAAAAGTCCCAAGTTATGTTCTAAACACTATTATAATGTACCTGCACCATCAAGAGTCTAAACACCAACAATTCGGGAGACTGACTATTTCACTTTGTTTTTATGTTTTTAATTTATTTTTTACACATGAAGAACCTACTCAAAATGTTGTACATCACAATGTCATGTGATTGAGCCAGACATTTATCCTTTTAGTCCAGTAAGAATTGACACGAAAAATGCCCAACCCTGACATTTTTTGTTAACAACCGAATTTTTACTCAGAAACCTTTATATGGTTGACAAGAACACTCACGAAAATTCAATCATGTTTTTCCTTGGGGAAATGTGATTTTTAAGCTCTTAAAAATGCCGATTTCTGTACGCGAATATGCTATTACCCAATTACTGATTACCCAATTAATGATTAACTAATACAGGCTCATCATTGGTCAGATTCCAATATGGGCAACAGTGCATGTCACGTAAAACCGATGTAGCTAACTTGTTACTTGTATTTTACTTGATCGCATTCTCAGTTATTGCCATATTTTAACCGAACTAACGTTATTAACCGGATCTATATTATTTTGCAGCCAGATAAAATAACTTGCAGACAAAATTTGGCCTTATTTTAAGGTTTTTATGTGATTTTTCTTTGAAAAGTTTTACATGTAAAAAAGGTTACCGTCAATACGTTTACGGCCAATTCCGTAAGGATGGGGGAGCAAAAGTGGTAGGGGAAAGGCGTCAATGGGGGAGGGGGAGCGTGACACAATGTCCCCTCATCTATTACGCCACTCTAAAACGTTGATTGAAATAACATTTTCAGTATCTATTAGGGTCACCTTTTCCCGAAAATCTTAAAGAGTTTTGAAGGCAGAAGCCGTTTGGTAGTTTGAAGATGACCAGTGTAACCTATGAAAATACCATGAACATTACATTTTTCTACACGTCAATGGGCTTTTCTACTTGACAAGCTTGCTTTTTGGAGAAGCCCACCACTTAATCGTATCCGTTTATTTACTATATGACTGTAAATCTTTTGTTTGTTTTTTGGATTAAGTGGAAATAAATATGAATGAATGAATGGATGATGACAATGATTATGACGACGACGACGTCCTTAAAATACCCTTTTTTCATGATAATTTTACTCATAATCTTCAATAATGTTGTGCCTTTACCATTTTGTATTACTTTAAGGTGACAATTTGCGAGGAACCTTTCCTATTTCTTCAAAGGTTATGGTTTCGCTTAGGTGTCGGAAATATATGCCTTTCAATAAAAATTGTGCATCCCTCTTGTTTTTCAATTAATTAACATATTTCCCCAAGGTTGATTTTGGTTGAATTTTTATGGGAGGTAGCTAGAGTCCCAATAAACTAGCATTATTTGCCTGTTGACAAAAATGTCAGGGTCCTCGTCAATTCTTACTGGACTATTTTGGGAATTTACGCAACAGCCCAAGAACTGTTTATGTAGGCCTATGTTTACATTCAAGTCTGTAGGCGCAGTATCAAAAGAGAAAATAATCGATTGTATTTCCGAGTACGGGTATCGAGTACTGGGTACCAAATGCCAAGTCCGGGTCTGAGTCCGAGTACAAAAAGCCGAGTACATGCCGAATCCAATTTTGTTTAGGTACTGAAAATCGAGTTTGGGCCGAGTACTTACTCGAGTTGTACTCGAGTACGAGTACGAGTACGAGTACTCCAACACCGAACGCTTCATGCCATGCTTGGAAAGAATATCTAGTCATCCAGTACTACCAAGATAAAAACAGCTTTCCAAATCACTGATTTTTATAGCCCAGTATTTTGGTTTTGTCGGTTTCTCTTTCCTATTTCGTATTCAAGGCAATTTTGTCAACGATCAACTTTCCCCACATTTTCAATTTGGGCTAGGCTCCTGACTACAGCAATAAAACGTGAAACGGGAACAGGACTTTCGGTCAAACTACAACAGTAGAAAGTGACTGGGGTACAAGACTATCGGTCAGAGAGGGCATCACCTCTGAAAAGCAAGGAGAACAATTAGTGACAAAAACGTGACAAAAAACAGGTGACAAAAAACGATATTGTTTTCAATATTTATTTATGAACATTCCAGAGACATTTGCGGAAGCAATTGCAGTTGTGGTTTAGAATTTTTGGCAACTGATAACGCAAACAAAACAATGAAATAAATATGGCAAAACCAACATAAACACGTATATAAATATATATATAATATCAAATGATTACCTCTCTGACTCAGGGGATGCCATGCAACAGGACTTCGAGGGTCAGTTTACCATTCAGGCAATTGAAGGCAGAGAAGCATCATTCTCCGCGCTTCTAGAAGACAGACGCAACCCCTTTTTCAAAATGTACAGCGATAAAGTCTGCAGTGCGGTAAGCCATATTGCCATATTACACGGTATAATTCTTTGATAGCTTTTTCCTACCTCAGCCACTCGAAGAGTCCAATGACAAATCATTTTATCTACCAATGAAACATGTTGTTGCCACTTCAGTTGAAGTGATTTTGACCCAACGACCCCTGTGTGGGATAGCCATTCAAATAATGTATTTGGAAGTGATGAAGCCGAGTTTTAAAAATCCCAGCTGATATATCAACATATCAATGCTGTTCAGGATTTCTGTTGTCAGTCTTCCAACTTCTTTTGCGTACGTGATTGATTTCCCTCTATCCTTATTGGCTAAACAATAAGCCAGTTCGGTATTTCAACTGCGCATGTGCACAATGACAAAATTAATCAGAATTACCCACACATGCATGGGGCATATGGTATTTAAAGCCCCGGTCCCACTAGGACCTACGATTTTCCGCGACCAGTCAGTTCAGTCGTGCGACAAGGCCGGTCGTGGATAGTCGTGGATATTTCCTGCGATTTGAAGCCTAGCAGTCACATTGTAAGACCAGTCGTGCGACCTGTAGAAGACTTGTTTCCGACTAATAGCACCAATAATCGCACGACTGTCGCAAGACTACCTAAGACTACGTACAAGTGGTAAGGTCCTGTCGCACGACTGGCTACGACCAATCGTACGACTATTCGTACGACTTGTCGTGGAGTCGTACGACTAGTCTTGCTTAGTCGTACATCTAGTCGTGCAATCGGGTCTAAGCGCACGATAAGTCGTGCCAGTAGTCGTGGAAAGTCGTGCGACTGTCGTACGACAGGAGAATCCTACGATCAGCCACGACAATGAAGGACCACCCAAGACTTGTCCCACGACCATCGCACGACCGTCGCACGACAAATGACTAGGCTGCGACAAGATGCGACTACTTCAGTCGCAGCCAGGTTTTTTAACAGTTTAAAAATCTGTCTGCGACTGATTTCGGTCGTGCGAATATCCAAGACCACCCACGACCACCCAAGCCTTGTGGCACGACTTTTCTAAGATTGCCTGCGATTTCCAGTCGCAGCCTGTCGTAAGTTGTCGTATCTCCTAGTGGAACTAGGGCTTTATTGGCACGAATAGTGAAATCGGAGGGATCCTATTAAATTGTTATCTGTAAACTTTTGAAGTTAAGCTTTGTCTGTATTTTCTTAACTTAAATAACAAAACCTATATGGCATGCAATGTAGAACTCAACCGAACTTTACCCCGAATTCCAATCTACTTCAGGTTGTGCAGATACTTCGTGAGGCGTACGGTGACTATCTTGACAACTGCAGAGTCAGTCGATTCAAAGAGGGAAGCGTCGTTGCCGTGTTTGTGATCAGAATGGAGGGCGCCAACACCGTTGTCGCCGACGACATCCAATCTCACCTGACAGCATCTTTCACTTCGGGTAGTCAAGCTGAGGCGGGACTGCAAGTTGACGAAACATCAATATCGGTTCGAAAAATCGGAGAATTGACACCTCTAATGACAACTTCGAGTAGCTTGTCTGTTCAGGGGACCTCGCAAACTCGAGGACATGATGTCGTAGACGCTGTACCTGGCAGTGAAAGCATCTCCGACAGCAAGCCTGAAACGGAAATTCCTCCAGAAGAATCGCACATTGATGTGATTGTTGGCGAGGATGAAGTCCTGATACAAAGTAAGATCCCTACCGTAACGACGTCTCATCGGATGACCGGAAGTATTACTCACTCTGATACCGAAGTTGACCAGAACATTGCTTTTCAGGAAAGAGAAGTTACCCTGCTACCACAATTCCAAAACTCAAATGAAGCCAAACTATCTACCGGTCACAACATTGAAGAACTACCTACCAAATCAATTCCATTTGTGAAAACTGAGGAAGTCCAACCATTAGCAACTTCACAGGGCGTTTCCGTACCATCTGCTGCTGAGTCAGATCCTGAAAATCCTTGGCCGCACTTAGTTAAATGGCAAGTTGAATTGGTTGAGGAACACACAGCGATTCCTCATGCTGACATACACTCATCATCCAGCACCGCTAAAATTACACAAACGAAATGGCAACAGAATGGCAGACTCACTACTAATCCACCTTCCATTAAAGAGTACATCACTGAAATGACTTCAACCAAGTCAAGCACAAAGATTCCTAGCACATCTACAATGATGACTTCGGATTCACATCGCCTCCCACCTGTTATGGAGGTAACAAGGTCTCCCATAGTGCACACTGAACTCCACAAAACTGCACATTTGCCAAGTTCTTCGGAAACTTTAAAACAAGAACATCTCACCGACAAACCATATGCCGTAACAGGCGACACTGACTCCGTGACTCAAAGTGTTGCTCATGCTCAAGCGATGCCCACGACGAAAACAAACTCGCTAGTCAATGCTGACTCCGAGTCGCAGGTGATGTTGACAGAAGACGACAAGAGTGATGTTCTAGACTTGCCTACCTCAACGACTTCAAACCAAGAGGACATCCAACTAACACCTACGAGTAGCTTACCTGTTGAGGGGACCACGCAAAACCGAAGGCATGATATAGTAGACGCTGTACCTGGCAATAAAAGTCTCTCCGATATCAAACCTGCAAAGGAAACTTCTACAAGAACATCGGACATTGATGCAATTGTTGGGAAGGACCTAGTCCAGGTACATAAGAAAATGACTACGGCTGCACAGCAAACAATGGAAGGTCCAACAAACATCAATGTCGATGTTGACCAAGAGATATCTGTTCAAGGAAGAGACTTCACCTTACGCCCGAAATTTCAAAATCCAAATGAAGGCAAACTATTTACAAGTCACAGCAGTGAAGAACTCTCAACCAAATCAAGTCCACTTGTGGAGACTAAGGAAATTAAAGCATCGGCCTATCCAGAGGGCGTTTTCATGCCTTCTACTGGCATGTCAAATCAGGAAAATCCACAGTCTCACTTAGTTCAATGGCAAGTTGAATTGGTTGAGGAACACACGGCTCTCCCTCCTGCTGACATACATCTATCACCAACCTCTGCGAAAAGTACAGAAATTGGAGCCATGGAAATGAAGCAAGAAGACAGCAAAGTGACTACAGAAAATCCCATTAAAAAAAAACCAGTCCTCAAAGAGCAAGCAGGCGGCATGGAGCTCATGCCTGCAACATTATCTTCTGAAGAAATTCCAGAAACTCCTAGTTCTTTTGACGCGGTTTCAGATATTTATCATCCAGAGGAGGTTAAGGACCATGATTTGGATTTTCAAGAAGTTGCATTACGTCAAGAGGACAAATCGATTTTGGGTGTGACAACCCCAAGTGTAACCGAACTCAAAACAGAGGTCAATTTCGGATTGAACACGAGTGGAACTTTCTCACAACCTGTCGCCGAGCCCGAGCCCGAGTCCGAATACATATCTGTTGGGACTTTACCAAGTGTAACGGAACCAGTACCTGAGCCCGAACCCGATTTTAAACAGGAGCAAGACACAACACCCGAGCACCACCGATCAGATTCGCCCTCTGTGACAACACCAACAAGTATCGATACAGGTGCAGCAACTCGAGTAGAAGTAACACCGACAACACTAAAATTATATATTATGTCTACCACAGACGGGGCTTTGGTAGAGAAGATCGGAGGAAGCACATCAGAAGTAGATATGGTTCCAGTTATTCTGCCGGATTTGGAATTGACAGCACATCCTCAACAGGAAGGTTCCGAATCGAAACCAACCTTTGAGCCAGAACCTTCCCCTCATCGGTTGCCTTTATCAAGTTCTACTAATTCCCCGAGTCCAGAAAGCTATCACACATCAGCACGTATCGCAGAGGCTGACACTGGGATCTTTGATGGCCAGCAGACTGCAGAGTCTGGTAATCCAACCGGAGTATTACTTCAACACAGCACTGTTGCAATCCCTTCTTCAGATCATGTCCAGATACAGTTTCATACCACAGCATCTCAACACAGTATGTCACAGGACCTCACACCACATGACGCTTTTATACCTCAAACCACACAAATTACTATGGGTAAAGGTGACGTTAGGCATGTCGAGGACAACCGGGAAACATCCGTCTCGCCCAAGTCCAAACCCGAACCCGAACCCGAAACTGAACCCGAACCTGAACCCGAACCCGAGCCAACATTTGTACCCAAACCACGGTCCACTATCGACGACCAAAAATCAGTCACATCAGTAGCACCAGAATCTAGCAGAACTGATGTGTCTCAGCTCACATCAGAGAAGGCAGTAAATCAATCCAGTGCTCCATTTAACATCGTCTCACATGATGGTTTGCAACAAACAACGCCGCCTACGACTCCAATGAAAGAGTTTCCCTCTCCCCAATCCACGGGCGAACGGGATGCCTCTGATTTACCCGACTCCGAACTAAAATCAGAGCCAACATCAAAAAGCGAATTACATTCTACTATCTCAGGCCAGCATTTAACCACGGTGTCTTTAGCATCACAATCGAGCAGCAACGTGACGACTGAAGTTGGAGGCAGGACTCCGGGGAATGGAGACCGCGCAGTTGAGAGAGCGACAACGCAACATGTTTCAACCCAAGCAGGTAGGCCTATAGGTCAACAAAGTTTTGATGAATAATGTCTTTCCAGTGCTACAGGGTCCTTTGAGTTTCCAATAATTTCAGGAAAACACTCTCAGACAAGGTTTTGAACTTAAAACAGTTATTCAGAAATATCCAGAATAAACATATTTCAAAATAATTAATTTTTGTAAATCGACTGCGTCTTCTATTTTACTTAGATTTTGCCAATTAGTTTCGCCTATTTTGTACATATAAGAAACTTCCATGGCAGATTTTTAAATAGGACTAGACTCTTGACTGCAGCAATGAAAAGTGGAAGGGGGACTTTACGTGACATGAAAACAATCACAAACATCTATTAGTGATCCATTGTGTACGAAAAACATGATAAGTTTTAATTTGTCGCTTTATCGGTTATTCATGAAAAAAGGAGAGGAAATATTTTTGAAGCAATCGTTGGGGTCAGACGTTTATTGACTGAACATGCAAACAACGCAATTCAATAAATATGACAACACGAACATATAAATGAAGTACTTTTTAATAACTGATCAATTTAGGGGAAGCCATGCCGCATGACTTCGAAGGCCAGTTTACCATTCAGGTCATTGACGGTACAGAAGCCACGTACTCCAAACTCCTGGAAGACAGAAACACTGTCCTGTTCAAGCGTTACAGTGATAAAGTCTGCAGTGCAGTAAGTGACCTCCCTGTATGAAGTTTGAAATATTAGCAGTTGCCAGGGATTAAAGTGGTCTGGTAAATGGCCTGCAGTAGAAAGTTTTGAATTAATCAGTTGGCGTGGATTCAGTCATTGTGATAGATGGCATGCAGTAAAGCAAGTTTGAAATAATAGCGGTTGCCATGGATTAGGGTGTTGTAGATTGCTTACAAAACAGCGAGTTTCAAAATTCAAAGTTGGCAATGGTTTAGGTGATTTTTATGTTACCGATTTAAATGTTATAGCTGGTATACGTGGCATAATACTTGCTTCAGCCCTGCAAGCTGACATTCTTAATATTCAATAATCTATTTCCTACCCCATCTACTCCAAAGGTCTAGTGGCAAAGTATTTTCATCAGTACATTGAAAGGGCTTCAGTTGCGTTGGTTCTAGATATATAATTTTTTATTGAAGTCACCCAATACAAGGTTAAAAGTCACTACAGGTAAAGGATTACAATCAGAGGTGTTAGGGTTGGTGACATTTTGAATTGCCAACTCTACCACACTTACTGTTTTCCTGGGCCCAGATCTAAATAGAGGATAATTCTTCAACAGATTCCAGAGAAATTATCCCAATTTTTAGAGTTAAAGACCCAGACGATGTAACTTCCACCATTGGTGAGACTAACTCACCTCCCCGTTCCCTTGAGGGTATAGCCATTTCACGTATATGTAAATAGGTGAGCATAACACAAAGAATAGGAAAAAAGTCCAGCTGATATCAACATATTGTTACAATAATATTTTGGATTTCTGACATCAGTTTTTCAATTTGTTTGCATACAAGGGATGGCTATTGCTTCAATCACACTCCCTTTCACATATTAAACATACCTCTCAACTTTGCTTTGAGCACATCCGTCAGGATACCCTTTGAGCACACACAGTGAAATCGGATGAAATCGGAAAGTGCAGGGCGGATCGGGGGGGGGGGGACCCCCCGGCTCGTTGCAATTTTTTTTCTTGTAAGGGTCTAAAATACCGTAGCAAAAAGAAAACCCATAAAGGTTTTATTTTGCTTGTACAGGTATAAAGCACAACTTAACAAAGAGGTTAAATGTCGCCACCAACGTTGAGAAAGTGTTCCCCCTCCCCGCTTGTAAAATTGTGTTTGCAGGCGAAACATTTTGGGAGTCAACTTTTTAAGAAAATGTACGGAAGAAAATCAGAACCCCCCCCCCCCCCCCCCCCCCCCCGGCAAACAATCCTGGATCCCCCATGAACTGTAATGTTGCTTCTTCCCCTTGTAATTCGTATTTCAGCTTATTCTTTTCCTTTCATTTCTACCTAAATCACATGCAGTTAAAAGGACTCAACCAAGACTTACCTGAATTTTACCCCTTCAGGTTGTGAGGACACTTCGGGCGGCGTACGGTGACCATCTTGGTAGATGCAGAGTAAGTCGATTTCAAGATGGGAGTGTCGTTGCCGTGTTTGTGATCAGAATGGAGGGCGCCCTCATTGTGTCCGCCGACGACATCCGCTCTCATCTGACAGCAGCTTTCACTTCGGGCAATCAAGCCGTGGTGGGACTGCAAGTTGACGACACATCCATAACTGTTCGAAGAACAGACTTAACTGCAAAAACAACACAGCAAACAGTGACTGATTTTAAAAGTCCACTATCTACGGACAGGATATCAACCAGTCGGCAGGGCACTAATTCAAATCCAGTATCGACTCCTAGCAAAATGAGACCTGCTCAGGTCGAAACAACCACCGGCCAATCGAGCCTGGCACCGGCAGAAACCAGAACAAAACCTGTCGACACCGTGACTCGGGAGTATTCGGGACGATTCCGAATTCTCAGTGTCGACGGAGAAGGCGTGACATTCACATCGGATTTGGAGGATCGAAACTCTCAGACGTTCAAATTATACAGCGAGATGGTTTGCACAGGGGTAAGTCAAGACCAAACATGAATGGCACATTCACATTACTAATAGTGTTTTTAAAATAAGTGCAACATTAAGGCTAATCAGAAATGTCATTTCAAAAAATATAGACCCCCCAAAAAATGGCCTAACGCTCGACTCTGTAAACACTGGTAAAAGTCCCTTTTTATGAGTTGTTTTAGATATTCGAGCCATACATTCATTAAACCGTTACCCCTAGGGTGCTGCAAATTTATATTAAACTTGGAGGATTTGGGACTGTTAGGTTTAATTTTAGCCATGTTCCCATAATTCTAAACCTGCAGGTTCTGAAAGCCCTGTACAGGGCCTACACCGGGGATCTCAGTGGCTGCAGAGTGACGTCTTTCAGCCGGGGCAGCATTATCGCAAACTACGTGGTCGCAATCAAAGGGAGGAACGCCCCCACGGCAGGTGACATACAGACGCAGCTAGTCGAGGCATTCACCAACGCGCAGAACACGGAAATAGCTAGGCTTGGCGTGGACAAGCAGTCGTTCACAGTGACAAGTAAGATCATTATAAGGCAAACAAATGTTTAGCGCCATCTTTTTTAAAAGATAAGGAAGGGACTCTCCCTTTTCAAATACCTTTTTAGATCATGTCGTATACAATATTTTTTGATGGCCGCCTCGTTTCTTTAAATTTCTTCAAGATGGCTTCCGCCCACATTGGAGTCCATTAAATCGATTTAAACATGTGATATACCGACTGGGAGTATACCACTCTCTTTCTTTTGCATTTTTTGTGGCGTTTTGATGGACTAATTTGTACAAAAGAGGGAGGAGGCGGCGCCTCAAAAAGGGAAGCGAGCGGACACTAAACATGTTTGCCCCCCCCCCCCCAAAAAAAAAAAACGTGGAAGAAAGGTAATGACATCCTCCTGAAAAAAAAATACCTTGGTGTACTCTCAATGGCATGGTCGTTCCCCATTCCAGAAAGAATTCAGAATTGACTTTTTTCTTTGAATTTTGATGTCAGTGTCAGTTATATCAGATGTCATCCCCCCCCCCCCCCCCATTTTTGGTGAAAAGTAGATTGACAACATTTGCATCACCCATATTGTTTGCACTTTATTTACATTTTTCTAGTTTTGTATGCCCTCTCTTGGAATACTCTGAGAACTTACAGACGTTTCTGACTCAGTATCTATATATCTTACATGTGCTGCTTTTGTCCAGTGCTTTATTTCTCAAATGAAACAATATATATTGACAAGTCGCTTCTGTTTGGATGGACGTGTATAAAAGACACGTACAGTGCGCGTATTAATATGCATGTTGTAGGCCTATATTGTATGCTGATAATGTGTTTAATAACTACTCATTTTATTTTGTTTTCTTTCCCTGCAGGAATTGATGGGGAAAAGCCGTTTCCCACCCGTATAGGGGGTAAGTTCATGATTTTGTTATAAGCATTTTTGATATTAGGCCTATGCGTTAATAAAAAGAGAAATCCTTAACTTGAACGACAGGCATCGCCCAAATTAATCAAACAAAAGATCAAGATTTGAAGGTTATTTCTTTTCCACAGTTATACAAATGGATATATTAACGGATACAAAATACGTAGTTTTAAACATAACCCAACACGGAAGGCCTTAATAAATTGCTTTTAAACATCGGTCCCATCAGCTGTGTAAGCACTTCTATTTTATAGGTGGTGTAAAAAGAAAATGTTTGCCCATGAAAACAATTTTCGATTCCTTGCGCTAAAGGTAATTTAAATCTGGTATTTTAAGCACTTGAGCTGACACAAATTTAAAAAGGCATTTTAATTAATCATCTCAAATGCCACCAGTACCAGATTTTACATAAGTCTTAGGCATATTCTAGAAAGTATGAGAAACACTTTTCGTTCCAACAATTACAGCGATTTCCAAAGATGAACGTGACAGTGGTCTTAGTGGGGGTTCGGTAGCAGCCATCGTAGTCTGCTGCTCTCTGGTCGCTTTTCTGATTGTGGCTGTGATCGTCTACGTGGAATTCCGCGACTACCGCAGATATCGAGACCTAAAAATAGCAGCGGGAAGGCGGGACTATCATGTGGATGACGTCGGTGATGGCTCGCCTGTTTAGATGACGTCACGGCCTTCATTTGGGACGCCCTCAACCAGGTTACATCAGACTGTGCCCGGCGAGAAAATATGAATTTTTCATGAAGAAATGTACGCATTTCCATCTTGCGTTCGTTTCTTTGTTTTTAGAGAAATAATAAATGTATACAGTTGTACATTTCTAAGTTCTTTTCTACATTATCAAGTTGAGATTTTTTACTGAATCCGGCCCTTTTTGGAGCGGGGCAACTTTTGGTTAAATATGGGCACAAAATCGAAAGAATTTTACTGAAAACTCTATGTGAATGTAAATATTTGCCCGCACGATGTTACAAAGTAATCACTATTTTCAAAACCAAAAAAATGCAATAGTCAGACTGCTGATGTCTCGATTTTTGTCTTTTTATTTGTTTGCTTGTTTTTGTGTTGTTTGGTTTTGGGAATTCGTTTTTTAGTTTTGTTTTGTTTGTTTTAGCCCCATAAATGTGAGACGCAAGATGCCTGAAATTCTAAAATCAGACATAAATGTAAATCTTTCCCCAAATTTACAATATAAACATTGCCTTAGGTTTCATTTTCTTTCTTGAAGGTACGCACTGCCCTGAAATCCCAAAAATGTAATTTCTTTGGTTGGTTATAGTTACCTAATTATCCATGATCTGAGTGTAAAATAATGACCATAATGTGTAACATTAATAGAGAAATGTTGGAAAAACGTCGAAGCGTTGACGACCGGACATTCAGACTGGCGCCGCACATAGTGCAGACAAAGCGCTATATAGGCTACAGACTAAAGGCACCACTCTTTTTTTTCAAATTTTCCCGAACGACTTTTCCCAAACCAAACTGGCGCATTTTCAAGGGATGGTCATGTACCCCCGGTACATTATCATATCCTATTTCTTAATGATCTTTCCAACCATAGCAATTTTAGGGCGAATACTTTCTTAGCCCAATTGGGCGCAATGCAGTGTGCCCCTTTAAGAAGAACAAATACAATGTACAGACTTTCGTATAAATAAAGGACTCAATGTAGGGCTCATTCCGAATCTCAAATGACGTTTGAATGAAATAAGCAATCAGGTATTACTGAAATATTTATCATTGGTCACAGCATTCTTATCTTAAGCGTTTATCTTGCGAGAATCTGTGTGAAAAAAATCTGGTTTTTGAACTCTTTGTGTTTTATAATGTGCCAACCATTATTCTTCAAACATCTACCGCGGTACACCTTAGATTCTAGCTAGAGTAGCAGGCAAATGTATTCCTTTCCTACGTATACAACTGAAGCTCACAGACTAAAACCAAATCTCGAAGCGAACGCATATTAAACAGAAATCTTTATAAACGTGTAGACAGCAAGCAAGAAAGCAGGAGAGAAACAAGCAATAAACCGCAATTTAAGCAATAAAGATTTACTAGAACTATGATTTAGTAAGCAAAACTAAAGCTTAAGTTGATGCCAAAAAGTCTTTAACAGTTTTTACCAGAATAAGACGCCTCTGGACGTCACCCGCAAGGTCACAGTTATATAGTAAGCCTACTCTTTCTACAGGCCATTTGTACCCAAAGATTTTCTTTTGATACCTGAACTGTCATTTTCCCCCGACCTAAACAACAAATGTTGTTAAGTGTGTCCTAACTACTATACTAAGTTTCTGGCACTACTGAGTTGAGGCGCAATATAACGCGCGGCACACAACTGTGTAAATTTACATACGCCGGGCGAAACAAAAAACCAACTACATCTAACTTTGCTTTCAAAACGAATGGACTAAATCACACGGAATTTTTACAGTTTATAGAGAAGAAAAACTGGCCATTGGCATGACCACAGCTTTTTGTATATAGTATAAAAAGGTTGCAAGTTAACCTCAAAATGGGAGATTTTGCAAGAAAATACGAGACTACCCGCAGGCGCTATACCACGCGTGCGCCGGACTATTTAAATACAACTTGTTTAGTTTACAGGCAGATGTGCTGATGAACTGCAATACATGAGTATAGCAATTTGCTAACTACAATTTCTGGTCAACCGATTATGCAAAACGGTAGCCGATGAAGACAAATTAAGGAGTCCCTGCAGTTTGGTACGGCAGCGTTAAAGGTGATCTAGTCATGAATTTGCCAGGTGTACAGGCTTTGAGAATTATGGGAAATTCAGTGTAAAAGGTCTGTTGACGGCGGGCTGATGATACAGAAGTTAATCGTGCCTAAATGTGCATCTTTCATAAGTAGCCATTCAATTAATGAAAGGTGTGATATACCGGTAGCTTCGGGTAATGATTAAAAACAAAATTAATTAGTTTCAGCGCGAGCTAACTGTTTATCATAGTAAAGATGGTTACCAGTACCAATCTTGCTGGAAAATGTTCTTGTCAAAACATGCTGTTATCTTCGAGAAAATTGTATCTGAAGACTTCCCAAAACGTCGTGGCTTATTATGATTTCAACAATCGAAATAATCCAATGTTAACGTGCACAAAATCACTGCTCATGACTCGTTTGACAGATTGAGCTCAAACTTTCACAGGTTTGCTATTTCGTGTATAATTATGTTAAATCCCACAACGTGTCAACACTGCCTGCAACGATGTTGTCAGCTCTAGCAATGCTATATCATACAGATATACTGTCCATGCTCACTTTCCGAGTTCTACCCCCAAAATAATTTACTTTTTTAATTCCTATTTTACTAAGCAACAAAAAGTTATCCACTTTTGAATGGGACATCGAACAAACAAAAACCCATGTTTTGTTATCCAATAATTTACTTTTCAAATCTCGAATTATTTGCGACCCGACAATAATTATAGGGCGTATCTTTGTGTGCATTACATGCGCAAAAGCAACCGTGAGTAAATGCCTTTTTGGAGGGTTGCAGACGCCCCCCAAAAAAGTGGTTTTTCGTTAACATAAAAATAAGTTAGAAGAAAATATTCAGAAGAAAAATTAAAGTATGGTCAGTATATTTCTAAGCTTAAAGCAACTCGACTGTTGTGAGAGAAATGCTTTACTTTGCTATAAAATCAAGTTATTGGTGAGAATGATTAAAAACAGGCATACTCAGAAACAAACTATACTATAAATTTCAATTCAGTTTTGAAACTAAATGGGTTTTGCGTTAATTCTGGTAAAAGGACAATTTCTTTGATAGCTCCCTGGTACATTTTCCTGTTGATATTGCTAGTGAATGTAGCTTAAAATGCCTGATAATTGAGACAAAGAAATAATGTTTATTGTAATTTTTTTTGTAGAATCTTAATTTAGGTGTGTGGTTTGTATCTACGCATTACAGCTTGAAGGTGGTGTGACAATATTTTTTACTTTTTACTTCACTTGTTTAATTGCCGAGATTCATGTTCTTACAAGATAATGAAAATAAATCCGAATGATCTATATTGAGTTTGACATTTTCAGTTTATATTTTTACCCACAAGTGGACTTTGAAGGTATTTTTGATCCCCTACAATATTGCTTTTATAAATGTCTTACTTTACTGGCGAATAAAATAATTATAAGAATAATCTTTCAACGGACAATTTATTACATATTCGGTACAGTTCAAAAAGTAAAATAAAAGTACTTTTTATAATAAATATGTGT
Organism: Hippasteria phrygiana; assembly: GCA_037893225.1. NCBI lineage: Eukaryota > Metazoa > Echinodermata > Asteroidea > Valvatida > Goniasteridae > Hippasteria > Hippasteria phrygiana. Next base: position 53,341 of record JAZGUH010000652.1, on the reverse strand, counting down.
TTGCCCTTATTCTACTAGTGGTATATGAGTGTTTCAAAGATTTAAGTTTTGGAATTAAATGGACGATAGGATCAATAAATCTGTTTGATATCGTGACGTCATGCTGCCACATCCCATATGTAATTGTTGTGTTGATACCCCATCCCGATATTAAAAATGGTTTCAGGGGCGGATCCAGGATTGTTGGGGGGGGGGGGGGTTCCTAATTATTTTTTACATTTGCCCAAATAGTTGACTCCCAAAATGTTTCGCCTGCGAAAAAAAATTACAACGGGGAGGGGGGGGGGACACCACTTTCTCAACGTTGGTGGCGCCATTTAACCTCTTTGTTTTGTTCTTACCCGTACACGCAAAATAAGACCTTAACAGGGTTTTGCTTTTCTGGTTTGCAACTTTAGGCGTAGGCCCTTACAAGCAAAAAAATGGCAACGAGCGGGGGTGGGGGTGGGGGTAGGGTTTCGACCCCCCCCCCCCCCCCCCATGGATCCGCCCCTGCGGTTTAGCGATGACCACACAGTGCATATTACTTTGTTCCAACTTTGTTCTAAGTGAGGTTACTCAGACTAGACTAGTCACTAATTGGTACCAATAATCGTGACGTCGCGAGTTTCCCGCTCTCTTCCAAAAGCTCCACGCGGTCTGCACGGTGTGCCAGCGTGAATTCATAATTTCTAACAATGCGAGGAAGCCATTTGAAAGTACCCCACACGGGGATAGTCTCTTTCTCATGTTAATTCAGAGCCTTTCATTGGTAGAAGAGGTGCTTGCCAGTCCAACGTACGTACGTCTATAGGGTCAACAGCATTGCAAAGTAATGATGAATAGGCCTATACCATTTAAGGTGGTTTCTCTTTATACATTATATATAACTCACCATAGAGTACCGAAGTGATGACGTCAATCAATGCAATATTTGGAACCAGAATACATTCTAAACTGCATGTGTTTGGAACCATTGCCGCGGCAACTGACGTCAGACTTCTGTACTCTACAGTTTCAACACCATTGCAAAGTAATGAGGTAATAATTATAACAGAAACTCCAAACCCCGACCTTCTCGTGGAATAGACTAATAGTTGAAGTGCCATAGACTCCAGTGATAAATGCCCCAACTTCAAAAATTCATGAAAAATACTTACAACTCTCCAAGGTGTTTGAGTGAAACACCTAATTAAAGCTTATATTCAAAGAAGATCTCCCCTAAAATATTCATGAAGCCCATCGCCATTTTGAAAAATGATGCTACGCTCCATTACAATTATTACATTACATTACATTATTTCTTTTTAGGGCCCAATTTTCATCCGATTTTCACAGTAATACCAGCTGGCAGTCCTGTGCACCGCTTCCAACATTCTCTTTTACAAACCCTCAGGTTCATGGCCTACAAAATGCTCTAACAGTGAAGAATTTGAGGGCTCGTGATTTGGCCGGCGTAGGTAATTTTCGGCCCATTTACTGGTCTGCACCCTAATGGATTGAACATCGAGCAAAACCATGTACGGTGGGTGGGGGCGGGGGGGGGGGGTTGTGGGGGGATGAAGTTGTCTGTAGGTGGAACATTTGAGGATTACAGAAGTTAAGGGGTTGGACCGGTGTCATATGAAATCCGACTCCCACGAATATCCGCCTCTTAACCCATGATGCATTGCATCACAATTGTGCTTTTATACAATGAACACAATAATTGTTGGTACTGTCATAACCTTTAACCTCATCCCAACACTCACCCCAACCCTAATCCTATAGACCAGTTCCTAATAAATTCAAACTTATGCACGCATGCGCCTAAATGGGCCCTGCAGGCAAAAACGAAATCGGCCCATTGGAAATGTACAGGAGTCCAAACAGTTTTGTAATTTTCTCTCAATTTCTCCAAGATTTGTCCCATTTGGCTTTGGAAAAGTTCCTGAAATCGTCATAGGTATTTTTTCTGGTCTAAATGTTTTTGAGGGGTTCAAAAGGAATTAAGCAGGGCTCCTTTCCACACGAGTGCCAACAACTAACCGTGTGCTTCGGGGTACCATCCACTTTGCACTTTTTGCCGCCGACTATCGCAGCGTGATTTTCGCGTGGGGCGGCCCGGGCTTAACGCACAATCTCTGGTCAACCTGATCGTCTGTGCACGGTGAAATAATTTTGTCCAGCGTGGATGGCTGAAGCACATCGTATACTGACGTGTGCAACTGTAATCCTCTCGTGAAATTTCATTCTAGTATTGCGGTATTTTCACTATTTTGGTGGCAAAAACATCCCGAACAACCATAGTTTTAAGCTGTAGCGTGTATGGATGCGAGACAAAATAAAGAGTTAATTCCCCCTTCCCCCAAAAAACAAAATATACAATAAAAACAAAAGTTAAGGATAATAATAAAGGAAATAAAATACAATAACACATTCAGATTTCTTTTAAAAACACACAAGAAATTCCATTTATGTGGCTATTCCAAAATTGTAAACAGACATGGTTCTACGAAGGGGCTTAACCACCCCCCCCCCGAAAAAAAGAGAAAAAAAGAAGGAAACAATAGAAATTTATAACAAAAAGCTAAAGGTTTCCAAAACTTAAAGAATGTTATCTTCCCAAGAATAATGCCCTCATAATTGTTTGGTGTACATGTAAAACCGCCCCTGATGTTGCAGAACTAGTTGAGGATCATTTTCAAATTTGTTATTGATTAAAAGAATATTTTATTAAGGCCAATGATATAGGCCTATATTTTAACCAAATAATTATGAAAAGTCAACAGAAATTAATGGTGTGTCAAAGTCAATCGTACAAAAGCTATAGGGTATTTTGAGGTCCAAATTATTGTTTGATGAAGGCCATATTTGCTTGAACACTCTGAAGAAAACATGTCAAATGTAGACCTAACGGTGGTTTAAGAATTGCAATTCTTTAATGACTGTATTACACTCCTTTCGTAGAAACAAACTGAACTTTCTGAAGTGATACTCAGCATTAATTAGAAAATGTATATTTTTCTTTTCAGCACCAAAATAGTGAAAATACCGTAATACTAGAATGACATTCACGAGAGGATTACAGTTGCACACATCAGTATAGGATGTGCTTCAGCCATCCACGCCGGACAAAATTATTTCACCGTGCACAGACGGTCAGGTTGGCCGGAGATTTTGCGTTAAGCCCGGGCTGACCCACGCGAAAATCACGCTGCGAAAGTCAGCGGCAAAAAGTGCAACGTGGATGGTACCCTGAAGCACACGGTTAGTTGTTGGCACTCGTGTGGAAAGGAGCCCTGCTTAATTCCTTTGGCCTCGTGCGCACGGGACGAACACATTTTTAAAGGTTATTTATTTTGTACCCCCAAAAAAACACTTAGACCAGAAAGTAATACCTATGACGATTTCAGGGACTTTTCCAAAGCCAAATGGGACAAATCTTGGAGAAATTGAGAGAAAATTACAAAACTTTTTGGACCCCTGTACATTTTCAATGGGCCGATTTCATTTTTGCCTGCAGGGCCCATTTATGCGCATGCGTGCATACATTTGAATTTATTAGGAAACTGGTCTATTTCTCCCTCTAATCCTCACCCTTACCTATGTTTCTCATTGTTTTTGATACGAGGGCCTACTGATTATGTCACAAGTCGGATTTTCATGGACGTATGATATTGACGCGACACCGTATGTGGTGGCGAAGGACAGACAGGCGTTTAATACTCCTTTTGTTAACTTGTCCCCATGGTAACTTTATTTAATTGAATATTCATGCAAAAGGTTTTTCTACCTTTTGTATGTGACGTTTGCAACCAAGTCATTTCAATATCTAGGGCCGTAGCCGTACACATGTCCTCTGGCCCTTTTCTTTTTGAGAAACACAAGTAATAAGGATTCCATGAAGTCAATACACTATTATCCAGGTGGAGTACGCTTCAATGCGCATTATTGTGGGTGGGGCTGGAGTGTTAAGAAATAATCCTCGCACAGTCGCTTAAGCGGAGTAGCCTATGGAATTAGCTGTTCGTGCAATAAGCGGAGAAGCACAAAGCCCTTTGCTGATACAGACATCAACCATTTTCCCTGCTGCTTTCGTATGATCCCTAATGGATCAGCTGGGCCGATATGCATAAAACCTTACTAACTTAGCAGCCAACTAGGGCGTAGTTAGCTGCTAAATCGCTAGTTACCTTCTCTGGAGTTGATTACTAAATTCTTATTCATAGAACCTTTTTAGGAATATTGCTAGCTAGTTGCATACTATAAAATGCTAGTTGCATGCTAGAGTCACTGGGAATGGTGGAGATGTCAAATACAATAGGATGACTGGGAATGGTTCAGATGTAAAATACAATATGGTGACTGGCTATACTATATAACTACTTGTCCAGTATTAAGATACATTTTCATACAAAACATGACAGTATAGACTTACCTATTTTATATAGATTAAACCTGATTTTAGTAAATTTGGAATGGCTTCTAAAGGAAAGCTAATTACTCGCCTGATGGAAACTTGTTGGCTGAACACCAAGCCACTATTGATGTCAAACATAAGGATTCAGGAACAAATCAGAAAAAGGTGGAGGTATGGGAGAACATTCTTAACCAGCATTGCGCTACTGAGATTCTCCCACAAGTTGAGCGATCGTAAGACGATCTGAAATCAAGATTGTCAAAGCTCAAATCTGAGTCGCAGGAGTGTCTCCAATGCATGAACAAATCAAGGAAGACGACAGGGGCAGGAAAGCCACCCAAGGAACCCACTGTTGCCCAACAACAAATTCTTGATTTGTGTGAGGACACGCCCGGTTTTCAAGGGTTGATGGAAGTCGAGTCCGCTGGAGTGAAAAATTCAGAGGAAGTGTCTTGTGATAATATGGGTGAGTTTATTCTTTATTTGTCATATAAAAAATTATGTTATGGTTTCACATTCCTTTCAACAAAAAGATGAATTAGCTTTTTTTAATCCGACTCTTATCTTAATTTCTAATTTACATTTAATATTTTTACAGGACATGACGTCAAAGAGCTGTCAGAAGTGGATGAACGTAGATGAAGCAACTCCGTCAACATCTAAATATTTAAGAGCGTTGTAGTCCAGCATCAAAGAAGTTAAAGCTGCAGCAGAAATCTTTTGAGAAACTTGTTGACATTGAAATAGTGTCTACTGGCGAAATGCTATAGTTGCTTTCTAGTCATTTAGAGTTACCCAAGATCAACTCTAACTTTAGCAAGCAACTTAGAATATAACTAAGCTAAGCGAGGTTTTATGAATAACATTTAGTAATCAACTACGCTTAGCAGGCAACCAAGGACCATTTTAGTAGCCAACTAGGCCTAGCAGGGTTTTATACATATCGGCCCTGGTTGCTGAGATTGGCCGACCTAAGTCGTTGCCCTGTAGCCACCCGGGAGGTTCTTCAGCACGGCGAGGGGGCATGCGTCATTAAGATCTAACTGCGGGGTCTGTACACATGGGCGTCGCGGGGGTTCCCCGGAAATTTAATTTTAAAAAGTGAAAAATAAATAAATGAAAAAGAAAGGGGCCTAAAATGCGGCTATATACAATAGGCCTATAGGTATCGCGGTCTTTATACAAAGCGTCGAGTGATGTCCAGCACTCCCTCCCCTTTCGATTTTTCCACAGCCGGAAATTTCTCCCTTTGCTGCTTTCTGGTGAGTGCTTTGTCCCCTCTAGAAAAATCCTGGCGACGCCCATGGTCTGTACATAATTATTAAAATCAAATAATTAGCTAGGAGCCTCAGTCCGTAAGCCCGTCCTCCAATTTCAATATTTGTGCCATCGATGTAGTTTTATCCGTCACTTCCTGGCTCCCACAACTCATTTCTACGGATGTAGCGGGAGTGGATTCAGAGGAGAGGGGATTTGGGTCGAAACTCTTCCTGCTCTGTTACTTTGATTTTTTTTTGGTTTTGCTTCTTTTGTTGCTCTTTCCATTGAAAAAAAATATATATTTTGTCGATCCTGACAACCTGCATATATTTCTACTAAATTCTAGATCTTCCCATTTGTAGGCCTACAGTATGCTACTGTTTCAAAAATAATGAAGCAGTATATTTCGACAAGTTTTACCTGCAAAATCCCTTTACCAGTTGGACGATATGATCTTACTTCTTGTTGCCAACCGTAGCCTATATTGGCCTAGTTTTGTTGCGAACAGCGGCGGCGATTTCTCGTCAAGGTTGGGGGGGGGGGGCGGGACGGAGGAAAAAGCCGAGAACCAACAACAATTGTTAAGCGTTTTTTCCTCGGTATATATTTCTTGTGTGTCCTGGAATTTTTTTGAAAATGTGTGCTGATCTTTGTGTATTCTGGTACATTCTGGTGCATGTATAAGCCAATCACACATCATATGTTTATGACAAGGGGAGTTATTGCGGGGGGCACTGCCATAGCCGTCCCCTTCCCAAAACTATTGGGGACGTGTCCCCGTCCCCCGGGATCGTTGTCCATGGTTGCGAACGCTAGTTTCCATATTCACACTATTACAGTATGAGCTATCAGCATTTTGTGCTACCATTCTCAACTCCAATCTTAACACACCTCATCAAAGCAAAATAACGGATAACATCTTGCAAGTAGCAATATACAATTTGCATATACCCCTTGCGGTTATTTAACGGGATTCAGTATCCACAACAGTATCCACAATCAACCAAAACACTCAACCATTGCCGCGGCAACGGCCTTCGCAGTCTACTGGTTAAATCTCTTAAAGAGACAAATGGAGTGTTTACCTTGAATCACTCTCCATAAAATTCCGTCTACAAAACGTTGAAGGGTGCCTTTTTTATTACGCAGTCCAAATTGTTTTTCTTCTTTGGTTCCGTATTCAGTCAGGCGTCTTATTTACCGTTTCCATGTCGACGCCATCTACGGTTACACAGACCGTAAACACAGAGCTGTTTTCAGGGACAGGGATACATATATCACTCCGCCTGGACCGCGCGGACGCATCAGTGTGAAAGGTTGCGCCTCAAACGTGGTCATCTTGATGTGTGTTACTCAGTGGAATACCTAGTCGAGAGTATTTTGATCGAAGGGAAGACAGCTTTTGCGATTCTGGAATTTTTGAAGCCTTTAGTAAGTAGTTCTTGCTAATTTCCATTCCTGAGTTTTCGTTAAATCTTTTGTCATGAGATATATCAAGTGTCAGTTAACAGCAGACTTCAACAAAGTTAAAAGTTGACCAATTTGGAGTTATTTCATGCATTTGGTGTGTGTTGTCATTTGCTTTTTGTAACCGAATTAAACTGCTGCAAACTGCTAACTGACTGGATTGACCTGAAATATATAAATCAACAAAATTAGCTGGCCTAACATTTCGAACTTGAGCAAGTTCTTTCTCAAAGGTAAATGACGCAAAAGGCAAAGTTGCTTTGACGAGTTAACAGACTTTGGAATAGGTCTTGCACCGAGATAACGGATATACATGATTTGTCTTTTGGCTAGGTTACTGTTTACCCGAGTTGATTTCTAGACCGAATTCACTCACTCCTACTAGGTTTTCATTTCACTCACTCACTCTCCTGAGGACGGACAGAGCACACTGTCCGAAACGTCGAGATCCATTCTCACCCCGGTTTTTTCAGAACCACACATCTTCCTAGAAGAGATTATTTTCACTTGGTGTTACCAACAATCTTTCATTTATTATTGTTTCCACCATGCAAAGCTTCAAATCGTATTTATTAACCGATGTTCGGCAACAAAAATCTGGTATCAATGCTACGGACCGATTGTCGTTTTTGATTTCTATTATCTCTCAGGATTTCAAATTTAAAAGCAGATTATTTAATTGGACTTTGTTTTTCCTTCCTCTATGTTCCTTCCTCCATGTCTTTGTAATCAGAAAAACGAATGAGAATTTGTGAATGGATCGTTCCGCGTTCGTGCTCCAGAAGTTTCGTAACTTCTTCGGTAGTCGTGGAAACGGATTGCACATTTGCATGCGAAGGGGTTCGTGCGTACTAAGAGTTTGGGACCCGTTGCAATCTATCACATCACCGGTTTCCTTGGTCCCTACATTCTTTTCTCAATTACCAAGCACAGTCTCCTTTGTGAGAGCTCCTTTGGAAAGCAGTTTTATTTAAGCTGAAATGGCTACCCTCGGTAAAGATTACAATAGAATAAAAGTCTCGATCTTTTGTTAAGCAGTCTTTTTTGTTATTCTTTTGTAAGCTGTTTCGATCGGACTCTTATTGATGAACTCTTTCAAGGCAGTCCCTCGATCGATAAGGACTGTATCAAGCTATGACTGGTGCACAAATTAATCCCAGCGAAGATAGACAAGCTAGTGATCAAGTTGAAAGGAAATCAAGTCGTGTAGTGGGAGGAAGCGAACAAAGGGTAGGAGTCAAAGAAAGAAGGAGCGCAAATGAGACGCCCAGTCCTGAGATATGGGATCAGTGTTTTCCTGTAGGTAAATGTTAGGGTATTGGTATGGGATTAAGCAGGCAAATTAAAACTGAGTACACGTTTAAATGCAATGTATCCTCTGCAGGAATTTGCCTTCGGGGCGCGATAAGGTTTTCGTTTATTTTACAAGATTTACTTTCATTGTAAGGTCCGAAATGGCAGTTCCGCTTCTACCATTTCACAAAACCCCTTTGTCATTTTGTGTGTGTGGAAAAAATAGACTTCTGTCTGGAGGTAGGCATGCATCTTCAACTTGGAAATCAATCATTAAAATATACCTTATTAATTGACGAGGTGCTTTCATCAAAATTAGGAACCTGGTGTCATTAATTTCTATAGACATTTCATTCATGTTTATAATTATTGTTAATCGTTTGTGTTGTTTGAACGCACCTTCATTCGGTTTTGTCATCAGAAATACCAATCTTGACAGGATATTTACTGATTTTTCGAAGCTCAATGAAACATTGGCCTGCATGATAACTTGAAACATAAGCTAACAAATTAAAAAGGCTTTTCCAAATTTTGCACCGTGGCTGATAAATGTATGTGGCGGCCTACTCCTACACCCTGAACACCAAGGCCGTTTTCCAAACCCCAGCTTGGGCTCCGTCTCTGGCTCCATCACCATTGCCAAACTGCATGAACGAAGCCAAAGACGGAGCATAAGCTGGGGCTTGGAAAACGGCCCAAGTGTAGCGATGCTAATGAAGTGCCTATTTAATTAAACCAGTCAAGCCTGCTGCGTGCGTGCAAGTGATTTTACCTGCCCCTTACGTGGTCACTCCAAGGCGGCCCATGCGTGGTTGACATTTTACGCTACCTGATCACGTGTGTGAAAAAAAGATCTTTATTGACATCAATTACTGAAACTCAGCCATCTTTTCTATTTCGTGTACATGTACATGTATTTCGTCTTGAGGCAGCTAGTTACTCTTTATTACGACCCGCTAGATGAGTGGAGGTGTAGGCTACTACCGGTACGAATGGTGTAAAAAAAGGGAGATTTAGAATGGTTCGAAATTGTAGGCCATGGCTTTCCGCCTCTTTATGACAGATTTCCAGCTTTTTTCCCCGAAAATCCGTATTTATTTTAATTAGTTAGGCTGGAACTGTTTCTGCACCGTTTCATTCGGGGCGCTTAGGTTGGAGTTCGGCGATTGGTTTTTCAATAGTGACTAAAAATATAAACTTTCGGGTCAAAATGGTAGGGAATGGCATTATGACAAATGTTCAGCTTTTTGTAACCGAAAATCTGTCTTTAATTTGATTGAGTTAGGCTGACACTGTTGCTGTATATACCGTTTCATTCGGGCGCCTTAAGGTTGGAGGCAGTGGCGTATAATGGGGCACGTGCCCCCACCAAAAAACATGATATCCCCTTTTCCTTCAACAACCATAAAGGGATTGATAGGGCATACTGGACATAAATGCAAGAGAATGTTTCCAAACAACATACCACAGAAAGCTGCTCCCCCCCCCCCCCCCCCCCGTACCCTACTAAAAAATCCTAGCTACGCTGCTGGTTGGAGGTCAGGGGTTAGTCTTCCAATTTACTTAAGAAAAATATGTAATTTCCAGATTTACAATGGTACAAAATCATTGGGAAACAACATTCTGCCTCTTTTTGACTGATTTTCAGGTGGTTTTTTTTACCGAAAATTCGTCTTTAATATCAATTTGTTAGCTAGACTGACACTGTTTCTGCACGGTTTCATTGGGGGCGTCTTTATATTGGAGGTCAGGAGTTGATCTTTCAATTTGTTTAATAAAGAAAATTTATTTTCGGACATAAAGAATGGTACACTGAAATCATTGGGAAACGGCCTTCCGCCACTCTGATTTTCAGGGTTTTTTTGTTTTAGCTTTTGTTACCGAAAATCCGTCTTTAATTTGAATTAGTTAGGCTGACACTGTTTCTGCACCGTTTCGTTTGGAGAGCCTTTCTTTAAGTTGGAGGTCGGGGTAGTTTTTCAATGTATTAAAGAAAAATATAAACTTTTAGGCAATTAGAATGGTACAAAATTGTAGGGAATGGCATTCTGCCTATTCAATTATGACAGATATTTAGCATTTAAATCGAAAATCCGTCTTTAATTTTGATTAGTTAGGCTGACAATGTTTCTGTATGTACCGTTTTTTTCGGGGGCGCCTTTATGTTGGAGGTCAGCGGTTGGTCTTTTATTTTGTTTAATAAATCGTTGGGAAATGGCATTCCGCCACATGGACTGATTTTCACCCTTTTTCTTTCAAAATCGGAATTGTGTCTATAATTTCAATTACATGTATGTTGGCTGTGTTTTGGCACAATTCAGTAGAGGCGCGTTTGGGTTAGAGTCAAGATTTGTTTTCATACTACAGGGGATAATATTTTTGAAATTCCCAGCATTCACAAAAGGTACAGAATCGATTGGAAAAGTCCATTGCGCAAGTGGTCGTTCTCAAGTATTTTGGCATACGTTATGAACAGCGCTCCGTTCGCCCATGCATAACCGGCGTGCGTAAGCCTGAAAAGTCTTCTGTTAAACGTAGGTTAACTATTTTCTGTAGTAGATTTGTTGCTTTTCTCAAATATTAATTTGACACCATTGGCCGAAAGTACCAGCATTTTATTTCAGGAAGCTATTTGAAAGAGAGACGACTGATAAGTTTGAAGATTTACATTTTCTAATTACATTGTCTATAAGCCACCATATGGGCGAAAGCGTCTTGCACATTACCTTTCAGCAGAACATCTAGACATCCAGACTATTTTGTGCTCACATTGTCACAGAATTTCAATGACAAAATGTACTTCCAATCACGTATTTTACGGCTACAGCTTTACGTCACGGAAGAGCCGTATATACGCGGAGACAAAAGCCCGTCTGGCACTAATTAAGATGCTTGGTGTACCAAACCGGTCATAAGGTGCAGTCGCATTTTGTTTGGTACGTACATGTACCTGTTACAAACACACACAAGTTTGTAAACACCTTCAATCGGGGACCTCCTATTGTCCTCTTATTGTTCATACTTTAACTTTCTGGCAAGGACCCTTATTGGTTTTGTACACGGTTTTCAAACAGGGACCTTTCTCAATTGTTCTCTATTGTTAAAGGTCCCCGATTAAATGGAAAAACCCACTTCATAACCCACCTGATGTTTGACCTTTTCTATTTTCGGTTCTTTTCTCAGGACTATACCTTGCAGTAGCCTACGTAACTATGAAGGCTGCATATTTATTCCTGATATGTGCAAGCACTTTTATGGGTATGTTTACGTAAGCTTTATATATTCGTTTAGGCCTGTAAGAAAACTGGAATCAGATATCATGATACATTTTGTTTTCTATTATAGGAAATGAATCTACAAGCCCTTTTCATTCCACACTTTAGAAGTTCCATTACAATTTTAGGAGGGTAAAGTTTGTGTAAATAATTATGCGTAAATAGCATTACCTTAGTATTTAGCATTACCTTAATGGATTCCATGTGGCTCATCAATATATTTATTTGCAACATTGACTGTTATTTAAAGTTGATGTCAGAGCAAATCAACCTCATTAGTCAATCGTTATAGAGCCAAATTGTTAGTCACAAGTCAAATCACAGCTAAGGTTACGCACTATCAGGGGTGAACACTGATAGCTTGTAACTTTACTTGAGACTGGCTTACTGGTCTCAAGAATGTGTGATGTGACTTGTGGTTGACTTGTGATGACTTGATTACAACTCTATAGACATCGATTGTTAATTAATGTTACAGTTTAAAGCCTTTGGTGAAGGAAACATTATTTTACAGGTGGAATTAGAATCTAACCGCCAATTTCCTTCATGGCTCAATTTTTACTGGGAATTTGGCCGGACAAGATCCAAAGTTAAAAACTTTAGTCACCGAAGCAATGCAAATACGCATGAAACTGCAGTTGTCTGTTCATATAATTTTAATAGGTATTTGTGGGACTGTGGGACTCGTAATGACGACAGATGTCTCAACAACAGATGTCTCAACGACAGACTCGTCGCCAACTACGCCCGAGTCAACGACTCCACGTGGTAAGTGCGAATGGCCTCATTTTTAGCGAATGAAGGCGCTATAACCTGTAATTCTGGGGTAAAAAAAGTCGTGGAGAACCGGTAACGTACTGGAGTAAGTTGAGACTACATAATTACTGCTTCAATTCAAAAATTGCAATCTCCATTTTCAATTGGAGTATGTTACTAAACATGAAATTTTACCCTTAACAAATGTGAAATTTGTACCCCTAATGGTGGCGTTAGAGCGCCCTAATTCACTCACAAATATGGCCTAGTATAGGCTATTTCGGAAACTGGTTAGTCTGATCCGACTCTGCCACTCGATGTTGAGGTTTTCTAAAGCACTTTTTGAATCAACAAAATTATCCACAAATACGTTTGATCCCAAGCTAGTATCCTCGTAAGTGTGACGTCATTTTGGATCCAGAAGTGCAGCGTAAATGAGTAAACGAAACTAGTGGAGTACGCATGTGTGTATCTATACACGCGCTGTACAACTACGGGTGCCAGTTCGGTATTTTAACTGCGCATGTGCACAATGATAGTTATCCCGAATAACCTTTGACCTGGACTACTTCAACGAGTTTCCGAACTGGCCTGGTTAAAAAAACGTGTGGAGTAAGAATTACTGCAAGAATTACTGCTTCAATTCACAAATTACATCTTTGCAATCTTATCGAAGTAGGTTACTAAATGTGAAATTTTATGTTACCAGCTTTGATCTCCATTTTATTCAGTTTCTAACTTATGAATCTCGTTTTCGACCGACCCTCGCTGCCTCAGTATTTTTGGGTTTTTGACCGAGGGGGAAAAGCCTTTTTTTATACCGTCGACCCTGTCTGGAATTTGCTACCAAGAAAAAAAAGTGAAAATCTTAAGAATTTCCGGGGACAAATTCCGGGGATAATTTTAGTGCTCGTGAGAATTAGAAGCGCTCGGTTTTGTGCTAACACATTCTGTGCGTATAGGGCCCTACAGGTAAGCAGTGCACGCCGCATTGGGATAAACCTTAATTTTTTGTCAACGCGCAACTAAAGTTAGAAATAAAATATCAATGACTGTTTCTTTCAAGAAGTAGAAAACTAAAGCAAGGTATGTAATCCAAAATCTCAAATCATCCCACTCTATCAAAACGCGCAAATTTGAAATTTGTTACAAGTAGTGCAAAAACATCGATTGAAAAACGGGTGAATTGAAGTAACTCTGTTGCATTATAACGTGCATCACGACAGCATCCGTGGTAAAAAACATAATACACTACTCAAAAGAATTCAAGGATCCAACTTATTTTAAAAATATCCCATACATACACACTACTCAAGCTAACCAAATTATGGTCTATCAGGGACCCAGATTTTGGAACTCATTAAGTCACACTCTTAGAAATGTTAATAGTGGGCCTTCATTTTAAGAAAAATTCAAGAGTCTGCTGAATCAAACATACTGTAATGCAATAATCTTAACTACTTTCAATTCCGTCTTCTTATATATGGTGCTTAACCAAGCATGAACTGCAGTGTACAATAAGAAAAAACAATGACGTACACACCTGGCTGAAAATTTTAAAGGCAAATGTCTGATCCTTTAATTCTTTTGAGTAGTGTAGTGAAATATTGCACAAAAGGTGTGCTCCAGGTCGAGTATGGAAACGGCGCATTTATAGCAAAACAGAAGGTTATTTATAATGTGTTCATTTCATTTTACTCATGCCAACTGTTGGCAGAGATGGGTTTGTTATTTATATATTTATTTATTTATTTATTTTTTTTTTTTATTATTATTATTTTTTTTTTTTAAGTGAACAGGAAGTGTGCTCTAGCATGAAAAGGGTGTATGCCTCGTGCAACTTGAAATTTGTACAAGTTAGTAAGTAGTAAAAATCTGGTAAGTTCTATTTTAACAAAAATATGATAAAAAGTGTGGTATTTTGATGTAAAATAGACGTAACATGGACATCGTGTCCAACATTTCAATTTTTGTGGGTTTTTTAACACTTAATTTATATAATAAATTAATATGGGAAATTAATTACGTACACTAATTAAAAGACACACTTTGCAACAATGAAACACATTTTTTAGGGTAGTCAGTGTCCAAATATTGCAGAGATAGCAAGAATTTGAAGAATCTGTGCAGACGTAACATGGACACCGTGATACACCATGATCATACATATATTTCTGCTGTTGTGCTGCATTTGGATGTTGAATACCATAGCAAATGTTTTTGTGTTGCAGTTTGTGTCCTGCAATTAGTATACAGAGTGAGTTTGCATAATTATTTACATACCGTAAGTGTTGAAAATGTTACAAAGGAAATGTGCATGTTCATGTCTCACCATGTCAGTACTAAATGTTACGTCCAGATTGCCTTCATTTGTCATCATTAAATATATAATTAATTATGCAACTTACTATATGTACTAACTACAAGACACCCAATGCTACAAGAAAACAATTGTTGTTATGGTTTCCAGTGTCCAAATAGCTCAGAAACAGCAAGAACAAACAAAACATGCATCATGCATGTGTGGATGTAACAGTGGACACAGTGTTCATGTTACTTCCACACTGACGTCTATTCTTGCTGTCTCTGCTATATTTGGACACTGACTACCATAAAAAAAAAGTGTTCTTGTGTTGCATAATACATCTTTTAATTAGTACACATGGTGAATTTCCCATATTTATATTTAAAGTGTTGAAAAAAACAAAAACATGGAAATATGGATGTGTCTAATGTTACGTCAAACTGGTTACGTCAAACTGACACATTTTGTTATTATATTTTTGGTAAAATATAATTTACATGATTTAAAACTTTCTAAAATATTGCTCACCCAAAGACTGATGTTACATGAAATAACCTAATTAAATGTAATAGTACTTTTAAAGATATGGATAAATGTCACACATTCGTGACCCAACCTGGTGGAATGACCCATTTACTTCTAGAAGTGTAAATTACAGTTCTGGACTTGAACTTAGAGAAGTAGGTATGAACACACACTGCTTCGCGATGAAGTAATCGTTTTCAGGAATAAGAATAAGCTGGTGGTGTTTAGTTAGTCATTTGCTTATTTTTGTAAATTGACTGATTTTCTGCAGCTGTGAATGTGGGAGGGCACCGATGACTGCGGTGCCTATAAAACCTGTCAGTTTGCAATATCGCTGTAGGAATATATTTTGAGTGCCTTATGTCTTCCTTCTAACTCCTATAGTAATGATCTCGATACAAAGACAATCTCTTTTAACCTTCTTGTCATTTAGTGCCTTTTTTTCGAGGATATACGCAACCTTATGGTTTACAGAAGGGACCCGTGTTTAATTAAGGTTCTCGTTGTTTTATGCCAGTCTATGATCGTTGTCATTTCTTCATTTTCTGACACACTAATTCCTAGTTGTTGTTCCTCTCTGGGTCGCAATTGATTCCGAGAAGATCAAGGAGTGCCGTTTCCAAACCTAGAACAAGTTACATGTAAGATACTAATAGAAACTTCAAAGCAGCAAATCTTGAAATGGCAGGTCAAATGATACCTTGTCGAGTTCCATGTGGGGAGAGGATCATCAGTTCATTCCTTTATCCAGTTACCATGTGGAAGTGCTGTGGCCTAGTGGTTTGGCACATTGAATTCAAGGTCTGTGGGTAATTCTGCAGGTTGTGGGTTCGAGCCCAGTCCTGGGCTATAGAGTACCGAAGTGATGACATCAATCAATGCAATGTTTGGAACCAGAATACATTCTAAACTGCACATGTGTTTGGAACCATTGCCGCGGCAACTGACGTCAGACTTCGGTACTCTACAGCACTTCGACGCTTAATATGGGTAGAGGCATTATTAATGTCTAGTTACCCATCCCGACCCTATTCATGCTGTGAAGAGATTAGCTGGTCTTGTTTCAGTGTGAGGGGCTGGTTCTTCCACATAATCCTCTGTAGCTCACACCTCGAGTAGGGCTTGTGATGGGCGATTTGCATAAAAAAACATGCGGTAAAAGGTTCAAGTGGTCGTCGTTGGGCAGTGGTCGTCGTTGGGCAGTGGTCGTCGTTGGGCAGTGGTCGTCGCTGGGCAGTGGTCGTCGCTGGCCAGTGGTCGTCGCTGGCCAGTGGTCGTCGCTGGCCAGTGGTCGTCGCTGGCCAGTGTACACCAATTCATTTGATACAAAATTGCATTGTTGAATGCAGCCATAAGTCTTTAATATTTCTGCCACATAAAGGGGAAGGTATTTTAGTAAAAAAACATGTTTAGCGTCCGTCCCCTTCCACTTCCTTTTTGGGGGCTACCAGGATTTTAAAATTATTTTTACTAGTGGGAAATGAGGTAAAAACTCCTGAAAATGTTAACCGATCCACCGGAAAATAAAATAGAAGCTTACTAAAACTATTCAAACCACTTTTAACATGTTAAATTCTCTTGTCCAACATGTCACTTTCATTTTTGTGTCTTTGAAAACTTGAAAAACCTATGGTTGTCAGAAATCTTAAAAATAATGGCGGCCATCTTTAAAATAAGAAATAGAAAGGCCCCTCCTCCTTCAATTTAAAAAATGCGGACGCTAAAATTATTTGTATTTGGCTTTTCAAGTTATGAAAATCGATCAATTAAAATAACACCTGTTAATTTCCTCAGATGAGTGTTTGCTTAATCCCTGCGACGCGAACGCAAACTGTACCGATCTGTCGGACTCCTACATCTGCACATGCCTGGACGGATTCTATGGAGACGGCCAAACATGCATGGGTATGGTCATGTTCTATTTCAATATCTGTTATCCCTGATGTAGCTGTTAAATTGAATAAAGAGCTAAGTACCTGCTCGGCCTATAACATTTTATTCCAGAACATAGGTTTCCTACCTGCTAAGGTTAAAAAATAGCAGGCCTGCAACCAATTGTTTGACAGAGGATCATTTGGGAATAGGAAAGTATAATTTGACATTGATTAAGTACATTGCAATGAAACGCGATTCAGGCGCAGGTAAGTCTGATCTCAACTCTGCCACTTGGGGCCTGGGCCAATTTCACAGCAGTGCTAAGCACAACAATTTGCTAAGTGTAAGCGCAAGTCTGTGTCCTTGCAGGGCCAAATCCTGATTTATATCCCCCTAATAGTTAGCCTAAACATTTAGCATCCCCTCTTAAATGTACCTTAATGGGTCACCCAGTCCACTTTCCCAGACTCTCTGTCTACATTTTATGGACAGGAGACCAAAATGCCATATCCTGGTGGTCACCCACAGATGTTTCATATATTACCCCCAGCCTTTCCGTAGATTATTTAATACACACTTTCCCCAAAAGTCTTTAGACCTTCCTTGGAACCCGACCAGTCAACTTCTACCGGCCTGCCAACAGTTTTAGTCTGTGTTTGCAGAATAAACACACAAATTATACTGAGACCCGATTACTGTTGTCAGTGTCTGATCTGTAGCTGTGTTCTGCTTCTTCTTCCACTCTGTAACCGACCTAGGACTGGCAAAATAGCCCTAGCAAAGTTGAGAGTTACATTAGCATGAAAAGTCTTCCTTGGTAAATACGGATTACCAACCAAGTGAAGTGTATCGCTTGTGACTGGCATTCAGCTTTTGTTTGCTTAGCATGGAAATCCCATGGCCTTTTGGCTGGTAACCTAGCTGTTTTTGGTGCAAAGCAAATTCTTGTGCCTGGCAGTTCCGTGAAATTAGCCCCTGTTTGTTTCACTCAGATCCCGGATCTCGATCAGTAATCGCGCCGCTGGTTCGCTCACACAATCAGGTGGGATCTGGTGTGTGAACCAACGCACTGATCGCTGATCGAGATTCGGATCTGTGTGAAACAAACTATTCAAATCAACAAAATTAGCCACAGATACGTGCTCTGGCCTATCCTTCTCGTAGGCGTGACGTCATTTTGGATCCGGAAGTGCACAAACGAAATAGAGTACGCATGTGTGTAGCTCCAGGCGCTGTGCACAGAGCCTAAGTAGTTGGATCCGTATGTTATAGCTCTACTCATGAACTTGAAGAGGATATCTCTGAACTTGACATACAACCATAATGATCAGTGATGTAGGCGAGACCCTCACAAGACCCTGCAAGACCTGGTAATGATCCTACCAAAGATTGATGGCAATAAAAGTCCGTAGGACTCGGGCTACAATGCCGCACACAACCACATAGGCCTATACCCTTGGCGGGCATTTCATCCATTGATGATTTTAAAGTGAGGGCCTCAAATGATCAGATTCTGCTGGATGGGTTACCCTCATTAAAGATGGTTTTAAATTAAAAATAGAAATAGATCCGTGGATAAAGTGCAATGACATGTTATACTGGGCAAAGGGAATCACCTCCATACCCCTAGAACTATGGGGCTGGCTCCAGGAGCCCATATCACCCCCATAGGCCATTTTTGCTATTCAAATACAATTCTGAATAAAATTGCTGTATAGGATTTCATTTTATAAAAGAAATAGTTTAATCGGATGGTCCATGACTGCAGAGTGAATATGCATTCATGCTTAAGCCTCGAGAGAGAGATCGTTTTGAATTTGTTTCA
This sequence comes from Hippasteria phrygiana, assembly GCA_037893225.1. Taxonomy (NCBI): domain Eukaryota; kingdom Metazoa; phylum Echinodermata; class Asteroidea; order Valvatida; family Goniasteridae; genus Hippasteria; species Hippasteria phrygiana. The sequence continues at coordinate 34,379 of JAZGUH010000652.1, read as the reverse complement.
ATTCAATGCACCGTGAATGTCTAATAATCCGACGCATAATCCTTACAGATATCAACGAATGTACGACATTCCAACTGGAGTACAGAGAAAACTGCGACACCAACGCAACTTGTTCAAACACGGTTGGCTTCTACACGTGTACCTGCAACCCCGGTTCCTCTGGAAACGGGCAAGACGGCCAATGCCTGAGTAAGTGATTTTGTCTTAATCGTGCCTTGTGTGTGGTGACTTCCGAGAGCAGCTTTAAAAAGAAACTTCCAAGTTAAATCCATTCAGATAACCCGCCAAAATGCCCCAAAACATAGTCCGAGTAACTTGGACCCTTTTTAAACATTTGGACATGTCAAAATGTTTAAAAAGGCGATAAAGGGTCCAAGTTAATCGGACAACCCAAAACATATCAATTATTGTACTTCTCTTAAAAAGACAGCTAATAATCTGTAAGAACTAAGTAGCCTACATGTCAATATATGTATTGGTGTACTTGTATGTATTATTTTCAAGACTGGAATAAGGCTCACATTAAATTCAAACTTAACACATGTGTATGAAATTATGCTTAGGAAATTTTCCTCTTTGATTTTGAATGACACTTCAGGATCAAAGAGCCACATTTTCGTACAGAAAAAAATTGGAGCTAGTTGGAACAAGGCTTACCAAATGAAAACACACGTAAAACCATGCAGCCCGAAAATGTTGTATCTCCTATAAGTCCATGCAATTTAGTATCAACATTATGTCGAGTTTACTGGACAAGGGAACCACACACCAGAGCATAGGGCTACACACAACCGATATATTCAACAGATATATTAACAACCTGTAGTGCGTTTTTTCGGTTTTTATACATAATACTTATACCCCATATAGGCGTAGCAAGGTCATTTTTATGGGGAGGGGGGTAGACGTGAAAAGGGGCACTCGATATATCGGGGGCACAGGGGCTCTAACATTTTTCAGTGGGGGCACTATAATTCCCAGTGAGGGCACACTATAGGGCTAGCAGCATGAAGGAAATTATTTTAATGTTGCGTCGATTGTGTACTTACGGGCCCCATTCCTATAAGATAACAAAATCCACTTTGAAGTTGCCAAACTAGCTTGCGACATTAAAAACAGTTTCTGCCAGTTTCTTTGTTCACTTTGAAAATGTATTCAAAATTTACCTAGTCAGTTTCCCTTTGTTTGACGAATTAGACCCTATAAGTTAAAAAGTCGTATCACTCATTGAGTGATCCCCACAATGTCGCTTCCCAGGTTGTATCGTAAAATTGGGTGTGATCACTGGCTATATACGGCATTCTGGGTTTATGACTTCTGACTAGCGCCCACCCTAACAAAAATAATGACAATTTGGGAGACCGCCAACATAGGGCAAGATAGATCAGTTGGTAGAGCGCCGGTACGGTAACCCGGAGGTTGCAGGTTCGAATCCCGCTCCTGCCATGCAGTTTCTTTGTTCACTTTGAAAATGACATTAAAAACAAGTATGTCGTAGACAGAGGGCAGGGTTTTTATTTTTTGTGGGAAATGTTTGGGTACCAAAAAAGGGCACTCTGAAAATATTGGGGGGGGGGGGTGTGAAATATCCCTTACCCCCCCCCCCCCCCCCCCCCAACACACACACACACACACAGTCATGTAAACGGGTGCAATCGTGGACCTCCCATTGTTCCTCTTTTGTTTATACTCTAACTTTTTCGGAAGGCCTCCCATTGGTTTTGTACACGATTTTCAATCGTGGACGTTAGGTCAAACGTGGACCCCTTTGTCTACGCTCGAATTCTTTTGTCCTAGGTCCACGATTGCCGGCATATACAAACTCACACACACCCCACTCCTCGCTGGCTACGCCTATGTAATCACAGAAATACTATATAGTGACAATGAAAATGCGGGAGATTTTCAAAACAGATTATCGAACAAAACAACCAGTGATGATGACAATGAGAGCTCATGTTATACTGACCGTCACACATTTTTCTATGATTCTTCCACAGATATTAACGAGTGCATGGCCGGTAACGACTCGTGTGACCCAAACGCAGCCTGCACTGATACCGCGGGATCGTACGTATGCACTTGTAATTCGGGATACTCCGGGGATGGAACGACATGCACAGGTAAAATTATCAAAATTTTATAACAAACATAAAATTATTGTCTATATCACCGAGGCTTCAGTGTCAACGGCAGGTGCAGACCCCCCCCCCCACCCCCTTCCCAAAATAAAAATTTCTTAAATGTAGTATTAACATTTGCAAACATCAAAAACCACTACTGAATTATTACGAAATACCGTACTAGACTATAAGTATAAATAGCATTCTCACGCATCCTGTGAAATCATGACACCAGTGTGTGCTGTCGTTTTCAAGAAAAGTTGAAATTCATATCGTTTTCCAATGGATGTCAGCAGACAATCATTGGAAATAGTCTTGTTCCCCGACCTGATAATTCCCTGACTCTATAAATTGCTCCGTTTTGTCTAAAGTATGGTCAGGGAACCAGAACAGCATAATTTTTTTCTCTTATTTTTTTTACTAGCATCTTTCCACACAAAAACTTTAAACAGGTCAGTGTTACAGTATTTGCTAGCACGCTATAAAATACTAACCCCCAAATCCATTTATTTTTTAAAATTACAGCAAAAGCAAATCGTGTGTACTACCATTAAGCTACTTATTGGCAATAAGACTATGACATTTGTTTAATCCCATAAAGAGGTATAGAGCATAAAATCATAGTCTGATTTTTAAAACTGTAGTGTACAGTACAGTAATGTCTGTGTGGGAACAGGTAAAAGAAATAAGAATGCAAACGAGAATTGCGGGTGACGTGACACCATGTAAAAAATAATCTCTTCTGGGAAGATATGTGGTTCTGAAAAGAACCGGGGTGAGGACGGACAGAGCACACTGTCCGAAACGTCGAGTTCTACTCTCAACCCGGTTCTTTTCAGAACCACACATCTTCCCAGAAGAGATTATTTTCACATGGTGTCACCCTCAATTCTCGTTTACATTCTTATCGTTTCCACCATGCAAAGCTTCAAACAAGTATTTTGATGAAAGAACTGACATACTATTCTCTTTTTATTCTTAAGCCTGAAATTCACTCTAATTGCTTGAAACGTTCTGGCAAATACACTGATTGGTGGTACTGAATTTTCACTTCTGACGGTGCAAATTACAATTTTAGCCTTGTTGCTTGGAAACAAGATGGCTAAGTCTGTTGTCAGCCAATGTCTCAATGATCCCGAGGGGAGAAATTTATATATGAATTGCGGTGCGCCAATTGCATTTTATTTATGATTTCTGCATAGATATCGATGAGTGTTTCATCAGGACTGATAACTGCACAGATTCAGAGAAATGCGTCAACACAATTGGTGGATTTAGCTGTAGCTGCAAGACCAACTACTTCCGGGTCAACGGAGCGTGCACAGGTAATGCTTATTCTCATCATTCTTGACCTCGGCATTTTCATGTAGAGTGCCGTGGTCTAGTGGTTTTGAGCGTCAAACTGAAGATCATGTGGATAATTCCATGGTGTGAGAGCTGGAGCCAATTTCACGGAGCTGCTAAGCACACAAATTTGCTTAGCACAAAAAAATGATGCTTCGTAAAAACAGGTAACCAGCCAAACCTCCATGTGATTGTCATGCTTAATAGCAAACAACAGCTGAATACCAGTCACAAGCAGTATACATCACATGACAATTTGGTTGGTAATCCTGTATTTACCAAGGAAGACCTTTCATGCTAAGGCATTTTTTGTGCTTAGCATCGCCGCGAAATTGGCCCCAGAATCCCAAGCCATGAGATCGTGGTGCTTGTGTGCCTATTGCTCGTGTTTACTTTTTGGGCAGTAAAACGAAAATTGCTGTTTTTCCACTATTATTATTTTCATCATGTCCGCTCCTCTGCCGTCAAATTCCGTAAAGCCATATTCTTTTATCATGGTAAAATCTTTCCTTCATGCCTTCCAGCATCGGCATCTCGCAATCTGGTGGTAGTCTTCTCCCAGATCCTTGGGACATCAGCCGTGGACAATCTCGAAGGGGTGGACACTGTAGACAACCGCATTGCGCTGGCAGATGATGTAAGTAAAACTGTCTACTGCGGATGGAACCCAGAGACTAAACTTCTGTCTGATGATGCCATTTATAGTCAACTTGATCTATAAAACTCTAATTCAAGAAACAAATTGGGTTAATAAAAACCTGTGTGGTTAAGTGTGTTGAAAAAGAATATAAACAAAACGGTGCAATTAGTGACTTCCCAATTACTTTAATTTAACTCATGCTAACTCGTTTTAGTTCTAATTGTGTTATTATAAATCCTGTAGTTGCCTTGCCTTTTTCTCGTTCTAAGTCAAAGCTTTATGTGATACAAATCTTAACCATCGTTTGTCCCTATTGTCCAGTAAAATTCCGGAAATTATTAAGTAAAACGACACAATTTTCTGAAAGTTGCAGTCGTGATACAATTCGGTTTACGATAACGTTTTCAGGTATTTGCCCTCCTAAACTCCTCATCGATTGTCTATCCTGATCTGCTTGGCGTGGCCGTCACGGACATGACGAACGTTACCAACGGAACATCGGTGACTTTTCTGGTAGATCTAGCTGCGTCCACCAGCCTGACCGAGGCACAGGTGTCCCAGGCATTCGTGGATGGACTGACAGGTGTTGCCAATGACACCGTGGCGCCCAACAGTTTGATCGCGACCGGATACACGCCGACGGTAGCCCTGCCAGGTAGGTTGGAGACAAATAACAGTAAAGACAGTAAAAGCCAAAATGCAAAACCTCATTTACAGACCAAACCGCATAATGATTTATCTCCTCAAATTAACAAAGTCTGCAAATTACTATTTCCAAATGCTTGTTCGAGAATACGAGGTTTAGGATGTGTAATTCCGAACAATAACCAGCTGAGGGGTTTATTTAGTCTTCTACGGTCAAAATACGAGGTGCGATCAGAAAGTTCCGAGACAAGCAAAAACCGTACGTGATTTAAATCCCCTTCAAAGTAGTCCCCTTGTGCAGCGATACACCGCTCCCAGCGCTCCTGCCACGCTTGGAACGCTCCCTGGAAATCCCGTTCCGTATAACGCCTCATGCACCATTTGCGATTCTCGCTGGATCTCCTCCACAGTGTCAAAACGGCGACCCTTCAGCTTGAACGTTATTTTAAGGAACAGAAAGAATCCAAACCGGCGAGTAGGAGGGTTGGAGCGACGATTGTGCTTTTGCGGGCGAGAAACTCGCGCGTTTTAACGCGCTGTGAGCGGGCGCGTTGTCATGTTGGAGCACCCAATTGCCAGCGCGCCACAGTTTATGCCGTTTGCGACGAATGTTCTCCCTCAGACGCCTCAGAACGGTGCAGTAGAACTCAGCGTTGGCAGTCTGACCCTGGAGGAGGAATTCACGGTGCACAACCCCGCGAATGTCAAAGAAAACGATGAGCATGCTCTTGGTTGCGCTCCTGACCTGACGCGCCTTCTTCGGTCTTAGAGACTGCGGGCTCTTCCACTGCGAAGACTGCTGTTTGGTCTCTGGGTCGTAGCCGTAGACCCAACTCTCGTCACCGCTGATGATACTTGACATGAAGTTTGGGTTATCCCGGGCCTGTTGACGGAGATCCTCGCAGACTTCGACACGGGTGCTGCTTCTGCTCGGGATTCAGGTCCATGGTGAAATCGCAAATGCGCACGTACCAGTGGTCACAAAAATGCGTGTAACACAGGTGCTGATGTTGATCAAGCGATGTAACTTGGAATACTTACTCACGAAAGTTATTGCTTACACCTGCTATATGCACATTACTGTGCTGCTCTCCGTTCGTTCGCAACAGGAACAATCTCGGAACTTTCTGATCGCACCTCGTAATTATCTAGAAAAGGAGGTCACATTGAAAATGAGCAGAAAGTCGCCCCATGGCATTCCGTGTTACAAGCAAAAACAACCATTTCTACACTGGAAATTCAGTTTTGAGATTTCAACATTTTTACATTAAAATGCGCTTTCTAATTCTATCAAGAAATTGATTTATAGGCCTATAAACAAAAAAGGAAACATGTCGTTTGTTTAGCCGATATACTTGGACGGGCATTGAGAGTTGTTTTAACGGTTATAAACCGACTTTGAACTTAATTTTCTCAAGAAAAGTGGTCACGACTCATAATAACTTTAAATGCTTAGCGTTGGCTAGGAATAAGCTACATCAAAGCTTTGAAATTTCCCTGCATCCTACTCATGGGGCCTGGTAACCTATAGTCCCCAGGCCATTTTACGTGAAGAAAAATCCGTGGACAGCGGCCAGCCCATCTCCATCTTATGATTGACTTTTCATGTTTGAAATCCCGTTTTCTTTTCCGAAATCCTACAGATATCAACCCGTGTGAGGAGGGTACTGATAACTGCTATAGTCTAAATTACAACGAGTGTTTCTACGAAGGCAACAACGCGTTTAGCTGCATGACCTGCTTGACAGGTTACGAAGCGCCCTCTACTGAGGGCCAGGCATGCACGGGTATGTAACGCCTGGTTTTTTTGGAGAGCTTGCTGTAGACAACATATTTGAACTAATTAATGCAATGCTAATTTCCGTTTGTCCGTCAGTGCTTTGCGTGGAAATCTTTTCTTCATCTCTGTTGTAGATTAGCTTTAAGGAAAGAGTAGCATGGTTCATTTTATGCACCACATACAGCCTCCATCCATTGGTTGAGGTATTATTTTGTACTAAATTTTGCTCACAAATGAACACAAACTCTATTTTTTTCAATGCAAATTAGGTATTTTAGGTGTTTTCAATTAATATTGTGCCATTCTGATTGGAAAGTAATCAGTTCAGATGATCTGTCAGCTTGAATGTTTAATACTATACCTGACATAATTGCAAGTGGAGCGCTAATCTAAAAAAAAATATGTTTGAACTGTTTGAAACTGTCGAACTTTATCATCCCGTTATTGAATAAAGGAACTAATCACTGCAGCTTCAAACTTTTAATCTGTGCCCATTGCCGCCTTTTTTTGTTCTCAGAAATCTTCCCCTGTCAAAACAGCACAGTGTCGCAAGCTTGTGCAGATCTAGGCTTCGTCGAATGTGTACATGATGGGCCTGGGCAGTCACACTGCGAGAATTGCCTGGGAGGGTGGACCATGGTCGGTGACCGGTGTGAAAGTGAGTAAAATCATCAACCAATAATTCTTCTAATTTCATTTTCAGAATGGAATTTATACGTTTACTGTTGTTGTCTTCATCCTCTCATGGAAACAGCACGCGTATGAGTAAAGAGTATTTCTTCGCACCAGGCACGTGCAAATTTATTTTTGGTCCAAAGAGAGGGAACATCGTGTCAACAATTTGAGAAGGACCAATATTCATAATATGCCTATTTGACTTTGATCCAACTACACGTCTACGGCCAATCCTATTGTATGGTTATGCGGTAGAATGGATTAAATGTCTCATTGCGAGGTTAAATAATGCAGGTATAGTGGGCACTGTGGTAGTATTTTGTGTTTGTAGCCCGGATGTACTTTGAGTGAAAAACATTACCCCTCCTAGATCCATTGTTATAACTGAAAAGTGATACATTTGTTTGTTCATTAAGAGCGCTCATGTGACTACTTCTGCCTCTGTTTTTATACCGCGTAACCACCATCAAGAGGGTTATAAACACGTATAAACATATGTATAAACACATGTAGACTTGTTGTATTCTATTTGACCGAAACGATTTTCAAGCAACAACAAAATGTTTATTCAAGTCAGTATCTCTCCGCTTTTTCCTTGTATTTCCAAAGTTGCTTAGATTATGTTCATAATATCTTATCGTAAAATTGGGTGTGATCCCTGGCTATACAGCATTCTGGGTTAATGACTTCTGACTAGCGCCCACCCGAACAAAGATGCTGACAATTTGGGAGACCGTCAACATAGGCAGGGGCGGATCTAGGTTTTAACTAAGGGGGGGGGGGGGTTTACCTGAGGTGATTGGCCTACACACCCCAGCGTGCCGAATTTTCGACACCCGACACTGGTTTTTTTTTTTTATATCAGCCCAAGGGGGGGGGGTTTAAACCCCCAAACCCCCCCCCCCCCCCCCTAGATCCGCCACTGATAGGGCAAGATAGCTCAGTTGGTAGAGCGCCGGTACGGTAACCCGGAGGTCGCAGGTTCGAATCCCGCTCCTGACAGTTTCTTTGTTCACTTTGAAAATGTATTCAAATTTACCTAGTCAGTTTCTCTTGTGGATTGTTTGGCGAATATCTTTATTTGAAATTTTTCATAATTTATTTCCACGCACATTTTTATATTCAGGCATTACTAGTAATTGACTTTACTTGTTTTTCCCTCGCAGGACTTCAGAAATTTGAAGGGAGCGCCACACTCGAAGATTATGCCGGAATGGTGGCGGAGTTCACGACAGATCTCACAAACAGCTCTTCAGCTAGCTTCATTGTTCTAGCAACAGACTTTTGTACCGTGAGTAATGTTGCACTCTTTTTGAAGAAATCATTTCCTATAAGTCCCGTGGTGTGACCAAAGAATCGCCATGGAATGAGATCCTTCTGTTACAACTTTAACATCCATCTGAACCAACATTATCTGGACAATACGGTTGTGTTTGTCTGAAGCTATAAAAACAGGTGTTTAGTTCTTCAATGCATACTCCTACAATGAAAAAGATTTCTTTTTGTTATTTAATTCAGCCCAAACCATTTCACTTCAAAATGCATCAAAAAAATTTGAGTGGAAACAATTTTACGATAAATGCAAGTAATATTAATAAAAATAATACAAGTATCAGTGTCTTGATTTTTTTGGTGAACCGAAGTACACCTTACAACCTAGGCCTATATCACGCCAAAACGGGACAACCTTCGAATTTGTCAACAATTTCATCACCAGAAATTAGAACATTAAAAACGAAGAGGGGTTACACCACATTTCACAGAACGGTAATTTCGTGTAAAAATACTCTGATTTTCTCAAAAGGATTGACTCGTATCCTAACCAACTGTATTGTTTTCCGAACTTTGCAGCCGTGACAATCCTTTCTCTCTGAGCACCAAATAAAAGAGGTTTTCTTTCTCTTTTTTCAACATGCAGTTTTTGACTTGGTCGACCAACTCCGCCATTTGTGAGATCCTCGGGTTCACCAATGGTAGCATCATCGTGGACTACCTCTTGCTATTCCCGGAGGCAGAGAACACGACAACGGCGGGCCTGACTAGCACTATCATCGCGGCTGATAGCAGTACCGCCTACCTCTCACTCAGACCAAGCACCGTTATTTTAGCAGGTGAGCCAGGATTTGCAGTCATCTATTTTTTAGTGTTTAAAGCTGATATGTCCGTGCCCTCCTAACTGAAAATTTCAATTCAGTGAGTTTCCCCCACAAACGAATTAGGGAAGAAAAATGTATTTGTGAATCAAAAAGCACTACCGACACTACCGACAATTAACCCTATAAATTAACACTTATAGGAACGTGAGCGTCCCGCTTCCAATTCAAACATTGAAACCTATTAACTATGTTACTTATCATTGGTCGATTTTGTGGTAGAGCTTTCATTCGAGAGCTCGTAACTTATCTATTCAGGTAGAAAATGTATTTCTCGAGGTGCCACACCCAAAAAGCACGGACACAGGATCTTTAAAGTCTCAGTGTCCGGCTCTAGCTCTGTGTGTGTCCTTCCTTGATCAGATGAAAGGGCATTCACAAGAAAGCATTTATCATCTTGTGAAACTTAAATGTCTTACATAAGTTTTAAATTTCCCAAGTAGCTATTCACTCTTCTTGTCAATCCTGTGTGTAATATTAATGTACGGCAATTTTATATTAATCGGGCAAAATCGGGAAAGTTTAATCACTGCATCGTAATTTTTTTTCTGAGAGTGATAATCTTTGATGAAACTTATATAATTCAATAAACAAACCACAAGGGAAACTGACTAGGTAAATTTGACTAGGTAAATTTGATGAAACTTGAACGTAAATTTTATGAAACTTGGGAACATCGTACCCTACACATGAGTGGTTTGCAGGGGATGAGGGCCCACAGATTTTTTTAACCAGTAAAACGATAATTGGCACATGCAAAGGAGGTAGGTTGGGGGTCCAACCCTCCAACCCCATTGATCCATCCCTGCTGCGTGCATAAATAAACGTCATGTATGATTTAACCAACGTAGATGATTTAATTCACAAAAGAAACATCATGTTAATTAATACCCTTTGAAGCCGGGTGACGCCAAAAACAATGCCACCTGGCCGGATGACGTCTATACACACCATTTTCTGCAGTTTTAATCCATTGTTGGATTATTGTGTATGTTGCGCTTGGCTGCACAAACCTATTGTGTCCGTTTCGCTTGGCTGCACAGGCCACCCCGGCACCCCGGCCTTACTATAAATAACCGTACTCAAGGGTTTTAACTTGTATTCGTGTTGAATGTCTTTTCGTTCCAGACATTTCTGCCTTCTGTGAGTTCGCGTCTTGTTTGAATGGCGCCACCTGTGGAATTGATAGCAACAACCAGATAAGATGCACGTAAGTCAAGGGGGATTCTTTTCAGTAAACGTTTTACTTGTTGAACCGGGGCTTGTTGTAGGGGCCTACACCTTGCAAATACAGGTCCTATTTTGCCTGTGGGTGAGAACAAAACAAAGAGGTTAAATGGCGCTACCAACGGTGAGAAAGTGTATCAGCCCCCCCCCCCCCCCCCCCCCCCCCCTCCCCCCCGCTTGTAAATTATTTCCGCAGGCGGAACAGTTTGGGAGTCACTTTTCTGGGCAAATTTCAGAAACCCCCCCCCCTGCAAAAATTCCTGGATCCGCCCCTGGGGGCCCTTGTAACAACCACAGCCTTTAGTATGCTCAATTACGCTTTACAGGTATCCGTCATCACGGGCCGTTAAAGTTTTTGTTAAAGCTATGCCTTCAATGGGACATTTTAAAATGCGTATTAATATTGCTTAAGGATATTAATTGAATCGGATTTTAACAAATTATGTCAATCGAAACAAGAACTTTCGTTTTTAATCATGTAAAACATTATTTGTATTCTGTTGGTCAGGATTTTGGTATTTGCATTTAGTGGAGTTTGGGTGGTTTTTGCTGGTTGGATCAAAGGCCAACTTAAAAAGAAATAGCAGATCTGTCTTTGTTTCTTAGTAATTTCCACACTCAGTCAATGCATTCTTTGAGTAAACAAAATAGGTGATTTATGTTTTTCTTAATTCTTTAAATTACAGGTGTACTTCAGGTTACATGGGTAGTGACTGTGGTACAGGTAAGTTCCCGATTCTATGACGTCAAATCAAGTTCAGATTGCACACGTCGAGTCTTATTATTTGTTCAGCGTGATATATAAGCAAGTGAAACAACACTGAGCCAGTAATCATTAATACAAAAAACAACATGCTAAGAACTTAAAATCCGGTGTGATAAAATATCCGACTCCCATAAATATCGGACTCTTTACCCATGATGCATTGCAACACAATTGCGCTTAACCTTTAACCTCATCCCAACCCTAGCCCTAACCTATCCTAAATCCTAACCTCAAACCCAACCTCAACCCTAACCATATTTCCCACCCTAATCCACACCCTGACCCCTAGCCTGTGTTTCTCATTGCTTTGGTATGGGGGGGGGGGGGGATACAGAGCATGCGCAGTATAACCATCAAGTCGGATTTTCAGGGAATCTGATATTCATGCGACAACGGTGCGTCACTCGATCACGTTGACTGTAGAAACTTCAATGAATTTTTTTCTGAAATCTGGTCCAAGAGAAACGATCCACACACAGACGTTGGTTTAAAGTAGGCATACTACATGTAGGCTATGTAAACGAATCCGTGATTTATGCCTTCTACGCCACCTCAGTCTTGGTGATGATTATTGTTATTCTTCAAAATAATTGCATAATTGTTTAAACACCAACTTCGCTGGAATCGGATGTATTCAACCATGCCATTGGATTCGTATCTAGCCTTCATCACTGGTTGATAAGGGTATTAGAGGTGCACTGCTTCCCCCAATGGACGCGTGTGTCCTTGTCTTAATTCTCTGAAATTTGGAGGAAGAAATCGTATAGGACCTCTAAACCAAAGAACATACTATCAGACCCACTCCCTCCCCCAACCACCCACCCCCCTCTTCCCAACATCACCGCCCTCTTCACAACAGCACTGCCATAATTGTTCCTTATCAATAGTTTAGATGAGCTCTTTTTTCGTTACAGCCGTTACAACTGCAACGGTAGCAACTGTTTCCCCCACGCTGGCTGGTGGCCTGAGTACGGGCGCTATCGTCGGTATAGTTGTGGGCGGAGTTGTGGCCCTCTTGATCATTTCCATCATCATCATCGTGTTGTGTGTCAAGTTATCGGGCAAGGCTAAAGTAGGAACCCATGGAGGACTTGATCGAATCCCACTCCAAGAGCAACAGTAAAAATACTATTTGGAGTGCTGTTCTTTTTTAGCATCTCTGTTTTTGAGAGCAGTGCTGTAAAGATTTTGTAAATTTGAACAGTTTTGTATAAACTTTTGTATTTCAAGTATTTTTAACCATATCGTAAACGTAAGGTTAAAGAGGGTTTGTAATCCCAAGGTAAATTGGTGCGATTTGACATTTTTAGCGAGTGGGAAACGGGTTTCCTAATTTCAAGTAAGACCATATAAAGTTTTAGCATACAATGTAAATATGGAATGGAGTTAACGTCACATGGTTTTTGTGCAATTTGTGTTTGAGTTTGTTTGCCCTCGCTCCCTTTATGCATAAATGTCCCTCATTGGAACAACATTGTGTCAGACCGAATACACTAGTCTACAAATTTGACAAATTTTGTGCTACGGAGATTAAACGTGTTTCCCTTTATGGATTTCGGGATGCTGAAAACGAATAATTATGACTATAAAACAATCAATTGGGTACAGTTGTCAAGAAATTGTAAGTATCACATTGTACGTACACAATGTATATGTATTTACAATATATGAGTAACTTATATTGATTGAACCGGACACTAAAAAAAGAGCGACCCATGAGAAATATTGCCAATTATATGTAGTTTTACCCTGCCATGAATTGTGGGTTGGAACAAGAGCTCTTCCCGCAGTTTAATCATCCTCCTCCCTTCCCAAGTCAAGGATAATAGCTACCGACCCGATTCCATATCTTAAAAAATGGAGCCAATTGACAATTTTAAGCATCATTTTCGTACTCAGTGGCCCAGAATTAGTAAAGATCGACTACTTTTATTTCCGAAGCATTTTGGCTGTAGAACAGTGATATAGGTTCCTTTACAAGACATTTTCCTGGTAATCGATATTTTGTACAGTTCTTTAATTAGCAGGTGTTGATTTTCTGAGTGAAGCTTTAAATGTGGTTTCATTTAAACGTTCTGTTTTTATTTTAAAAGAAAACAAAACCCTCATATATGCATCCCTTCAAGTTCCCAAAAGCTGAGACACTTTCCACACAGATTTGGTTTGAGTTAAAAATAAATCAGGTTACTGGTAAGCTTTGTGGACTTTAGTAGGCCTATGCATTATTAAGAAACCCAACCCGCTCAGGGTTGTATGAGAAGGCTTTTTTCAATATTAAAACCACGCAAGTGCAGTTGACGCAGATTTACTTATGAGCAAGTCCACAAGGAAATTGGTATACTGCCTTAAAGTGGGGCTGTAGGTGCAAATTTGAGAGACCCCAAAACGTCTATTACTGATGGCATGAAGTGCCGTCCATCACAATTTATCAGCGTTCTTCCGAATATGACGTTATGGCAGCCATGTTTGATGCCAATAATGCCTGCCGATGTTATCATAGGCCTGTCCTACATGGCGGCCCATTGTCGTTGCTATGGCGACGTTGGTTTTTCGATACGGGTCTGTTGTCTTTCCGATAGAAAATGTCTCCATAGAATGCGCCTTGTTTCCTAAATAAGCCAGTTTGGTATCTCAAAGGTCAAAGGTTATTCGGGATAAAATTGCCCACGTAATGTCACGCCATGTTACGCGAACGCCCATTATGATTAAATTTAACACGTGCGCTTTGTGCAACACCTTTTGCCTTCATCGCGCGCGTTAGGTCACGCGGGTCATTCGGGATAAAATGTAATTGTTCACATGCGCAGTTGAAATACCGAACTGGCTTATTGGCGAGTTATCATTAAACAATTAAGGTTTGTACATTTAAGCATTGTTTACTCCATTCACTCTGCATGTAGTCATTACATTTACTGGTAATGTTTGAAACCTTGTTTGAACTGTAAATAAAGGTTTGAATATAGTGAACTTCCTGGAATAAAGATACTTTAACCGTCACCACCGGTTGGATGAACGTGTTGTGGCGGCCTTTCTTTATATTTGTGTAGGCCTATACTTAAACTGAGTTTTAATTTGTCAAAAGGGAATACATGTATGTACTGAATAAATGAGTGAAACAATAGTTAACCAGGCCTTCAAAGCGACGCTTTACTTATTTCTTAAAGGGACACATTGCTTTGGATTTTGCGATTTGGGCTATAAAACTGAAATGGATATGGTTGGGAAGCGTTTTTAAAAGTAGAATATAAAGATTCACATAACTATCCCTTCAAATTGCGTGGTTTTTGTTTAATTTCGTGACAAATAACGGTCCGCCATTTTGTAGAACCAAATTTTTGACTCCACAAAGTGGCGGACCGTGTTCACCAGTCGTATTTCCAGTCGCATCTGTCTGGTTGAAGTACGAGCTAGCACTGGCGATATGTGTCGCGAGGTAGAGAATTGTACCTGGCGATCATCAGCCTAAAGACTCTTACGGCGTATTTTGCGCATTATTTAGACGGTGGTATTTAGTACTGGAAATAAGTCTATGTTTCGCGGGTCAGATGTCAGGGGTAAGCGGCCATTTTTTTTTTTTGTAATCACTACTCACTAATTACAACACATTATACGTGTTTGTTTGCATGAACAACTCTTATAAAAGATAAGGAACATTTCCAAACAGCAACATTTCATGACATTTGAAGGCAATGTGTCCCTTTAAGTCAAGGGCCGCCTTAGAGCTAGCCTTTAGTCAAGGCGCGCGTGGCTACCCGGACGCGCCCCGGATATATGCTGGCACGAAAAAAGACCAGTGCGAGTGGCGAAGCGACGAACAACGCTTTAGACTCTTCTATTTTTGTAAGGTGGGTGGGGTGCACTTGTAACAACAATTACTTTACTTTGACACGTCAGTAAAATGGGGCAAATAAAACTGTTGAACCATGGGAGCACTGCATAATACAATTTTAGGAAAGAAGGTTAAATATAGGAATCTTAAAATAAAAAAATATAGCCTATCTGATTGCTTGCTTTATGGTGCGGCGTCTGCCACAAGTTTTTAATTTTGAGTCGGAACCGTAGTCTGGTTCCCTGACCTGAAGATTCCCTGACGTCTAAATCTTAGGTCAGGCAGCTACCGCGGTTTAAAATAGATCATGACGTACAGTGTTAGTCCGAGTGACGTCAGTGGCATCGTTCAAATTTTAACATTCTTGCAAAATCCAGTCCGCAAAATACTGCAAGAGTGTGGCATTGATTTTTAAGTTTTTATATAAATTGAGAATTCAAATTCCAGGATCTGTAACGGGCCTGACAGATATTTTGGTATTGCGAACATCAACGTTAATAGCCGAATGTTACCGTTCGGAAAACGTAGGACGTTTTCGGAAAGTCCCACGTTTCTGGAAACTTTCGTCACGTGACATTGGCGGCTACCGGACCTAATATTCATCAGAAATAGACAGAATATTTTGGTCTGGGAACCAGACTATCAGAACCGTTGAAGCCTTTAGTCAAGGCGCGCGTGGTTACCCGGACGCGTGACGCGCCCCGGACATGCATTAATGCATGACAATTTCTCTACCAAATCGGTAGATAAATGTAAAGAAAAACATAAGCGGTCTTAACGAGATAGTAAAGGCGGTCTTTTTTCGTGCCAGCATATCCGGGTAGCCACGCGCGCCTTGACTAAAGGCTACCTTAGAGTATGTACATTGTATTTTATGGGACGGCTAAACGACGTGCGCGCAGGCGTCTCGCTTGACTGGTTAACTTAAATTCAGTATTGGCGCTATGGCCCAGGTAGGTAGAGTGTCACCACAGTATGTAACGACTTGTGAACAAATGTACATTCATAAATGCCTCAGCGAGTTTCACTATCCCTATTGGTCGAGAGCCTGTCACGTGGGTGTGTTTAAACGGTTGTTTAAACACGACAGCTGGAAGTTGTTTAAACACGGCGCGGTTTTAAACATTTTTTCCGGTGTCACACGAAATGTAGAGTCCTACAAAATCTGGTCCATTTTATTGGTTGAACACTCGAGCGACCAGTCACTCTCCTAATAACGCAAGCGCAATACTACCGATGCGTCCGTATTTAGAGTCCATAATTTCACGCTACACCGGCACCGCTGCGTTCTGCACCACCTGGCGAGCGCGTCGCGCGCGCGTCAATTTCCATATAAGGACATGTTTACCACTACTTGCGCGTGGCACGAACCATTAAATAGCTGAAGGGGTGTTTTACAAACCAAGGTAAAACAAATTAAACAAAATTATTGGAAATTTATAATTTTCGGTGGTTTTTGCTGAATTTTACAAAAAGGCATTTTATGAATGGGAATAAATATGTGCTGGGCCGGTTTTAAACGTACGTTTAAAACCGCCTTGGGGCCTGGACGCTGATAATGACCCTCGCCTTCGGCTCGGGTCATTATCAAGCGCCCAGGCCCCAAGGCGGTTTTAAACGTACGTTTAAAACCGGCCCCGCACATATTTATTCCCTAAATGTATACTTGATATCTATACTTGATTATCTTCTGGTGGCTTTTTGTTTATACTTCAACTTTTTGCAAGCTCCTTTTTGGGGTTTTGTACACGTCTTCAACAGAGGAAAGCTTGCCAATCACATATTTCCTTAATTCTGCGTGCACGATGTACGCCACAGAACATCTTAAAAATTAACCGTGCCTCTTCAATTTTCATGATCCTCTTGCTGTCAGTATTTTTTCACACCAGGCACGTGACTCGTATGTTGAAAAAACCGCGCCGACAATCCTTTTTTTATTCGGTTGTCGTTTGCGTACGTCTATGTTTTCGCGAATATTCCAGCCCGTTTCCCCCCAGCAACAAATTGATGATGAGGTCTAACCAGGATTACACGAGACTCTTGGCAAATGACATTTTTACAGTAAATGGATTACAAAAGAGTGAGTTCGTCTAAAGTCCATCACCTAATTATTTTGTTTCCCTTCGGCCCGGGGTGCTTTGAAAGAGTGACAAAATTAATGACCGTCATTATTTTAAATAACATACCAATTGTTCACATACCTGCCTTAGAATGTGCATGCAGTCAAAGCGTATTAGCTGGATCACAATATTTTGGGCAAAAAAATGACAATTCGGTTAATACAATCATATCGGTTAGATCTACAAAATGTAATTGCCTTCAGTGACGCTGCATGATAATAGCTTATGTTAATTATTCATAAAACAATGCGATGTCACTTCTGCCCGTATCAAAGGAATAGAAAAACCCGGGTCTATACCCGGGGCGGAGGTCGTAAACACAGCCCCCTCCCCCCACCACCACCAAAAATGAAACATTCCGTCGGGGATGGGCAATTAAGCTACGGTACTGCAAAATGGTTCATATATAACGTGCATAGACAAATGATCATTCTGTCTCCTGTTTTGCTTGCTGTCTGTTGATACGTTTGCCTAAAGTCTCACGTGTCAACACTATCAACCGAATAAGTGTTGACTGTTAAACAATGTATGTTTCTTATTAGATGGAGTACACGAGCGCCTTGTCAATTTGGTTGGAGACGAGTTGTGCTCATCCTTACAATCACTTAGTGCTGGGCGATACGACGATAAAATCGCAATGATGCGATATTCGCCGCCCAAAAATCGAAATCGGCTACATGTTTTTTTAAATCGAAAAATCGAGATATCGCCGATACGTTTTTAAAATCGGCGATATTTTTTTAACCCCTGTTTTCCCTTAAAAAATCGATGATACTTTCTTTTTACCAGCAAATTCGCTAAAATTAATTTCCTTGTAAGCGAGGTTCAAGTCGAAGTGACATCATCCTTCCGAACTTTTTATCTATATCGTAAATAAGATAATCGACCACTCGGTGGCTCGGTGATTCGTACTGCGAGAGACGTTTTAAGAAAATCACCAAATGACATTGCGCAAGCGATCCGATAGTCTACAAAAATGGTGCAATTTCTATTCATGGTCGACAGCTAAAAAATAATACTTTTCACCGCAATTAGACCAAATTATGCCGATTGTATTGCAAAGAAGTTGTTTTTAAAACTTGAACCACTGATGTTACCCTTTGTGTTACCCCTAGTGTAATTTTCATAAAGTTAACCCTGAAAACTTCTCAAATAATGTGGTTTTGTGTAGACTGAGCCATATTTAAATCTATGCAAATTAGTGGGCGTATCCATTTCAACCATTCACTGAGAAATGCTTCTCTCTGCACTTGGGGGGCTGCTCGCACGCGGTTCGTACCTCCTGCTGATAAGCTCTAAATAAATTAGCTGCATGGTTCACGCGGATTCGAGTGGGCGGGCTGAACGCAACTTTGCCGTGAAAATCACTAGAACAATTAGAGCAAGCAGAACAAATATAACACAAAGGGGACACATATAGCTGCCGTATTTAACGTCGAGCAAGGAGAATAATGTTTACCCTCCTGTGGCTGAATTAAACGGAAGGATGGATTATTGTATCCTTTGCTTGGAATATTAATGCTCACCTGTTCCGACAAGCTACATGTACATGTATGCTTAAAAAAATCAGTATAGGCCTATACTCATTACAATGTCAGTATTCATTTGCCCTGAAAGACTACGCTGTTTCTCAATATTGATGGCTGGCCTAAGAACGGCCTCAAACAATGACTGGCGACAAACATGTCCGGCGATTATGTAGTTATAAACACACTTTTTAATCATGCTGAAATTTGTTGACGATTTTATCGCCATATCGGCGATATCGCGAGGGGAAAAAATCGACTACGAAAAAAGTCAATATCGTCAGCCCTACAGTGAATCACTCTTAGCTTAGTCTGTTCTACGGATATTTTCATGGTAAATGTTCCATTGGCTTGTCCAGCTTTGTTCCACCAGTGAGGATATTTGAGCGTGAAACTCGGCTTCTCGCCTGTTCCCACCAATATACTCTAGCAGTACATGTAGAACGAAAAGATATGCCAATAGCTTTTCCCCTCGTTCTGTATCTCTATGGAATTCTTAGCCTGGTGCATGTTTCCATTCGTCTCACGATCTTTCCTGCTTCAAGAGGAATATTAATTCCTACATCTTCTATTTTATTTTTTCCCTTTTGTAGCTCCGTACCTTGAGTGATTTGCATAAAAAAACATGCATTCTGAATAAATCATGTTCTATCAAGCCTGCCTGCAAATTTACCATATTGTTCACCATGGTAACACGCAATACTCTATCTGGGTTACTTGTTAAATTTAATGCCACATTGGTCCTCATACCAAAGATGATGACTGCTGGTAAGTCTGAATGTGAACATCTCTCAATAATCTGACAACGCAAGTGGGTGTCTGGATTGTTGAATTGCAGAAATAAAGACGTGAGTCATTGAAAAAAATGTTGTTCTGTTATAACATGGTGTGATGCGGTGTGATGCTTCATGACATTTTCTAAAACTGCATTTGTATGATAATCATAATTTGGCACAGATATGCAGCTAACCTCCGCAGTCGTCGCAGTCGTTGGTCCGAGGATAGCCCGAAGGAAGCCGAGAGATTTCCCTCGGCCTCCCTCGGCTTCATTTGGCCAATCGGCGGGGGCGGGGCGACGTAACAAAATTAGTTTATGAGGCTGTTAAATTGTACATGGTATCCTTTACGATTGAGGACATTCCATCTGTCACCGAATGAAATTATTCTTACCATTGCACGAATGTGAAACATTCATTATTTGTTTTATACAACGCCTGAATAAATCCTCGACAGAGTGCCGTTTACCTTCTCAGTCCCGCATAAAACCGCGACAAAAGTGGTCCAGTTCCGAATCAGTTAAAGCTTTAATTGTTCCTGCGTGTCTTGCAAATTCCTCTAATCGTTTGACTGCATATTTCATTTGTCTCTTTGTGTTGGCAGCGTCAGCATCGCCCACGAGTTCCAATATTTCGTCGTCTGTTATTAGGAGAACAAACCGCGGTTCGGAAACACCGTCCGCCATTTGTGTGAATGACAGCCTAGACTGGTACCCGGTCCCATATGTATATAATATACATTTGATGTCCAATCGGAAACCATGTCTGTTGTAGCGGCACCAACAGTGAGCGTGAAATTAGGGAAGTTACATCGCACGCCCCAAGCCGTGCGATGGGACGAATAATTCAATGCACGTGATCGACGATCCACCAATCGGATGGCGGGGATTTATTCAGGCGTTGTATAAAAGAGAATAACGCAACTGTGGAAACATGAGTCCCAAGTCCTAGTAGTTTACATGTACATGTACAAACATTATGGGACCTAAGAAATTAAGTCCAAATAATGGGAACAATGGAAGGAACAGCTTGAGTATGGAACGTAAAGCGCTGTGTATGGGTGGATATGTGTGTACAGGTGTTGTATTATTACTGAAGACACAGAGGCAACAATGAAATCATTGTTGTACTCTTCGGGAGGTCTTTTGTTGAAAACCGTCCTCACAGGTGCAAATGTGTACTTATTCCGAAAAGATAAAGCCTTGCCCTTTTTAGTAAAAAAAAACGTGCTTGTTTGTTTGTTTGTTTCTTCTAAACAACGGAAAGGGTACTTTTCCCAGCAGTTATCAGATTTGACGCCATTATGAAGAGCCCCAAAACACACATTCGCGTTTTTGCATCCCTGTGGAGACATGGCATTGTTCTCTCCTTTGTCCCTGTACTTAGGGGCCGTCCATAAAGTACGTACGCACAAAATGCCGACTTTTTTGACCCCCCCCCCCCCCCCCCCCTGTACGCATGGCATACGCAGTGGCTCCAACCCCACCTCCCCCCATGTACGCATACACATTCCACATCTCTTTTTGACTTCTCAGACTACCCTATTCTAGCATCATTAAACGTCACAGTACACCTGCTGTAGTAGTATGATTCGCATGTCGCATACAAAGACTGAAATAAATCACAAAATGTTGACAGAAACAAATGCACATATTTTTATTAACGGACCTGGAAATGATTGAACAGTGATATATTTTGAACCAAAACACTGAGCAGTCAATGATGACATGAACCAAAAAGGGAAAAAAATATCCTGATACACTATTTTTTGCATAGTTTGCTCTTGACGTTTCATGAGTGGTTTATTGAGATAGTGAAAAACGCTTTTCACAAAAATATATGTTTGAACAAGAGGCAGTTGATATACAAGACGTATATCTTTTTGTTCTTTTGTTTACCTCCAGTACAAGAGCGATTTTGGACAGCACGCGGGTGAAATTGATACAAGTACACCTGTACGTTTCCGGTGTACACTGCCGGTTTATATAAAAGCAGTCATTTTGTTGCGGTCTAAAAATAGGCCGGAGTTGGCTGGCGGTGGCGCTGGGAAGGCTAATTTAATTTTGGTTGGGGTGAAGGGTACTGTGTTATAACTGTTTTTTTATGCACAAAAGCTGGTCCTGGTAGTTATTTGTATGAGATAGTACATTGATTTCACGACAATTCATTAAAAGCAAACGGTACGCATTGGCTTGGACCCCCTCCCCCTGTACGCATGGTAGTGTACGCAATGTCAACAACACCCCCCCCCCCCCCCCCCCACTTTGTGCGTACGTACTTTATGGACGGCCCCTTAAGCAAACCCCCATAGACTTTGTACACAAAATTTCTTGTGGAGACAACCTAACCCATAGAATTACCTAGTGGAGACCTATTCAGTCCCTTTGTCTCTATTGTTTTCATGTCTCCAAAGGGTACGGTAATATCTCTCCACTCACAGCGTTTTAATCGACAGTGTTTTTGCATCTTTTATTGCACGGTTTCCATGGTTATCGCATTTGCCTAAATTGCATAACGAGGCGTGCAGTTTTCCACAGCACAAATGTAATATGGCGTGTCGCTTTGTCCGCATCGCAATAAATTATCTCTTTGTGATGCTTGAACTATAGTGTGGATACAACAATCAATATATCCTGCATGCTTGCTATAAATAGTTATTTTTAAGTGTTACGTCTCGATGTGCAGTTTTGAACGTGCGTTGTCGTGTTTCGAAGTTGCAATGCTGTATTTTGAAGGTGCGTTGTCATCTTTCGAAGATGCAGCGTTATGTTTCGAAGGTGTCGAATGTTTTACACCGTTAAACTGTTCGGTTGTCAAAAATTAGCCCAATGAAAAACCCTTTTCATAATCTAAATAAACTGAGCGAAATCCAACTTTGGTTTGCAAAGGAACATCATTTTGTCAGCAAAATGCTGTATAAATGACAAACAATCCCATTTATAATGTTGTTCGGTTCGTGAATTAAGGTGTAGGTGTTACATTTATAGGTGCCGTAACTGCTACTGTAGTTATTGTTATTCTTGATGTTGTTGCTTTTGTCGTTGTCGTTATGTTGTCATTGTCGTCGTGGTTGTGGTTGTTATTGCTGTTGTTGGTGGTGGTGGTGGTCGCCGTCGTCTTCTCTTTGCATTTATTGGTCAGCCAATCCTGTTTTATTCTTGTTTCACTATTAGAAAATTCTGGCTGTCACAATGAAGACTACTTTACTGATCTTGATATTCGCCAACAACATGCGAGGTACGTCCAAGCCCACTGAAATCAAAGTGCATCACATCGCATCCTTTTCATTGTAAATATTTAGAAACGATAAATGCGAATTGAAGCTTTGCATGATGGAAACGATGAGAAATAAATGAAAGATTGCGGGTGACAACATGTAAAAATAATCTCTTTGGGGAAATGTGTGGTGCTGAAAAGAACCAGGGTGAGAATGGAACTCGACGTTTCGGACAGTGTACTCTGTCCATCCTCAGGAGAGTGAGTGAAGTCCGTCTTTACTCACTCTCCTGAGGACGGACAGAGTACACTTTAGAAACGATGTTTCTGCCTTGAAAAGATTTTTGCCTTGAAAAGAGACCATAAGACCAAATTTGTTTTTCTCCGAAAAAAATATTTTGAAAAGCTTAAGGTAGGTCTGTACGAGGTGCGGTCAGAAAATTCCGAGACTGTTCCTGTTGCGAACGGACGGAGGGCAGCACAGTACTGTGCATATAGCAGGTGTAAGCAATTATAACTTTCGTAAGTATTCCAAGTTACATTGCTTGATCAACATCAGCACCTGTGTTACACGCATTTTGTGACCATGTACGTGCGCATTTGCAAATTCACCATGGACCAGAATCCCGAGCAGAAGCAGTACCGTGTCGAAGTCTGCGAGGATCTCCGTCAACAGGCCCGGGATGACCTAAACTTCATGTCGAGTATCATCAGCGGGGACGAGAGTTGGGTCTACGACTACGACCCAAAGACCAAACAGCAGTCTTCGCAGTGGAATAGGCGAAGAGCCCGCAGTCTCCAAGACCGAAGAAGGCGCGTCAGGTCAGGAGCACAACTAAGAGCGTGTTCATCGTTGTCTTTGACATTCGCGGGGTTGTACACCGTGAATTCCTCCCCAGGGTCAGACTGTCAACGCTGAGCTCTACTGCACCGTTCTGAGACGTCTGAGGGAGAACATTCGGCGCAGACGGCCTGAACTGTTGCGAGCTGGCAATTGGGTGCTCAAACATTCGACAAAGCGCCCGCTCACAGCGCTTTGGAAAACGCGCGAGTTTCTCGCCCGCAACAACACAATCGTCGCTCCCCCAACCCCCTACTCGCCGGATTTGGCTCCCTGCGACTTCTTTCTGTTCCCCAAAATGAAGTTCAAGCTGAAGGGTCGTCGTTTTGACACTGTGGAGGAGATCCAGCGAGATTTCCAGAGAGCGTTCAAAGCGTGACAGGAGCGATGAGAGCGGCGTATCGCGCGCTGCACAAGGGGACTACTTTGAAGGGGATAGCGGCCAGATTTAAATCACGTATCGGTTTTTGCTTGTTTATAGGCGCAGTTTCGGAACTTTTTGATCGCACCTCGTACAGTTACAGTAAGTTGTGAAGTTGTGGAGATTTCGATTTTAAAAAGGGGGAACTGTGCAAAATTTCGCACTAGGAGGGGCAATTTGCCCCTGCCCCCGTGAGATACACTGTTAAACACGCCCATGATTGGCTTGGAGTGTGCTTCAGACAAGTGCTGAAGTATGATGTGGTGATGTTTACACCAAAATACCGTAGTGATTTTCCCACTCGACCTCACTGTGATGTTAAGCGATGTTAAGCGATGTCATGTCAATGTGATGTCATGTGATTGATAATCTAGTAATTTTAGTTACCCCTTGCACTTAATGTGCATCATGAATTCATGTTTGGCGGACAAATAAGTGCATGTATACGTGCGGTGACTTTTTTTACGCCACTGACGATGGCTCGCTGTCTATGTTTCAGCTGGCGTAAATCAACCTGATCAGACCGCTCCTCCTGATGGTGACAAGGGCGGATTGAGCACAGCGGCTGTCATCGGTATCGTAGGGGGTACTGGCATTGTTGTCATTATCATTACAATCACGGTCCTCGTGGTGGCGTTCAAGTCCGTAACCAGCACCAACGTGGAGCATCGAGACGCAACGCAGTCGGGAGAACCCTGGGCTGTGCGTGCCAATCGCTCATTGGATGGCGGAATTCATTCGAACTAAAGAGGTTAATTGCAAGGTGGACAGCGAAACTCTAAACCTCAGTTATGTCCTGTTTGTGGGATGGGTAGTTGTTGACAAGTTAGCAAACTTTCTGGAACATTTCGAAATCACAACTTGCATAGGCTGACTACAGACTATATTGTTTTTCTTCTCTTGGTAAAGGCGGAAATGTTTTTGGCCAGCTTTGGAAAAGAATGTGCTTGGATCAATTTCAGAATTTTTTTCTTCTTGTAGGAGAGGTGTTGTTTTTAAGCCAATTTTGGGGGAAATTCTTGATTTTCTTGATGAAGCATCTCCCGACGGCATTTGTTTTCCTCTTTTGGAGGAAGGGCGGTTTTTAGCAAACTAGCTAACTCTGGGGAACGAACGCCCACTGAGGGACTCTAAATCACATTTCCTTTGTTGTTGTTTTCTCGACGGGGGAGGGTCAATTTTAAAATTAGCCAACTCTAGGAAACGATTTTGGAATATTTCAAAAACATTCCCATATTTGAAGAAATTAACGAAAGTTCAGTGGCTAGGCAAACAGTGTTACTTCTCTCTGTGTCTTCTGTTTTTACAGGGAAGGGGTCTCAGTCTCTCAAAACCTCCCAAAGCAGTTTATTGTTGCTTCTTTAGGCTGTGCATTTTAGTTCAAGAAACCCGTACGAGTTTTAGACGTATTTTCTTTTCGGGGGGGGGGGGGTGGAAAGCCCTGTTATTCTTCTTTACAATGATGTGTCATTAGTTGTGATTAAGCAATTGGGGGATGTGCCTCGCCTCGAAAATCAACCAGACACAGAAATTCAACATGGACCTTTTTCCGAATAAAGAGACCATTACTAAAACGTCTACCATTTAACCATCCTGCACTTCTTCGGGGTGACTTCTCACACGAAGACGAAACGTGGAAACCAGGTTTTCCTCTTTGGGCCTAACTTTGGTAAAGAAATGTACTACATTGTAAAATAAATTGCCTGTAAAATTAACGGTCGAAAGGCGTGCAGCAAGCTGCCACCCGTCTACCGTTCTTTTAGGTCGAACCGTATTTAAATTTACTGATAAACCATATTCTTTACGGTGAAAAGTCTGTAAAAACTTTAATTCTTTTTTAGAAAAACGGAAAAGGAAGTACTGGAAGACAGGTTGCCATTAATTAACTTCAAATTAGCAGAAATAAATGAAGTGGGAAACAGACTAAACGGAAGTAACTTATTATACATTACTATGGTAAAGTGTACAAATGCTACGATAACCTACTATAAACACTGCGAACTGAATGATGTCGTGCTCTAGCTTTATATTCAGCTTACCCCACCATAATGAAGTCATGGCTTCCTATGAACAATTTCAATATTTGAAAATGAAAGGAGATGTAATGAGAATCTTCACCTATTATGTTTGTAAACAATCAAAATTCTATTGTGGAATTGTTTGAATAAAACATATTATGGTCAAGAAAGTGTATATTATTTTTTGGACTAAACACTGCAATTTAACCTGACTTTTGTGAACACACATTTCCTCATTTCTGATTGGTCATGCAATTGCTACGTAACGAGCGACCTTTTACGGGTTTGCCCGTAAAATGTAACGCGCAGTCCATTTACGGTTACTCACACTTTACATGCTTCCCCGTAAAAAATGCGGGAATTTTTTTAACGGTGTATGAAGCCACAGATTCGTGCATCCTGTGTTTACAATGCAACAATATAGTGATCTTTACACCCTGCCGCCTTGCGATGATGATAACCATTCCTGCTGACAACGATACTGAAAATTTTCAAATTATTTTCTTTTTGTTATTATTTCCTTGTTTATATTGCGTATATTTTCTTTTTGTTTTGACGGCTTATAATAATAGAAACGGAAAAGGGTTTTGCTTTACCAAATCCACGTATCTGTAGGCCCTATAGCCCTACGGCTATCCAGCGTTTCCATATCCACATTACACAGGTAACATTGTGAGGGAAATCGTCCGTTTTGTTTGTAGATTTTTTCCTGCTTTTCCACTGTCCTCCAACTCCTCTTTCGTCAGAGAGAAAGGTAGTGCCGGTACCGTCAATTTAATTTGCCATCTAGCATCTTTCACGAAGATTGATAGTTCAACAACGCGAGGCCCGCCAATCAACTTGCGCCAAAACAAAGCAGAAAAGCACTGTGGTGTTACTTGACACCGGTTTCGAAAAACCTGCTACGTTTTACTTTCCTTGTATTTTTGCGATTTTAGAGTGGGGAATAACTATACATGTGTCCCGTAAAATAGTTTTCCCTGGATTAAGTTCCATTTTTTGCGAATTATTTTTCTTTTACTAGATTTAAATTGTTAGTTCAAATCAGATGCTTTGGTGTCAACGCATATTGCCAGCTGGTACGGTACGCGTGCTGATTGTTTCAAACATTATATAGTTTGCAGAGTATGCAGTCGATTTCTGGCGAAATAGTTTACTCCAGATTTTGCCTTGATCAAAATATTGATCCCAAATCCAAGATGTTGTATTTTCTTTTTCAAAGCTTTTTTTCTCGAAGCATATAGGCCTACGGCAAGACTTTTTGTTCTGTACGACGGCAAACCCTCCGTATGTTATCTTGACGGTTTTTAGACCTGACACTTTCCCAGGCCTTAATTAAAGGTTCATCTGCAATTTATTAATTATTTCTTACTTATCCCAACTTCCTGCATGGGATGGGTCTGTTAACTGACTTTAACTAAAACTAAGCCGTTGTTGTCATGACTCCCTCACATTTTCTTGTCTACAAGAAGTTAATGACAAAACATTGTGTGTTCTTTTAGTGAAAAAAATACAATCAAAAGCAAAGCTCCCCTAGAAACGGTTTCCATAATAAATACAAACAATAACAAAACAAACTATTGCTAGGGTAACATTCATTTATTACCAACAAAGGGACATTTTGTTCAATCCACTGGAGTTTCGTGTACAGTACAGGCTTACCCTCGACCTGAGTGCCAAGCAAGCTGCGTGCAAAATTTTGAATGCCAACCATTCGTAGAATTTGTAAAGGGTGGCAATTCCGAATTTCTGGGGAGAGCGGATGGGTGCACCACACTAAATAGGCCAAAATGGCTGCGCCAAACTGATCAGCATAAATTGTAAACCCACAACTTTTTTTGAATAATAAATTTTGGGAGGTCATGCAATTGATATATTGTGTAATTATGATCAGCTATCATAATCTGGGGGTTCTGTGTTTAAACTTTTATAAAGACTTGATCAATTTTTGCTATAAAATTGGTCCCATTTGCAGACTTGTATTCGAGTCACCAAACATCGAGTCCGAGTCCGAGTCCGAGTACAAGTCACCTATCTCGAGTCCGAGTCCGAGTCCCGAGTCATACAAGCGGCGAGTCCGAGTCCGAGTCACGAGTCACAAAGGTCGAGTCACGAGTCCGAGTCACGAGTCACCTTTAACTACATTGGAAATACCTTTTGAGGTACCGCAAAAAGCTAACAGTGTAAATAGTTCAAATTTTTTTACAGCTTTTTCTAAATTTATTGAAATAGAAATTAATGTACATATACAGTATTCTCTAATTTAATGAGCTACAAATTAATGTATCATATACAGTATGTCAAATAAACTATGAAGTCATTCGATCTAGATGTGACCTGTATACCTTGTCCTTTATTTAATTAACATAAGAAACGGAACTTTTACATACAAGGGGTTAATTTACACTTTCCATGTCGAAGCCTTTGACCAAATGATACAATAAGAATTTTACAAAGTACGTCAGATCCATAAACGAGGGTAACCAGCTGCGACTCAGATGCTTCATACAGCAAACACATGATTCAAAGCTACATTGCCTGGAAAGGCGCCAGTCTGTGCCTGGAACGGATACTACAATATTTCATGGTGACAACATTTCACGCTACACCGGACAATATCAACTTGTATTCATGCAGTATTACATGTGGACGCCAGGGTACATGTTTCGATACATTGATTTCCCTAATCAATATATCGGAAACAAGCCAACCGCACACACGCATATATCGAGTCGGACTCGAGTCCGAGTCCGAGTCCGAGTCCGAGTCCGAGTCCGAGTCCGAGTCCGAGTCCGAGTCCGAGTCCGAGTCCGAGTCCGAGTCCGAGTCATACAAGTCTGCCTATTTGGCTTGGCAAGTGGAGGGATGCTGTATGAAAAATGGCAGCTAGCCGGTTTGGAAAAAACCACATTTTTAGGGGTGATGCTCTCTTTGGGGACAATTAGCAAAAATTCCAAACATCTACCCTGTCAAAAATTAAAAAGAATTTGACAGATTAAGATTCAAACTATAATTTTCAGTAGTGCCACAAAAACCGAGGGACTCCTGGATTATCTGTAGACTTGAAACGAGGACAAAAATAAGTTGTTGGAGACATTTTTCATCAGATAGTGCTGCTATTTTATTGAAAACATCATTCCAGAGGCTTCAAACATTAAGTATGCATAAAAGTTAAAATACATGAATGATTTATCATATTAACTCAAAGTTTGAACAGTGGGTAGTTTGATTTTGGAAGCTATAACGTTAAGTTGGCATGAGTTTTTTTGGTAATATGCATTAGGCATGTGTCCATGTAACCAAAACAGTTGCTACAATAAAAAAGAAAGTGTGAGAAAAATCGTCTACAGGATGCTCTATTTGGCAGGGGCAGGGCTGTGTGAAGAGAAAGAGGGGGAAGGGTAGTGGTCAGGGGCGGCGGATCGCGGAACACTTATGAAAGTGGGTGGGGGTGGGGGCAAAGCAGCACCGGTGCTGTTTATATTTATGCGGAGCTGCAAAAAGTGAAGGGAGGATTTCCCAAAGTGGAAAAAGTCGGGAGGGGTATGCCCCCCCCCCCCCCCCTGTTCCGCCGCCAGTAGCGGTGGTTATGGCATAATGAATGTCCAGTCTCCAGACAGCGATTCACGCACAATGATGCGTGTGAATCGGTTGGCTTACAGTGTCTGGAATGTCCTTTCCAACAAGCCCCCCCCCCCCCCCCCACGCCCCGCCCTCTCCTAATTATCTTCACTCAGGCACGGGAATACTAACAATGAGTCCGTATTTCACAGTGACTGAAATTCATACTACACCCGTCCGGCTTTTAGCGGACAAGTTTCATCAAATTTGATTATTGATTTCTTGAAACCGATTTCTTGCGAAATGTGACCCATTTAATAAAAAGAAAATGTAGTTTCACAAACATTTACAGACTCTTTGAAATTGTTTCTTCTCATGTTCAGGAACTGTTCTGTTTCTTGTCATTTTTCTATTATCTATTCTCAGTAGAACAATAAAATCAAATAGAAACAAATCGAAAATCAGGTATGAATGTCAGGTGTAAACAAATAAAACTAAAATGATAAGGCGGTCCACTCGTAAACTGTTAGAACATTAAGCAAAACATTTCCCAACGTTGGTACAATAGGCCTTGTTAACGCGTACCACCTTTTCGCAAAAAATAGTATGCGGGTAATTTTCACGAAATTTACCAACTGTTGTATAACCAGAGCTGAATATGCACGCAGACAGTTGTGGAGCGTTGTGGCCTCGTGGCCAGTGGCGTAGCCAAGGGGGGCAAGGAGGGGGGGGGAATTCCCCCTGTGGGAACTATTGCCCCCCCCCCCCCCCCTCTTGCCCCACCTCTGGAAAATTGGGATATGCGTTACTATAGCGAATTTGCGTTACTATATGCGTTACTATATAGCGAATTTCCCCCCTTGAAAATAGCCATGCCCCCCGTTTTTCCCCCTCTAGGAAGAGCCTGGCTACGTGTACGGGGCTCAAGATCTTGGTGATACCACAGAGTGTGAGTTCGAGTCCAGCCCAGAGGTCATAGTGCTTGTGTCCTTGAGCAAGACACTTTGTCACAAGTTGCTTCTCTCCACCCAGGAGTAAATGGGTATCTGTGAGAGCAATGATGGTTATGTCTTTGATTAGCCCATGTGCGCTTAACTTGCAGCCAGGGCTGTATACTCTCTAGGGAAATGAGAAGATTTCAGGAATGATTAATAGGCCTAATGAGCAGGGGTAATGGTGTAGCGTCTTGAGCACCGTGTGTGCGCTTTACAAATCTACTTCAAACCCAACCTAGTTCTGAGTTCTGAATTTTTTATTTACAAAATAATGTATGCAAAAGTATGCCACTATATAAGACAACCTGGATGATAATCCACCAATAAGGACGCTAGGCTAGTACTGATTTGTTTCATTTTTAAAGGCGAATACTCTGACAAAACTGACCATTCTTTGTTAATCTGTTTGTGGTTTCTCGTGGTGCTTCTTAACTGCGTGACATGCTGCAACGATAGTCCCGTCGGGATGTCCTATTTCGGCTGGTAAAGAGTATAGAGGAGCCAAGGTCATACTCGGAACGAATTTAAAACCTCCCTGTACAGAGTTTAAACATCTCTCTGGCAGCTGTTTTGACCACTAAAAACTTTAAGATCAAAACCCAAGATTGTCTCTAAATCAGTGCACAGCTTCATATAAACACAACTAAATATGATATTTCATGTAAATCATTGCAAAACCTTGCAATGTAGAGATATGCAAAAGTTGACTCGTGACATTTGAATAGGTCTTTTTTAGTTAGTCTGCTTCCCTCCACCTTGTTCTCGATTCGAAATATGATTTGGTGAGCGGGAACCAGTCCGAAATTAAGTACCGCCACAATGCACGCATAACAATTACACAGACTGAACCAAATTTTAAAAACTCAAACATGATTGGACAAATGCAAAAACATGAAATATAAACTAATCATTGTAACTTTTCAATTTTTTCCAGGTACTGTTTCTCAAATTTTTCTTCTTAAATATTAAAAATGGGAAATTCAGATCTGTCTGGCAGACAGTTTCTTTGAGATTTGTGATCAACCATTTTCGTATACCGATTTTGGCCATGAACGCTGCATAACCCAGCGCCCATGAAATATTTCTCTTCAAGTTGAATGCCAACAACCTTCATTCACTCTATGATTGACAGACTGCTGAACAACGGGCCATCCTTGGCCATTGAGTCAAGTTTGCTTTGACAAAAGAAACTCGACAAAAAAGTTCCACGCGGGCCCGTTGCAGCTTTCTGAAAAGCCGTATTGAAAGTGGAAATTGCCCGGCGATTCGGAATCAGCTATATATTTTTGTGTATTTCATGTCTACACTGGCATGGCGGCTTATTTACCGTTTCCATGTCAACGTAAACCGTAGCAACGCATATCCGGAGTATCGAAGCGGTTTACTGAGTCAGTATCTCACCACGATTGCGCAGGTTTTATCATATACTAGGACTACACTGGGGAAACTGCATACGTGCGTTGCTACCTGTTAAGCAGACGTTGGAGTTATTATTCCTTGGATCGTGCAATAACACTTTTTCAACTAAATACCTGGAGTGTTGGATTCAAGAACAGAAGAGGGTACGTGTTTCAATGATGTAAAGTTATTCGAAATTTGACAGTAATTATGCCCATATTGCTGGTTTGATCAGCCAGATATAAACTTATGATTAATTAATACATCGCATACTACATAATGCAAGATCTTTTTAACAGATTTAGGCCCGTGCACAGGTTTGTCAAGTGTGGAGAGGGATTCGTATCCAAATTTTGTTTGACATTTCTTTGTAGAAATTCGTTTTTACAATTATATTTTTTTAGAAATTCGTTAAAAGGCAACCCCGAATTTGGTTGCCCTTCAAGAGTATTTTGAAAAGGGACAGGTACCAAGGGTGAGGCGGCGGCTCTCAATAATAATTTATGATGCAATGCATGCATACTGCATAGCATTACACAGCAAATTACGAGGACGTCCCTCTAGTTCAATTCTGTTTTGATTCTATTCCTGTATACGTATGGTGCTTAAAGATTGGTTTGAATGTTTGGTGGTTGGCGTATTTGTTTCTTCGTATTTGTTTCTTCGGGTGTACACGCCCCTCGCATCCCACCCCCCTGACTAAGCTAAGGAGTTTAAAGATATACTGTCGCTATTTTTCTAGCGATACAAAAGTTATTCACTTTTGAATGAGACATCGAATGAACCCCCATCCACGTTGAATTACGGATAATTACGTTACAGATATCGAATTATTTGCGACCCGATAATAATTCGGGCGCATCTTTGTGGGCACACGGTGCACGAAAGCAACCAAAAAATGAAAACCTGTTTTGAAGGGTTGCAGACGCCAAAATAGCAAATAAATTCCAATTTGTTGAAGAGTATGGACGGTATATCTTTTAAACAAAAAACAATAGAAACGGAAAAGTGAGATGATGCTTCTTTTTGTCAAAATATTTTCTTTGCCTTCTGTTTAATAGCAAACAGATTGATACAGTTAAGAGTAATATGACCGATACAGTTACATTTAAAAATTGCAAAAGCTAAAACAAAATCACCTTTTTAACGCTCTTCGTACAGTTTTTTTCTTTTGGAGTTTCCAAGAACTCCATATCAGGAAAATATAAAAAGGGTACCTTTTTCTTTCCAATGATTGTGTACTAGTTTTGCATGCGCAGAGTATAGGATATGGATACCATAAGCAGGGAATATTATATCGTAATTCGAAAAACCACTGCCTCGTGGATGTGACGAGTATAGGATAATACACGAGGAGCACGCCGTTCGTGGGTGAGAATGGGCGCAGCCCGAGGGCCACTCGTCACCCACGAACGGCGTGCTACCCCCGAGTGTATTAACCTTCTTAACACCCTCCAAGAATGTTTCATTATTGTATAAACGAATGTCGTGTTTTTGTAAAATCAAGAAAGCCAGTAAAGGAATGTTGACAATACATTGGTATGTTGGTCACGTAATCTCTATTATCCTATGCACTGCAAGTAGTTTGAACGATATCAAATAGGGGAATTCAAACTGGCAAACGTTTCATTTGACACCAAGGTGGAAACGTGGCGAGTTCGGACAGGGACTGCAGCATTTTTCTAACGCAAAACACATTCATTCATTCATTCGTGTCATAAATACATTTTTGGGCAATGTGTAAATGGAAAATTATACTGTAAACCCTAATCAATTGTCATATATTTGTCCAATGCTGTATTTGTTTGGGAGTAAAATAAAGAAGAAAATAAGTTGTAAAATTCGCACTTTGTCCTATATCTCCAACTGGGGTTGAGTGCAACACGCCATTTTTTGTAAAATGCAGAATGGCGCGTCGCGCTCCATTCGTGCAAAATAATGGAGAGGGAAAACAATAGTGTGACGTCACAGGAGGGTGTTAACTTTATCTAAAAGTTTAAGGTATTGTTAAAGGGACACATTGCCTTCAAATGTCATGAAATGTTGCTGTTTGGAAATGTTCCTTATCTTTTATAAGAGTTGTTCACGCAAAAAAACACGTATAATGTGTTGTAATTAGTGAGTAGTGATTACAAAACAAAAAATTGGCCTCTGACCCCTGACATCTGACACGCGAAACATAGACTTATTTCCAGTAGTAAATACCACCGTCTAAATAATGCGCAAAATACGCTGTAAGAGTCTTTAGGCTGGCGCCGCAGCCAGTGGCCTTGTAAACCAGATGATCGCCGGGTAACATTCTCTACCTCACGACACATATCGCCA